>BSAI01000082.1:175529-292503 GCA_036245035.1 Adrianichthys oophorus | reverse complement strand
CGCCTAACAAGCTTTAGTCGCGACTAGCGAGATTTGTTTGTGGCCCACGAGACGCGACTAACAAGATTTGAGTCGCGACCCACGAGACTTGAGTCAGGTGTTTCACCAGAAGTAGGTCGGAGCTGTTTGCAGTGCCTGCCGTCTCTCCCCCCTTAGTTGTGACTTTTGAAAACACCAAATCCTCTTTCATTGTCATGCGGATGACACCAGCTTTACATCTCCTCCAAACGCATTCTGCTCTCCCACCCTCCTGTTTTCTTCAAATAAAATCTTGGTTCCCCTCAAACTTTCTAAAATTAAACAGCAATAACCTGAGCTCCTTTTAGTTGCCACTAAATTCACTCTAAATAATAATATATGACTTTTTTATTCCAGTTGACATGACCTCTGCTTTTTCCCTCCTCTCATGTTAAAAGTCTGGGTGTCATTCTCAACAGTTCTCTCTCATTCACCTCCCATGTCGATAACATCACCCGGTCAGCACACTTCCCCCTACAGAACATCCGCCATCTCCGTCTCTCCCTCAGCCCTCGCTCTACAGCCATTCTCGTCCCCAGCCTTTTCATCTCACGTTTGGACTAATTGCAACTCTCTTCTACCTTCCATAAACTGCAAACGGTCCAAAATGCTGCAGCCCGCCTTATCAGCCGGACTCCCTCCACCTACCACATCTCACTGCTTCTACAACAGCTCCACTGGTCACTCAACGAGTCAACTATACAATCCCCCTGTAACTTTCAAAGCCCTCCATGGAAGTCTTCATTTTTATAAATTTCCAGTAGATTCCAGTGTTTTATTTATTTATTTTAAAATGCTAGCAGCAACTCTGTCACAAGGTAAATTGTGAATTCCTTCGAGAAATTAGGGTTCTCTTTTTTTTATCAAAAAAGGCCTAAAACAAACAAGTGACATTTTTTCTGATCAAACAAATTAATAGGAAACTGTTTTTTTAGGATCTTTAGTCTGGCCAAAAAGATGCATCCACAAGGAAACTGAACTCCGCTGGAAAAGTTCAATTTGTGCAATAAAACTTAGATCCTTGGTGTTTCTAGCCTTAAATGGAATTCCTGGGTGGAGTTTCCTTTTTTTTTTTACTTCTTCTTCTTCTTTGTGTCCCTCTTAGCCTTCCCCAGACTTTTCTGCTCTTTTTTTTTACCGCTGCCCACCTAGAACCATTCTCCTTTTGTCCATTAACTGGTGGCTCCTCCCACTTTCTCTAGCTTAAATTAGCTCACAAAAACGTTTTTCACATAAACAAAGACAACCTTTCCATACGTGCAAGAGAAAAATATGTATATAACTGCAATCAAATGTGGATTTAATCTTCAGAAAGAGTTCTGAAAATATGAGATATTTGATTTAGTTTAAAAAAAAAAAAACAAAAAGAAAAAAAATATATATATATATATATGTTATGTAACAACAGAATCTTAAGGGATTTTCTATTTACTCTAATAATCAAATCCATCAAAAAATAAGTTTAAATGCAACAGTAAAATGTACTTCTAATAAAAGTTACTTTAAAGTGTGCTGTTATTAAAAACAGTTTAGTGTTAAATCAGTTCATAATAAATATTGTTGTTATACCAAAAAGCTGTTCTTTTTCAAATACCTACATTTTCTATGCATTTTTAGCCTGTAAAAAATGTTGCTGTTAAAATATTTTACGTTTTTGGGATAATCTAAGGCAAATCTCAAAGAAGCTTGAAATATTTTGAAAAAATAAAAGTGGAATAAATAGATTTTCCATTTGTTATTGTGTTAAAGGAAAAAAAACAGTAGAATTCCTGAAATGATGCATCTTTTCTGAATATTTGTCTCCATGGGAATCATCTTTTGTTTTAGTGTAATTAAACAGAAAGAACCTTGATCTTTCCAGTAGAGATTTTTCCACATCTGGACCTGCTTAACCTGAAGAAAAGATTTTATGGTTTTACTTTTGTCACTTTGACAACTCAAAAATATGATGTTTGCTTCTGTTTACCAGGAAAAGTAAATAATTCCCATGAATCTGCTATTGTTGTCAGACCACATCAGCACAACGTCACTAAAGCAGATCTAAGACAGCAAAAGGTGAAGAACAAAGATGGCAGTCGTTCTTCCGCTCAGATAAAGGTCATCACAGAGATAAATGAGCGTGTGCGTCGGCTCGAGTCGCTCGCTTTGATAAATCGCAGCTGAAAATACGAGTAAGTGCGTCTCTTCCCTCAGCAAATGCAATTATGGAAATGCAAACCAACACACCTCGCCTTTGCCAGAGACAAACACGACTTGTGTGGCATGATGGATAGCAGCAGTCATTTGGGTTTAAAGCGCCACGTTCCTCTCTCAATTTGCCCTCCAATCTGCATATCCGGTCTGCAGTCACTCATCCCCCACTGAGACGTCCACCGCAAAACGGACGCTTGTCCTGGTACCGCACCCTGACCCTCCAGAGGTGAGCATGAAGGCAGAAGGTTTGAGGAATTAGAGCCTGAGTCTGGGATCTTTATTTTATTCATATCTGTTGTTCTGTTAAAGGTTAAAGCCTGAATGCTGAAGTCACTGTGCACATTTATGTCTATGAAAGGTGGAAAACCATCCATCCATTTAATATAGCCAACCTTCCACTCATCCATCCTTCTATCATTTATCCATCTATCAATCCATCCAATCTAAACAGGAAGTACCTGCTGGCTCCAGGAAGCCAAAATCCCAACAGCTGCCAGTCATTCATTCTGTGTGTCTGAATAACTATCTTTACTCTGATATCTTTTTTTAACATGTTCTTGATAATTCATGATAGTTTTTTTTTTCTGTAGTTCAAGTTATTCCAGTCATGAACTGACCAGTCAGACACCTCAACAAAAGTAGGTGGAGCCTTCTGACGGATTGCGTGTAACCCACTTTCAAGTGATAGGGGCGTGGCCTTCCAACAAGCTCAAACCTGACTGGTAAGAGTGGTTGCCATTTTTCTTTGACAGTGACTCAGATCGACTCGGACCAATAACTGCTTACTGATTTAGTTTGGCTCCAACATGACGGCGCTTATACCACAAAAAAAGGCGACTGAATCAACTTGATTTGGTTTGAACTGGAAGTAAACATTTTGTATGGGTGATGTCACACTCACTTTCTCCACTTTTCTGTCAATAAGTCAATAACTGAACCAAGATGGAGGCCCTCCTGCTTTAATCACTCTTTAAAATTCTGGGACATCAGAGGAGCTGCGTCCTCCAGGCTGGAAGAACCATCTGTTCACCATCAGCTGTCATCTGCAAAAAGAACAAACAATCCCGTTTACTATATTTCACCACCTTTGATTTGCTATCATGTATAATAATAAAAAAACGACTTTGCCTTTAACTAAAGGATGTATTTTTACATTAAGTTTTGTGAAAAACTTGATGTAAAAATTGTCAATTTTGGCTAATGATCATTTTTGACATGCAGCTGGTGTTTTTTCATCAAGCAGCTTGAGTTTTCTGTCTGCAAAAACACACCGAGTCCCAAAAAGACTCCCCAAAAGCAGTCTTTCTTTCTTCCCAGCATCTTCAGTATTCTCCCAAACACACCGACCTCACCTCACACACAAGCCCAGTCCACTGCTGCAGCACAAAGAGGCGGGGCCTTCAAACACCGCTTCACCTCGTTAGCTGATAACACTGTGACAGTAAGATGAAAGATACGCCATTTTAGGGAGTAGAATGCGCGGGCAGTCTACAAGCAACAGAGTAAAGTGTCTGTTTGAGAAGTGCGAGCTCCACAGCCAAAGCGTAGACACATAATGAGGGTTAGCGGAGTTTGGAGGGTGGGGGTTGCTTTAGAGGGGGCTGATTTATGGGGCAAACCTTTGCAGGAAGTATTCAAGGCGTGCTCACAGAGACGCAGTTTCAGCAAAGACAGTGGAAGGGCCAGCAGTTCAGAGCACTAACGGAGTGAATTAAAAACAAAGAAGCACTTTGGCCGTTTGTTTATATACCTCAATAACAGAGGAGCAGCTCCTGCCAACGCTGATGAATATTTAACGTTTGTTCCTGATTAAAAAGGCATGTTTACAGAGAAAGGGTTCAGCTCAGGCGTGTTGGTACAGTTCCACCAATTTAGAAAACTGGGTAATGTTTAAGGACGGCTAAAACTGTAAGTTTCCATTCTTTCTCACTATTTGAATATAGTCACACTTACATCAGGTGGGGGGAACATCATTTGCCAAATTCAAAAAAGGATTGTATTTTTCATTTCAGGTTGTGAATGAATAACTTTACGGTTAAGTAGAGGAGATTATCTAAAAGTGACCCCTCCCTCTTTGACTCATTTCCAATAAACGTTGAGTTTGAAGAGTTGTATCTTTCAATCTGTCAAACGCCATGGAAACTATTGAACAATATATGGTACTTTACTTCATTACATTTGTCAGTCTTTTTCTTAACATATACATATTTGCATGAGTTTGCCGTATCTCCTTATGGTACTTGTCGGGTTGGTGGGCACTTTTTGTGTGAAATTGGTGCTGGTGCAGATCAGTGATGGTAGGATAGTTAGGAAGATAATTCAGTAGACATCTACGGTCTTTCATGCTTGCAGTTATACCGTATAGTTATCTTAATATTTAAAATTATTTTAGGTCCTTTAAAATCACACTCTTTTGATCGATTTTCTAAACGTTCCCAGTGGTCTTTTAATTATGATTATGCTGTTTTTTAGCCAAAATAAAATAACCTCTGATGTTTTCTAGGACATAGTTTCTGCAGAGCGGCAGGAGTTCCGTAGAAATTAACTTCTGAGTTGTGGGCGAGACCGCTGGGGTCGAGCAACCACGCCCCCATTGCCCATCCCTGTTGCTGAGAGCTCTCTGTTTACACTTTCTCTCGCTGGCTTACAGCTCCTCACTCCACCAACCTATTACATTTACACCGAATACATTAGCGGTGCAACAAAAACGGTGGGCAATATTGGAGCTATCCAACCATACAGTTTTGAGCCAGATGCCAGCTCAGAGGAAAAAAACGAAAAAGTAAAGGGACTACAGACTACATCTTTGCTTTTTAATCTTAGTACCGTATTTTATGGACTAAAGAGCCCACCTGAATGTAAGCCGCACCGGGCTACAAGCCGCAGATATCTATGTTGAAAAATGTGATATTTACTGCACGTACAGAACAAGTTTGTACTGTAAATGTACATGTATGTACCTGAAAACAGTGCCTTTTAACACGGCAGCAACTTTGCTCATTAAAACAGAACAGAACCAACAGAAAATAAGCGGTATTAATTTACCTTCATTTTTCCTGTTTGAAAATAAGCGCATTTCTGAAAAGAAGCGCTTCAAAGGATATTGACCTGCTTATGTGGGGTTCGCTCAACAAGGAAATACATATTTTCACTTGCACTTTCATATTTATTTTATTAGTTAAAAAATATGTTTTTATCTCTATAAAAAGCAGACTACCGGTTAGAAACGCACTGAGTTGTCATGGTAACAGAGCTGCAGCAGAGTGGTAGTCCGCTTGCATGTATGAGATGTTTGGTGCGAGACTTCGCGCCGTTTCTGTTGAGGAAGGTATTCATGTTCTGGAGACCTGCAGTCACAGATATGGTGTTTTGCATTCACGTCAGAATAAACCAGAATGAAACCGAAGTCACCTCGTCCTTGAATGAGCACAACGCAGAGAGCAGTGAGGCGTTTGGGGACCTGCTAAATGTGGGAAACGCCCGTTATGTTTCCATTATCTCTGAAACTGAATTTGCGATAGTAAATTGGCTTCAAGGAAACACCACCATTTCGAAAAAAACTTGCACTTATTGAAAAAAGTTTCTGGGCTTGAAGGTGGTTTTTGGGGCGTATCGAAATGGACTTTTTTCACTAAACTGCAATAGAAACCTTTTTTCAAATTAAATGCGCTTCTTGGGATGAAGTGTCTGCGCTGAGCGCTGCATAGCGGGCGCTACGAGGGGTCCCGCAGTAGCTCAATAAAAGTTAAACGGGATTGTTGGAGTCACAGCTCCTCTGTTAAATCATCAACCAAGATTTCATCCTAATCGCCGCTCACACCCGGGAGGAGCGGTTCCGCTTACAGCTCCTGCTCAGAAGTCTCCTTTGACAGATGATGATGAGCGCTGGAGCCGTGACAGAAATCTGAATGGATCTGATGTTATCAAACTGGTCACATTTGTTTTAATACAGCTGAACAGGCTTCTCTAGTGCGTCTGTTTACATTTATATGCATTATAAACGGTCTAGCTCCCTTTTTGTGAATCAACTTAAAACAATACTAATAGTTCTCATCCATGCCTGTGGTTTTGAATGATTTATGGCGTGAGTTGGTTTGTGTTTATTTGTGTAATTGCTTCTTTTTTGTCGATAAAGTTTTACGTGTCTATGTAATGGAAACGCAGCTATTGAAGGGATCAGACATTCCAGTTGTCATTTTAAGGACACACAAATGAAAGACAGGCCAGAATATCAGAAAACAGATCATGGTCATCTTGTGCCGGAGGTGGAGGTTGTAGCTAGTTACGGCGCCAGCCTTCTGCTGTCTAGCGTTGAAGAAAAATCCACAGAATAGCCGCATCGTGGAATAAGGTTCAGGGTTCAAAACCGAGGAAAAAAGTAGCGGCTTACAGTCCAGAAAATACGGTATATTTCTACGCTGTCCTGATAAACCATTAAACTAAACTAGACCCACAGTATGTGTGTCACAAATACGATGTTTTTCCAAGAGAACTTTTTCATCTGCTCCTGATTCACAGTGATTTGAACAAAGTTCTCAGAAATGCACTTTTAATCTTCATTCATTCATTTTCCAATCCGCTTTATCCCTCTCTGGGTCACGGGGTTGCTGGAGCCTACTCATGGGCGAAGGCAGGGGACACCCCTGGACTGATCGCCAGTGTGTCGCAGGGGCCACAATCACACACCCATACACACTCACATTCACACCTAGGGACAATTTAGAGTAACCAATCAACCTATGAAACATGTTTTTGGACGGTGGGAGGAAGCCGGAGTACCCGGAGAAAACCCACGCATGCACGGGGAGAACATGCAAACTCCACACAGAAAGGTCCTCCAGCCAGGACTTGAACCGGGAACCTTCTTGCTGTGAGGCAGGAGCGCTAAGCACTGCACCACCATGCAGCCCGCTTTTAATCTTAATTTTCTTTATATATGTTCTCCATCAAGAGAAAAATTGGAGTGGTTGGAGTGGGTCTTTAAAGGGATGCCTTCTAAACAAGAGATTGATTGACAATAGCTTGCAGCCAATCAGAACCCACAAATGACATACAAAGAAAATGGACCCTGTACCTCTTTATCTAAACTGTACTGCTGTACCAATGATTGTATTCGTTCCTACAATGTTTTTCTGGTGTCGTACCTATATTTTCTGGGTGTAAATACAAAACTTTACTGTATTTTACCGCCAAATAAATCAAGTTTTACTGTCAGTGAGGTGAAAAATAAGTGGTCTCCATTTTTTTTTAAGAGCGGTTGTGTTGCAGAGGTGTAGCGGTTGACCTCTAATTAGAATTGCAGGTTTGGTTCCCACTCTGCACGCCCTCGTGTTAGTGGCAAGACACCGAACCTCACATTGCTCCTGGTGGTTACAGGTTGGCGCTATCAGTGTGTAAATGGGATTGTGACTGTAAAGCACTGTATAATTGAACCACATTTACCATTTTTAAACGTTGAGCTTTCTGAATAAACGCCTGGTCCACTAAAAGAAACTCTACAGTCAGTCATGTATGCACTGGAATCCGTCAAAGCAGATAACTGAAATAAACATGAACTTAAACACCAAAGAGTCCATATCTGGATTTCACTTTAACTTCATTAACTTCCCACAAGTTGTTGAGTAACCTGACATCAGCTCTTGAAGGGGATTTGATCATTTTTGTCGTTGGCGGTCCATCAGAAACACACGTGGGAGGAACAAACCCGTGACTGGAATGGGTTTTCGGTTTCACGCTAACCTTTGACTGCAAGTAGAATATATCATTGAAGCGTCTTTATTTGTGCCTCTGATGTTTCTAACGCCTTCAGACTGCTGTGTGACCATCAACCTTCTTGGTAATGTTGAAGCTCTGAGTCAACAGACGGCGTGGTAATAAACAGTTTCATGGGGGTCACAGGGGTTATCGGATGGGGGGGTGGCAGCAGTATCATATCCGCTCACCAGGATGCGGCTGAGATGTTGTTTTCTAATTACCAGAGCTTGTCGATTGCAGAACGATAGGCCGGCCTGCTGTAATTGACCCGCTGTTTCAGAGTGATACATCTGTCTTCATACAGATGGAATGACTTTGTCATTTAGAAACTCTTTATTATATTAACTGTGACAGCTCGAGATACGTGACAGATGCTTGCTGCTGAAGGCAGCTCCAAACAGATGAATGAGCTGGTCTGATAAAAGGAAGTGAGAATGACCTGCTTTTTTTTTTTTTCCTGCAGTTCTGGACTTCACTTCCAGGTTCAAAGTTTTTTAGCTTTGAGCCCCAAACCTCAAAACCTAAACGTCCAAAAGCTGAGAGCTCATTCCTGAAGACAGGATTGTCTTTGTGTTTCAGAACCGAGATGGGCGCTTTGAGATTCGTGGTCGTCATGGTAAATCGGTGCTGACCATCAGCGGCGTGAGGCTGACAGATTTGGGTCGGTTTGACTGCGAGGCTCAGAGCAGGATAGGAGGTCATCAGAAGAGCATGTTTCTGGACATTGAATGTAAGTACGAGTTCCACCTGGTTTCCTGTTGGTAGTCCTGTCCTCCATGATAGACAGAACTATCGTCATGTATTTGGAATCACAGACAAACCCCAGCAAAGGGCTAACGTTGATGTTAAAGCCTTTAACTTCCTGTTTGTTTCAAATTAAGACTTTTTTTTGAGGAAATGTTCAAGATCTTGGATGAAGTCTGGTATTGTTTGGTCAATATTTTGGTTATTAAGCTTTTCTGCAAAATGCCCTAAAAATATATCCAAGTCCAGATCGCCCCGAGTACACGGATGTGCAAACTCTGTAAGACTCTTTGATAAAATCCTCCCATCTTTAAAACCCACCTGTCCTGATATAGGTCACATGGGTTTCTGGAGCCAATCCCAGCTGTCTTTAGGCATCTTTAAGTTGTCACACACCCAAAAGTGTGTGAAATGTGTTCTTTAGTGAGCTGCAGACACAGCCACACTCAGGAACCATTTAGTGTTTTAGTGGAAGTCGAAGGACCTTTAACTCCATTTTATTTGACTTTTTCATTCTAACCTCCTCTGGTTCTTAAATTAACCCTGTAAAGCCTGAACCATTAAATAATTGACAGAAAATTTCAATTCTTTGGATTTGGAGCCTAAATAAAAAATTTTAAAAAAAGTTTACATATAAATTTAATTTCGTATCATATCTGATACATCAGGTCACACAGCTCAAATATATCTTTTTTTTCCTGACCTCACACAAATATTCTAAGACAAAAAAAAATACAAGAAATGTTTTTCCATTCCATTGCAGAGGGCTGACAGACTCATGTATCAAATATATTTACGTTCGGCTTTAAAGGGTTAAACGCTATGCTTTTGTACAATTGTTCAAAAACTCTATGCAGACACATTTTTGACTCGTATTACATAACGTTTAAGGTCTTCATGAAAATTCTGAAAGACTTTCTAACCAAAAGCAAAACCAGTCCAAAGATGTTGTGACAGTTCAAAAGTTCACAGTTCAGGAGGCGTCAGGCTCTCTGTTCCTGAAGAACATTAGATTATTATAAACAAATCATCTTCCTCAGCGCCCCGACACCCACTCCACCACACACGAACTCCTGAAGGGTCAATTAGAGAGCGGAGATCATGCATCGCCTTCGGTGACAGCTCTGCTGCTTCCCGACCAGCACGGCCATTCCTCACCGCTGCTGGTTGGGGCTTATTTGGGGGGCGCCTCTTCCTTTGCCTAATGAGCTCTGAAGTAAAAATCTTCATTCTGGCCGTGGAATGATTAGGTTCATTAGCAGAAGGGCGCTGCTGTCTCAGAGCCTTTAAAAGCTGGAGGAACAAAGATGAGAGGCCAGGCAGAAGACGCCAAGCTTTTCTCCCTTTCTGCCTTTAAAGTTGACTCTAAACTTGGTGGTTCCCAGGTTGACAGCATGCTCTTCGTCTGGGCCAAACTAATGAACTCATTTAGTAAGTCACTGCAGGCTGCATGGACGATAGCACGTCTGGGCTGTGACGGAGAGCCGGACATCAATCTCTTTAATGGAATCCTGCAAGAGAGCATAAAACAACCATAATGCTTCTGAGACTGAGCCGGGCAGACCGGACCGCCGAGCGCCAGATCGTTTCATTATTGTCCTTCCTGTTTACCACAGCAAAGAGGCTTCTGTCGCCTTCGCTTTAAACACAACATTTAATTAAGGTCCTCTTTTCCACATTGCAGACGCAGAAAGCCAGGTGTTTCACTCTAATTATCCAGACTTTCCTCTGAATGTTTGTTTGTTGTCTCAAAAAGGCAATTTTTTTAACCAGTTTTGGTCAAATTCGTTGCAAAGAAAAAACGTTTTTTGTTTTGAATAGATGTCCCCAAATTCCTGACCAACCAGAGCATTTTTTACTCCTGGGAGGGAAATCCGGTGAACATCAGCTGTGACGTGATGTCCAACCCGCCCGCCACCATGCTGTGGAGGAGAGAGCGCTTCACCATCTCTGAGGTCACTCCCAACATGCAAATCCACAGAGCGGAGGGCCGGTCAGTACTGGAGGTGAGCAGATTGCTGTTGGCTGTCCATGGAAAGGATGGCGGGATTTTGGGGATTGTTTTTGTTTCGTTTGACCAAATAAAAAGTCATCTCCAGTCATATTTTGATGACGCAAATGTTAGCTTAGCTTAGATACCAAGTTTTGTAAGATTATGTATGGTAAAAGTTCCATATCAGGTCGATAATTAGGTTTAATTTCAAACCAAACGGCTTCGATGTGATCTATTAAGCAGCAAATTAAACCAACAAAGTGTTTTAAAAAGAACTCTTACCATTTTCATGTTTATTTAATGATTGACAGTCATGATAATATCCAAAATAAAGTCGACTTTGTTGGGGCTTAAAAATGAACAAACACAACTTCCGATAATCACGGAGCTTTGAAAAACCAACACTGTCATAAATTAGACAGAAGTTTCCATTTTCCATGTCTGAAAAATGAGGAAAAGAAATGTTTGTCTGATTGTTGCTCAAATCTTACGCCTGATTTACTGGCCTGTCTGCGTTACTTCTCCGTTCCGTTGCGTTGCATCTCCGTTGTATCGACACAAAAAAACAGAACTGTCATCGATCAATCGGAGTGTTTACATGACCTCCGTCTGTGTCTGACATCTGTCCTTCTGCAACAAAACTGAAGCGGGAAACAGGTTTCAAATAAAAACTTTCATTGTACTTTCAAATGAAACTTTTTTCTCTGTTATTTTCTACCCAAGGCACCGTGCCCACGCGATCATACATCTCAGCACCACGGACAACACCGGCATGTTATCCGTGGATGGCAGAAGTGTAATTTTGGAAGTACAAAAACATAAGTCAGTAATGACACAAAACATTTTGCAAGGACTCAGTAAAGAAGGGGAGGACGTGCGGTCATGTGCTCAAATGCCACCACGCGGTGACCTAAATGCAAGATTTTCACCAAAATTGGCCAGTCGACGCGCGATATCATTTGTAATCAGGCAGTGGCAGTCGTATATTTACACACAGAGGCAGCCGAGGTTTTAGGAAAAAGTTCAAACTGAGCGGTGAGCGGAGGATTCTTTGACATTGGTCAGTGGCACATTTGGAGGTCACACAACGGAAGTCCAGTGACAGAAAGGCAGCGGCGCGATAATTGACTGATGGGAGGATCGCCAAGGTCCCGTCTGCTGATTTCAGACCGCCACCCTCCAGCCAGCTCCCTGCCCCTGTGCTGGATCTCCGGGCCACTTTTCCCTCCAAGGATTCATGCGTCTGTGCAAACAAACAAGCTCTCTGAACACACTGAGGTCCACTGTGAGCAACCCCTGACTCTTTAAGTTCTGAGGACACAAACGCTTCCTGGTAAAACAAAACTACAACGTTTCTTGAGGAGAAAAGGACTTTTAGCGTTTCTTTTCTGGTATTTTTCTTCAGGTGACTCCCATGTCCGACAGAGACTTTGGCCGCTACAACTGCACAGCCCGGAACAACATTGGGGTTCGATACCAGGAGTTCATTCTGGCCCAGGCAGGTGAGTCCAAAGCCTGGCACCACAGCGCCTCCCAAGTTAAAACCCCGCTGATGACTTCCTCTTTAATGTCTTTTTTCCTCCCAGCGACCCCGAGCATTAAGAAACGCTGTAACCCTCTGCTTCTGTTCTAATGGTAATAGCCTTATTAGCAATTCACAAGAATATAAATTCTACTACAATTCCCATCTCCTGTTCAGAATGGCCTAATCTTAAATAGTGCTGGCTGATTTACCATACCCCTCACTATTTACTGAAGTGCTCCCTAATTTACTGAAGCCCAGTCTGCTACACAATAGTGCAGTCCAATTAACTTTAGTGCAGATGAAATTGCTCTGGTGAGTAGAAGAGCAGTTTGCAAAATAACTGACCGAACATGAAGTCCTACAGAAAACAATCTGGCTTTTGAAGTAACCGTGAAGGAAGCAGATCGTGTGCCGGTCTGGACAAGAACTCACAGAGAACTCCTGGTTCCTCTAGTTCCCTGTAGACATAAAGAAGGTTTGTGACAGCAGCTTCGATATGCTGGATGTTTATGGGTTCGTCTAAACTCTTAAAGGGTCCTGAGCGTGTAAAATAACCCATAAATCCAAAGGACAGTCACTAAAGGGATGGCCCAAATCCACCACAGTTCCAAAGAAAGGAGATCAAGTGTTGAGTTAGCATATTTCATCTTAATTTAACCGCGTACGTCAACTGAGAACCAACCGGACGTCTGAAGCATGTTTAAGGACTGTCGGTACAGCCTGTTCTTTTCTTTTTTGTTGTTCTTTATGTAAGCTTAAAATCCTTCACATTTGTCCTCATGTTAACCTTTGAAAAAAAGATTAAGGCTGTTTAATAAAAAATAAATAAATTCAAATGTGTGTTTATGGACCTGAGGACTCCAAGTCTGTCTTCACTTTGGTAGCACCAGTAAATGAAGAAGTTAAGTGAGTCTTTCATTAGTTCTTCTTCATGTTCTAAGCAAACAGAAGTGGTGAAGTGAAGTCTGATTTGTTTTGTTCAAACTTCAGATACAACAGTTTGAATTTCCTGCTGTGGTTCAGCTCCTGTCTGCTGCCGTTGCTGGAGTTATTATGCATGTGTTCAGGCGGTAGAAGGCTGTACCAG
Organism: Adrianichthys oophorus; assembly: GCA_036245035.1. NCBI lineage: Eukaryota > Metazoa > Chordata > Actinopteri > Beloniformes > Adrianichthyidae > Adrianichthys > Adrianichthys oophorus. The sequence continues at coordinate 279,189 of BSAI01000082.1, read as the reverse complement.
GACAGGAAGTAGCACAGAGACAGAGAGCTCTGTCTGCGTGATCACGCGCGAGCTTCCAGCCCCAAGCTAGCATTAGCGGTGCAAACAGAACTGCGAGCGTTGGAATATGGGATCAGTCCAGCCGAACAGTTTTGAGCCAGAGGCCAGTTTGGACGAGGAGAATGAATGCGTTTAAGGGGGCGGGGGAGTGGAGAGGAGAGGCTTTGGAACGCCCATTTCAGTACTGCGTCATCAGTCTGAGCTTTTTCTGATCCAATGCAATGTGAATTAAGAAACGCAGTTTTAATCTGAAATTAGTTTCTATAGGTTCTCTGTGATAAGAAAAATGCTACAAGAACATGTTTAAAAAAAAGACAATTTTTATTGGAGGGGGTGTTTAAGGAGAACAAGGGGAAATGAAGGTTCAGGGCTTGCTTGTTTTTTTTTTTTTTTTCTTCATTTATGGGAGAAATTGAAAGATTTTTGTTCTTCAAAACAAAATGTCTTCTGCATTTTGAGCTGTTTAGCAGCCTAACATGTTTTTATAATTTTCCAGTGGTTTTGAAATTGTTATTTTGTCTTAAACTCACATGTTCTTGTTGGCTTTAAATTTTAATACAGATTATTGTTTTTTCCAAATGACCATAATAAATGAATCCTCGTTTATCCTTGGTGGTGCTCCGCTTGACTGTATAAATTTAATGTATATAAGTATGTAAACTGTCTACTCTGCTTTTACTCTGTAGATGTCCCTTCGAATCCGTACTCGGTGCGCCTGTCGGCCGTCTCACAGCGCTTGGCAACGGTCACGTTCTTGAAGCCAGACTCTCATGGTGGAGTTCCCATCAGCTACTACCTGGTCCAGTATAAAGAAGTGGGTTCTCAGGACTGGAGGGACGTGAAGTCACACAGTGTTCAGAGTAAGTGGAAAGCATGGTCTGAGCGGTTTGTACGTGCATCCTAAAGCTGTGGGAAATCAAACCAACAATGTAGATGTTGAGTCTAAAGCTACCATTTACCATTACTGAAGGTATTAGAAAAAATCCACATTAAAAGAAGTAGTGATACAGACCTCACTGAAACAGCAGTGTCATCAGCAGAACCGCAAACAGTTTCAGAACAGGTTGGAGCCGAGTGTCAGGCCACGAGAGATTCTAACCTTTGAATATGAGGTAGAAGACTCCGAAGCACCAAAGTGGACCAGTAACACTTGAACCAGTTCAAAACAGCAACAGGAAATAACACACGCTCTTTGAACTACCGGAACGTTTTGTTTGCACACTGAACATAATTCCAGCGCCTTTCTACTGAGATGCAACACTTTAGTGATCAAAATGTGCAACCCTTAAGGAATTTAATAGCTCTCCCAACCACAAGAAAACCCTTTAATGGAATATTTGTGTCCATTTTCACTCCAACTTTTTGCCTTTATCCCTAAATTTGAGACCACAGAGATCGTTTTCTTGTTCAGATTAGCATTCCTTGTGGCTTTTACCCCAATATCCCTGTGTTGACCCCCGTACACACAAACCGCCTGACTCCAATCAAGCATGTAGCACACACCTAATTGCATGATCTGCCATGCGATCCTTCAAAGCTTTGGCCCTGAGGAGCTGTTGGGTCCCAGCATAACCAATGCTCCTCATGGGGAGAGTGCCAGGACCGGTCTGAGCTGAAGGAGTGCGCTCTTCCTCTTCCTATGCTTTACGACTCCAAATTGATTTCTGAGCCTGTTGGAAAGTACAGAGCAGGCTGAAGGATGGATGGGTGGAAAATGAAAGCTAAAGGACGAATGGTCGGCTGATAAGCAGCTCCAACAAACCTGAAGGGCTTATCACTAATATCCCTCATTTCAAAGTCAATTACATTATGAAGGTGCAGTGAGTTGAATACCAAACAGGAGGCAGTGCTTTTAAAGTAAAACACACACAGAGGGTAGAAATGAACAAAGCAGCAAAGTAGAGATAATTCGTATGAAGGGATTCTCTTTTGTAGAATTAGGACTTATGGATAGAAAATAGTGAGGCATTCAGAGCGCTAAGTGGTAGCGCATAGAACCATCAGAGCTACTTAGATCCCCTCAGCAGAACTTCCTCCCACCACAAACTCTCCATTGTAATGAGATGCATGGAGTCATTTCATATGAACGCTTGGAATGACGCAAATTGAAAAGTCTGCTTGTTGACAGAAATGAACCCGGCACAAATGACCAAATCTGTTCTCCGTTCCTAGACCACAGGACTGCTAAACCACCTTATTACCATTCAAGTGTTTAATATGTGCCGACTGACAAAAACATCAACTTTCACTCAGGTTTATTGCTCTGCTGGCTTTTCGGAGGAATCAAAGAGTCTTCGGTTTCTGCTCCGTCTAATTAGGATCCTGGAAGGGGGTTGGGGAATTAAGACTTCCCGTTTTTGTTAGTAAAGCAAACATTTACAGTTTGATTTTCCCCAACAACTGTGGAGGAAGTGGGCACTAATTTGGGATTCATGTTTCCTAAATATCATGAGTTCGTACAAGCAATCGTCTCTTTGAAATGTGGTCACCACCACGTATCAAAAACTCACCAAAACGTACACACATCTCGTAACCGCTGGAAACAAATTTTGGGCATAATGAAAAACTGAATGGCTCCAAAACTCCCATGAGACTCAAAAATATTTCTGAATCCACGAATAAAACCAAAACACGTGTGTTGGGCATATCCAATGGAAGCTCAGAAATGATTATAGGATGACCACAGGGCCTAGCTTGGCGGCCACAGGGCGTCCCCGTTGCTCGCACGTTTTTTACCAGAATATTTTGACAATATGAGTAGTGCTGTCAATCAATGAAAACAATTAATCACACTTTTGGTTTGTGATAAATCACGTTTGTCTATGTTTTGTTTTGTGTTAAAATGTGACATAAAAACCGCGCTGAAAAGGCGAGGGAGAGGCGTGCAGAAGCACTGTGTCAACAGACAGGGCGCTCACGAGTTTGCGTTTGTTCTTCATTTGTTACTAATAAGGTTTATTCAATAAGAGCAATATTTGATGATTTGCTTTGAATGACTTCAACAATAACGGATGTTATGTCATTAAAAAAGATCCAAAGTTGGACTTTTATTCAAACCGTGAATAAATGAAGGGATGACCGATGCTGAACAACAGAGACTTCAAAGACTAAAAGATCAGGAGTATTTTTACGCTAAAGCATTTTTGTCCAGAAGAAGAAATGAATGGACTTCATTTCCAGGTAAAGGTTTGACCAGTGCGTACGTGCATGTGTGAGCATCCTCCACGGCCCTGTATCATAGTGTGCTTTTCTGATTTTCTTCTGCATATTCATCAATAACAGGATCAATGTCTGGCTAACAGCAGAGGGAACAGGGTTGGTGCACGTTGTGGGACGCATATGACATATGGGAAATGTTTGTAAATTAAAGCAAATGTTCCCACAGTTAGAGGCTTCTATAAAACACGTCATTTTAAGTTTAATTTGAACTTTTATTTCAAATTCAATTTGAACATTAGGAGAGGACAAATGACATGTTAGAGGTTACTCCAGACGGATTCATTTTCAATCTTTCTTTTCTTTAGTTTCTGTAGATTTGGTCTGAAGACATGAACATGAAGTCAGAAACTCCACGTTTTAGTGTTTTGTTTGTGGATCATTTGATACATGATGAGTGGTACATAAAATGTTCTCCAGTTCTAGAATGACCCGTATAGGCCTCTCATTTGTTTGTAAATCTGGTTCTGAAGGAGTCAGAGTCTCACTAGCAACAACCTTCACCACACCGCTGTGTCTTCCATACATTGTAATGAGATGTAAACAGACACCGCTCCATGTAGTGATCAGGATGAAAACATTTGGCACTAGCTCCTCCCACACGCAGCTGGGGCGTCAGATTTTTGGACAGACGTCGAGCTAAAGTATCATGAATCGCCAGGAAAACGCCATCAAAATGCCGTTTTTTTTACAATCAAACCGTAAATGTGCTGCTTGGCAAAGAAGTTACACAGTTGAAAAGAGCAATCTACTGACAAGACAATACATTTATTACATGGTGTTAATTAGCATCGTATGAACATGCGTTTCTGTTACTTTCCTTCGTGAAAATGGAATTTTACTTAGCTGCTAACTAATTAGCAACTATCTACAGTCGCTTAGCAACCCCAGAGAAAAAATCCTGGAGCCGCCCCTGCTGTGAGAGCAGGTAAAAAGGGGGTAATGGGGGGTAGCGCCTGCAGGCGTTACAACACTGCTCTGGGCTTTCATTTTAGTTGTCTTTTTGTGTTCTTCATTTTGTTGCATAAACGTCTCTGTAAAGTTCCGTTTTTTATTCTGATTTTGTTCATTTTTACAGACTTTTGATGAGTCCTCATAACTTTTCTGTTCCATCGAGTTTCAAAATATATGCTGAAGAACAGTTAAGAGAACACAACACATTAGAACGTAATATACATGGAATTACAAAGTGTGTTTTCTTTCATAAAATAAGGATCTTTTTCTGCTTTCCACATTTTGACTAAAACAACAACTGATTATCTGTTCATGAAAATCGGTGCCATTTTTCTCCTTTATCTGAATTCTTTAATGAACGCACTCCTGACTGCTTTCTGGTAACGGTCTGTGATTCATTAAGTCATTTTGACCTTAATGAGGCTGATGTTATGAACATTGGGTTTGTGTTCCTCCTGTAATCATCTTCATTGTGGGTTTTTCTTTTTTTGTGGTCTGAACTCTGGTTTGTTCTACTGTTCTGACACAAAAACAAACGCTAGAACACTGAAAAGGTTTGAAGCTGCGCTCGTGTCGTCTTCTTGTAACCTCCTTCCAGCTTCAAAGCAGACGTTCTTGTTTGTTGGAGCAGCTCAGTTGGAGTTCCTGTGTTTGTTCTGTTTGCTTTAACCTTGGTTCTTCTCCAGCTACAGTGGTGCTCACAGGACTGGAACCCAACACTACGTATGAGGTCCGGGTGGCGGCCATCAACGGAAAGGGTCAGGGGGAGTTCAGCCACACTGAGAGCTTCCAGACTTTAGCCATTCGTAAGCTTTCTGCCTGTTTTCTTTCAAAGCTCATCCTTCAAAATAAAGTTCTGAGGGCAAACACTGGCCAAAGGGTTGGGGGTGCAATTCCCAATCACACATTTAGGTCCCCGTGAGAAAAAAAAAAAGAAAAAACAGAACTGATATTTGCATTTCTATTGTATTTCTATGCTATGTAGTAAAAAAACATGATAAGAAATCATTTGTAATTACTATAGCTCCCAATAAAAGAAATCATTTATTGTAAATTAAGACAGAAAAACAAGTTAAGGTAGGTTAATGTAAATGCTAAAGGAAAACGTCTGATCAAATAAAAACACTGAATTCATAGAAAAGTTGCAGGTTTCTCCAAAATCTATTAAAAGTCTCAGCATCTGACAGAAATGAGTCATATTTGCCGTCCCGTGCAACCCCGCCACTTCTCCTCTGAACATGATTAAACCTTTTCCCCTTTCAGTGATATGAATTTAGATTACTTTTGCTCAGAATAGATTCTGTAAACTGTGTATAACTGTTGCATTAATAACCATGTAATGCTGGGCCTTCTTGATGAGCATCTTACTTGTTCTAACAATCTGACTCTGCAGGAAATCCAGGAGGAAGTGTTCTGACTGAATATTATCCTGCTGTGCAGCAGAGAGTACAGTGTTGGAAAGGCAACCCAATTAAATAACAATGTGAATAATAGAAGCGGAAATTAAACATGTATTAAATACAGGATGAAACTTTAGAGTTTGATTTGAGTTAGATTGAAACTGCATTCGTGTTACTTCCTTTGCATCTTTTACGTAGTTTCTCACTCAAACAAATAAATAAAGAATCTTTATAAGCCTTCGCTCATTTCTGTCCCCAGGAGAACCGAGTCCACCGGCGGTCCACGGGCAGAAAGGGATTGGGAAGGCATACCGGCTGGGTCTGGTCAAGCAGGATGATGGAGGGATGCCCATCGTAGAATATATAGTAAAGTACAAAACGGTGAGTGGAGCCTTTGTCCCAACTGTCCTTACAGGTGGAAACGTGCTGGTCAAACCTGTACGGGGCACACAGGTGACCTGTTCAAAATATCAAGGTTGTAGACCGCTCACACATATGAACACATAGTTTTGATTTAATAAGAAGTGATTTGACTTAAATTTTGGTTTATTATGTCCCACTTAAAGCACTATTATCCCTATAGAAAGTGGACGACACGTTTAGAAGAATAGTAACCAGTAGGGGGCAGTATATAAAGATATAAAGCTCTTCAGTTTTCTATTTTTTTTCTCTTTTTAAACAAGTGTTTGTGTTAATCTAAATGCAGATGAACCTGTTTGGCTGTAGTTAGCAGGCTAAATGCTCATATCAGCATCAGCACAGAAACACTGATGGTGGAGGGGAGATTTGTAAACTTAAACTAAGAATCTGGCACAAAATCTTTAAAAAGCTGTGTTTGTAATATGTTTTCTTCATTTAGTAATTTTCTGCTTTTTAAATTATTATCATAAAAAGTGAAAATTCTTTTCAAAAATACAGATTTATGATGAATCATAGCATCACTCACAGAGTCAGGATGCTTCATCTTTTATGCAGAGTTTTGGATTTTCCTCACCTTCTGACGTCAGACAAACTTTGAGAACTGCATGCGTCTGAAACCGCGTCGGCCAAAGAACTACTAAAAACACTGATGAATATTTACGAGACTGTGGGGCTGTTTGAGGAAAGTCTTCCATTTTTAAAGACGAGACTGTGCTTCTGTGGCTGTTTTCAAAGCCTGGCGTCTTAATGAGGGACCGCTGGGCCCAGAGCCCAGTCCTGTTGGGATTCTGGACTTGTTTGAACATGAAGGATCTGTCTAACATGCTGCTGAACATCACATTTTCATCAGTAAACATCTGCTGAAGCCACTCTAGAAAAGAATATTTTTCTTTCTTTAAAACCTTGTATTGCGTTCATAATTATTTCATAATTTTACTGAAAGTGAGCCGGAGGCCTGCAGGGATTGTAATTAACTCTTATTGATGCCTTCACCTGCCAGAGCTTGTTTTAGCAGCTTGAAATGGTTTTGTTATTATTCAGGAGGTGCTGGTACAGCTGACACCAGCGTTTACCTCAAGGAGACATATTTGCATTTAGGATGAGTCTCTACTGACATTGAGCTGATAACAAAACCAACACAATGCTCCTGTTTTAACCTGAAACGTTCCATTCATCCTGACAGAATTTACTTCACAATGACAAAGCTTTTTCCTCCCACCATGACTCATCACATTTGATGTGTCGATGTGGTCATGTATGAACATCTGTTTCTCCATAATCTGAGCCCACAATGTAGCTTTCAATTTCCAGTTTCATCAGAAGTTGAAGAGAAACGACAGCGTAAAATAAAAAATATAAAGTTTGGATTTTTGTGTCACATTTTCACAGAGGAGGCTTTTTAGCTCAGCTGAAAGATTAGCTGTGATTGGCTCACCTGGGCTGCACTGTGGCACAGTGGTTAGCGCTCTTGCCTCACAGCAAGAAGCAAGAAGGTTCCTGGTTCAAGTCCCGAATGGGGGACTTGAAACAGCGTCACCAATGGGGGACGGTTCTGTGTTTGCATGCTCTCCTCGTGCATGCGTGGGTTTTCTCCGGGGACTCCACCGTCCAACATGCTTCATAGGTTCATTGGTCAATCTAAATTATCCCTAGGTGTGGATGTGAGTGCAACAGACTGCTGCAGCCCCGTGACCCCGAAAGGAACAAAACAGTATTGAAGATGAATATGTATATGAATGAATAGAATAAAGAAAGTAATAAAATAGAATAAAATAGTAATGGAATAGTAATAGAATAGAAAGCAGCATTCAGTCATTAAAGTAAGTATGTGCATTTAGCAGCAGTCTCTTCTTTCGTCTATGCTGAACTGGAGGTTATGGTTCTACACCACACTGCTAGCTCCTCACCTCCATTCTGTAAGCAGACTCGTTATTGACCGACCGCTGTTGTGTCAACCGTATAATGTGGTTGGTGCTGAGTCTGGTTATACAATTATGCGTGAGCGGAGTGAACAGCAGTGGGCTCAGGAAACACTTGTGGTGAGTCTGTGCTCACTGAAATGGGCCTTGATGTGTGTCTGCCGATCTTGACTGTCTGCTGCCTCTCTGTCAGCAAGCTGAGCGGCCAATTGCAGGTTGCCGTGTCCATACCTAGGAGCCTCAGTTTTTCCACCGGCTGTTATGGAATGATAGTATTAAAAGTCAAGATGAAGAGGACTCTAGCGTAGGTGGAGGGTGATGGCCTCTTCTGTGGATCGGTTTGCTTTGTATGCAAATTGTAGAGGGTCCAGTTTTATTGGGAGACTTCTTGACCAAGCTTCAGGACCAAGCGCTCTAGATATTTGGTCACAATTGGTGTGAGGGTCACGGGGCAAAGTCATTTGGGCAAGCTGCATCTGACTTCTTTGGGATTGGAGTTTTTAGACGAGTGGGTACAAATGCCTGTCTGAGTGATGCATTAAGGATGTCGGTGAAGACATCTTTCAGTTGCTCCGTGCAGTCCCTCAGAACCCGTCCAGAGGTGGCAGTTGAGTTTTGTGCGGACAGCTTCTTCGCCTCTCTAATCCTTCGTGACAGGATTTTTCTTGCCAGATTATATGCTGCAGCATCTCCAGATTTCAATGCCTTGTCCTGACTCTCAGCAGGGAGCAAACTTCTCCTGTTAGCCATGGTTTGCAGTCCGATTTCTTCCTGACAGCCTTGACCACTGTCACATTGTCTACACATTTCTTAATGTAGTCACTGATGGGCATGGTGTCTTGCTGCAGGTCGGTGATATTGTCATAAATTGCTGCTTTCAAAGCAGAAAAGCAGCAAAGTTATTCTCTCCGCTCTGTGCGTCATTAGCCCCTCAAACTGGATCGTAGGGTCTTTAATGGTCTCATTCAGTCACGACTCTGTGAGAACCAAAACCCAACAAGACTGCAAGCTTTCCATAGTCTGATGTAGTCCATCTTACTGTCCAGGCAGTGTCCATTTGCTAACAGGAGTGTGGGAATTGCCGGCTTGTGTAGTTTATTGGCTAGCCCAGCATTAGCTCCTCCATGTTTCCCTTGTTTCTGTGTCCCGTCGCACCATTTTCGGTGTTTCCCCTGGGGCGTTATTCCAGGGTTGCGTGCAGGCTTCTTGTTGGTGTCATGTCTGGAATCTTCCAACCTGCGAAACCAATCATGGGAATGATTTTCCATTTTTTAAGCCTTGTTAAATGACACATTTGGTGGAAGTGTCTGGCACACTTAACTCAACTCCAAAACATTTTTGACCTGCTCTTTTTTTTGTTTTGTTTTTGTTGTCCTCACGCCAAGCTCTTCAGAGCTGACCCTTCACGCTTCCAACACCAGCTGGTTTGGTGACATTTTTGCCCCACACTAACCCTGAACTGAGACAGAAACCAGCAGAATGGATTAAAAATGTTGCTCTGCACGCTGACTGCACATCCCTCCAATCCTGATGAGTTTCTGGACCTTCATCTGGTTAGGAGCCGTTTCCATATCCTGAAACCAACATCTGTTTTTATGGACACCAGCTGGTTTTAGGACTCAAATAGTGGTCACCTCAAACTGTAGCTAAATATGAATAAATATGAATAAAAACCATGTTTTCTGGTGGAAATGCATCTTTCTTTTCTCAAAAAAGAACACAGGATTAAAAAGGTGTGAAGAACAGGCAACAGTTGTCAATGATGTAAACATCATCTCCTAGTACATACATCCTAGAACGTCACCTCCTAGAACAGGGGTCTCACTGGCAGCCTGCGGGCAATTTGCGCCCCCAAGACGATATTTTGCGGCCCCAATATGAAGGTTTAATGTTAGTGCGTCCCACGGGTTTTGTGTGAATGGCACTTTAGGTGTTGTGTCCAGAGCGGACAAACCGGTGGGGTAAATGGCTTTTGGGGGCGGGACATTGACCAGGCTTGATAGATGCAAGCGGACACTTTCAATGAAGGGGGGGGCAGGAGAGGAGGAGCAGGCCAGCCAGAAATGGCTTTAGCTGACTTAGAAGCGGCTCGAAAATATCCTGATAATCGTGTAGGATAATTATCATCCGGAGCAGGAGCTTATTCTGGATGAAACCGGAAAATTCCGGAAGAAATTGCCCTCTCGCACTTAATGATGAAGGAGGAAGCGCACGCTCCTGGTTTTCGGGCACAGACAGACAGACTGACAGACTGTTGGGAGTTTATTGTCACATTTGAATTTTTCCCACGTATTCTACGTAAAACAACCAGAGGGGGCACGGTTCTGTGCCCCCCAATAATGTGCAGTAGGAGCAACAACTATTTCTTAATTGTCCGTAGTTACATGCTTCCATAACAGTCACTTTCATAAATCCCGTTTCTTATCCTAAATTAGCCAAACAAAGGTCATTTTTTAGCACACAAAGGTCCTTGTTTTACGCAGAATACGTGGGAAAAAAATGCAACAATAAACTAAATAAAATAACCTACCCTTACTTTTTGGAAATGTGAAAAAGAAAAAAATAAATGGTATTTGAAATTGTTTGTGAGTTTTTTTTCCCATAAAAAAACCCATTGCATTACATTTGCATCACTGTGATTTATTCAGAGAGAAACATCGTATAGCGTCTCACTGGGAAACACACTACATTTCACCTATTATTTCAAATTAAACTAAATTCAATAAAATCAAGAACAGGTCCAGACTCACTGACAGTCATCTTAAAGCCAAACTGAGGGTCTCTGCTTCCTCCCTCAAACCAAACGTGGCTCAGCTATGCGAAAGGAAACACTGCCAAGTGTCCAGTAAGAAGTAGACAAGAGACGCCATGTTCACAAGAACCCACTCATGGAGGTTCAAAAACTGTCAAATGGAAGTCTGATTTTGTCTTGAACAGTTAAAATGTAACAGCGTTCATTGAACTGTGTTTAAATCTGAATAAAGCAGATATAGAAGACAAAAATGTATTATTGATTTATTTACTTATTGGTTTTAAATTCATGTATTTGTTGATTGAGTGAGGTTTTTTTTTTTTTTTGTAATTGAGTACAGATAATAATTCAGTACAGTTAATAGTACAGTACAAATGTACTACCAAAGAAGGGATGCAACTGAAGAAGTTAGACACAATGTGTTTACACCAGCGTCCTTGTTCATCTTTTTTTGCATTATAAATTAAAATTAAAAAAATTAAGAAGATTGGATTTTTTTGAAAAAGATTCTGGTTCAAATTAACATCCACGAGCTGCGCACGCATGCGCGCTGAGGTTTTGGCCCAGGCTCAGCCACACTCTGCCTTCAGTGGCCCTGAGGTAAATTGTAGGTAAATCTGTCCCAGAACATGACCCGTCAGCAAAGTTCTGACAACATAAAGAGTGTCTTTCTCTTTCTTTCAGGACAAAGAGGAGCAGTGGATGACCAAGCTGGTTCCTGGAGCCAACGACTTTGCGTTGTTGCAGCCGCTGCAGTGGAACACCAGATATGAAGTGGAAATCACAGCGCGCAATGTCAAGGGCCTATCAGAGCCCACCTTCTACCAGTTCTTCATGCCGCAGAAGCCGGACGTTACAGGTAAAAGCATGAAAGAGGAAAACACCAGCAGCCTCAGAAAGTCCCTGTTCCTGTGCTGTAATGAGAAGAGCAATGTTAAAGTCAGATGCACGAAAAGGAGAACATTTAAACTCAAACTTTTATAAGATCAAAATAAAAGTAGATTGTCAAAATATAAATCAGTCTAGATGATTTGAAAACGCCAAATACCCGTATTTCAATCAAAACTTATAGAAGGGACCAATAGATTCTACAGAACGTATTTCTCTAATACAGCTTTTTGTTTACAGAGATTTTGTCCTGAAACAAACATATTTAATTCTTAGGAAATTCTCCCCTGAAGCTTTTCTGTAGAAGTTGGAAAACCGTCATTTCAGAATCTGCTTTTTGCTTTTCTAACATGAAAGTAAATACGCATTTTACGTAAAATGTAAACATCTGATCTAGAAGGCCAGCAGCTTAGTAAACAGATTTAGAGATTGTGAAGCACATTTCAAATTCAGAAAAAGGTTGGCTAGTCGTGGATCACTAATCATTGAGCGACCCTCCAACGTGTGTTCAGTAGTTTTTTTTTGTAGCTTTTTGAATTATTGAAACAGTTAAACACTTACAGCATTGTTTCTTCTCTGTGCCTTTAGGATTTTAAAAGTTACATTAGTATAAAAAAAATGGAAAGAATGAGCAGAGCTGCACATCACAGTGTCATCTGCATAAAAGCAGTCACTTCTGTTAAAGGACTAGTTTAGGAGTCACATTTTTTTTTATTATTATTATTTATAATCCAAAGAAAAAGGAACAAGAACAAATTTATGATGAAATAAAACTTGGTTTATTATTTCTTCTGGAAATACAAAACAGAATTTGACAAATGGCATTTCCACAATAGATTTATAGCACTAAACACCAAAAATCTCCTATTAACTTTCATTTAAAAAGATATTTTTAGAGAGCTGCTTCCTGTTGAGCATCAGATTCTATAAAATAACAGATATGACAGATGAAGGAAGGTGTGGGTTTTAAAATCTTAGAAAATAAAAGATTCTTTTAAAACAAGCTTCATTAAGGCCAAAATCATCAAAATAATAACATTAGACAGGAATGCAAATCTACTGCAGGACACAAACGTGTGGTTCTAAAGAGCAGTGATGAAGAACGTTTTATTTTGAAAGGATACTTCCTGTCTGATCGCGCCAGTCTCTTGGTGTGAATGTTCTGTTTACCTTCACTTTTCAGGTTTCAGGTTGTGCTTAGTGACAGGATGTTTTTTTCTCCCGTTGTTCACTCTGACTGTAGTATTCCAGTGAAGGTTCTGCAGCTTCTCATGTCCAACTTGTCAAGGCTGTTTTTGTAAACGCGCCTGAATGCAAACATCTGCAGAAATGCAAACCAGGGCCTTGAGGTAAACTGCCTTCAGAGGTTGTCAGACCCACGCATCTTTTCTGCATATTACATTTCAAACTATTAATGTATGCAGTTCAATCCCCAACACGCTCTAAGTTCTCAGAAATCCCAAACCAAGAAATGTTTTATTATTTTATGTAAAAAACCACTAAGATTCTACATTTTTGGCTAAAACACAAAAAACTTTTAGACTTTATAAAAGTTAAGTTTCTTTGGTTGTTTTTGTATTTCTTTAAGTGAAAAGCAGAAGTTCAGCTGGAACGCTCTAATTCTAGTTTTCTTTTTTTTCTTTTCACACACAATCATAGTACTACCACCACCATGCTTAACTGGACACGCTGGATTAATGATGTGATACTTGGCATTTCTCTTGGTCTGACAGTTCATGATTAACAACATTTTGTCCAAATCGTTTAAGTTTAGAACATTTTGTGGACTGAGAGACCAGACAGCTATTTTCATTAGTAAGTGAAGCAAAAGTTATTGTATGTTGTTTCAAATGTTTCTGAAACATGAAAACACTGTTCTAAATCAAACTCTCGGGGATTTTCTTCACTTGAACTCGTATTCTTGGGTTCATTTTGGATGAGATAAAATAGAAAATCAGTCCGTCACGACCTTAGTTTGTGTGGATTGTTTAGTTTTGTACAGATTCTTTTCTAAACATGCGAGAAAGGAATCAGGAAGGACGTTTCAGCACATTGCTGGAACCAAAGGTGAAAGATGATCTGGGAAGATTAGGATTTCATCTTAATTAGTTAAATAAAAGGTGGGTTTTTTTCAGCTTGTAGTGAAATAAAGCAATCAGAAACTGTGCCATTGAACATCGTCAAACTCCTGTGACCCATTCATAACAGTCTAAAGCGCGTCTCCACTTTCAATATATGACAAAGTCATTGAGCAAAAACATCATATTTTTAAAAGAGATCCTTTATTTTATTTTATTTTTTTTTTACCAAAAACCTTCCAGCTTTTTCACAGCTCCTGATTGAATTTGAGATTGGAACAAGTTTTCTGAAGATTAAGCTCAATCAAAAGTATTAAATGTGAAATATCTGCCTGTCCCAATTCTGAGCTCCACTCTAACTGCAGAGCTCTTCTTTCATGCTTTAATACCCAAACGGCGAGTGCAGGAAACGTGTTTTTCTTCCTGAGATAGAGACGGGTGCCTTCAATCTCTCAGCAGCCCGGTAGCTCTTCTTCTGTGTGTATTATGCATCTGCAGAGTGTTGAATTGACACCTTCCCTTCTCCCTTCTCCATCTTATTTCAGTTCGTAACAGGGTGCATAACCTTTTCCGCCTCCCGCTTGCAGAAAACCTTTTATTATGAAAAACTCATTGATTGCAACCCCGTTCTTATTTCCCATTTGATTTGCTTTTCTTTGCTTTCCGATAAAATATCAGAATTCTCTTTCTACTTTCCCTCCGCCGGATCTGTTGCCAATAAAACAACTCTAATGTCCTCTTCAGCCATCAATGACTTCAGTGTCTTGTTCTTCAAAGCAGAATGTTGTGGAAAATCATCATCTTTAAAAGATTGTCTCATTAGTGATCATTTGAATTTTGCAGTGGATCCTTGAAGATGCATGAACTCTTTTTGTGAGTTTTAGCCGTGTTTCATTAACAGAAAGTTCATTGCTCATTTTAGTTGTAGAAGCAGCGAAAAAGAATCATCTTGGTTCCTCAGTCCTCTTAAGACGTTAGCCTTAGTCAACAAGGCGTTGACCCATAAGCGTACCTCCAGTTTTTGGGTTGTTCGGACGCATGGAAGGTCGTAGTGAGGAGCAGCCGCGTTTTATAGGGACAGGTACTGCTTACATTTTATCCAGTGCTGAATCAGTAGCTTTGAAATGGTCTTAGTGCCCAAGCAGGTGATTCAAGATTGTAAAAGCACGGCAATTTTTTCCATAAACATTAAACAGCACGACAGGATGAAGGAGAGCGCTTGAATGTCCCAGGGAACGTCTGCACTGCGGCGCTGCGTCTCTGTTTCACCTACGCTGAAGTAAACACACATTTCATCGCCACGACGACGGCGTTTTTTTAGAGCATTAACTATGTCACTTTGATCCATCTGAATTAGAATCTTTTCCTGTGAAGTACAGACGAGCTTTTGTTTTGACATTTGGACTGAAGCTCCGCCCATTCTCACAGCCCCACGCTTTCTTATAAGAGCCCGCCCACAATCGATGGGAAGGTAAAATGATTGGTTAGAATTGTACAATGAACTGAATAAAATACAAAATACAGGTCCAAGCCAAAACACAGAAATCTGTGTTTTTATATGACACTGAACATACTGTCTATGTAGGTACCAGTACCAAGTTTTGGTAACTTTAGAGGACAGTCAGTGAGTCTGAAGGCTGATTTCCTCTGGTCTGTCTGCAGTGAGTCTCTGTTGACACTTAAAAAGATTAGAAGGTTCATTAAACAATGGGAGTGTTAGCATCGTCTCTGTCATATCTGCATCAGAAATCCATCTCTCCACAACTCAAGCTTTAAAAAGGAATTCTATTTCCAGTTTGTTGACGTGCCAATATCGCTGTAAAAAACGGAAGAAACAGGAAGCAGGTGTGGTTTCAAAATAAAAACTTCACTTGTACTTTTAAAATAAAATGTTAACATTTTATATACTGTCCCAATAAATGTCCCAAAATAAAGTTGTTGGATAAGTGCTCACTACGATCTGCAGCACACCGTAAAAAACAACCCGTTCTCACTCCCAAGCCGTCACACGGTGATGCGTGGATCAGGAGCCCTCTACGTCAAAAATTGACGCTTTGGGTGTCCCCAACTCGTCGTTTTTTGACGCGCTGGTTTATCCAAATAAATTAAGGCTCCCCAACTTCCAGGCCACACACCAGTACCGGACCGCACTGGTACCCTAACCTTAACCAGGAACCCCAACCTTAACCATAACCTGATACCGGACGTGGATCTATACCGGTTCAGGATGCGGAAAACGGTTCCAGATGCAGACTGGACTAGGGTACCGGTACTGAACGCATACCGAGGTTAGGTCCGTGTTTGTTACAGCGTCCAACAAAACCACTGGACCCCTGATTTGATCGGAACAGCCGGCGCGTCAAAAAACGAGAAGTTGGGAGGACCCAAAGCGCCAAAGAGTGACGTGGAGAGCTCCTTTCCCATGAATCAACATGTGACGACTTGGGAGTGAGGATGTGTTGTAAAAAAATATTTTCTCTCTGCGGGTTCACCCAGCCGTCTACAGCCATGATATTGCGTGCTCCATACAGATTTGCCCATTTTTTACCTGTAAGGACAGCTGGGACTCAAGCTTTTTACATTGTGGACACCAACAGTCATCAACTGCAGGTTGTGTTTCCCTTCAGTCACACATCATAAAAAACTCTGATTCAAGCCGATAGACTCCAATGGTAATAATCTCATCAAAGCACTTGGCAAGGTAATATTGACGTCTGCTCTTCGCCGCCGCTCCACTAAAACTTCTTCCTGTTTTCTGGAAGAGACGCTGGCGAATCCAAACACTTTTATGACCCCCCCCCATTACATCAATCAACTCCCCTGTCAATTTTCCAAATGAAAGTCATCATTTTGAACGCAGGGTAATGAAAACAAAAGCCTCCTTTGCTTTGTTGCTTTTTCCTGTTTGCTTTATTGTTTTGTTGGGGATAAAGGTAAACATTTCTCCTTCAGTCATTAGAATTACAGATCAGTAAGTACGAGCTTTATAACTGTAAACAAGCAAATCCCTCCGTCATTTACTTTCTGTGGAAATACTCTAGAGCAAAGTCAACATAATACCTGCTGGATTACTCACCGCTGTAATTCTCTTCATACGGATCTCAGCTGCTGCTTTTCTCATCTATTTATTTATGGAGCAAAGATAATCACACAGAGATTTGGCGATAGATTATCAATACCGTGCGGGGAGAGTGGGGACAAGCTTCTTAAAGTGAGTTGCAGTGTTACAGACGGCAAGCAGATCCACGCCAACTCGTTCTGCCACAGAATCACCTGCCTGGAAAAGGGATCTGTGCGCAGGCCTGCGAATGCACCAGACGGGAATGCAATCTGTGCAAGTGATCACAATCTGAGGAACAAACTTCTCATGTTGGAATGTCAATCCTTCAGAGTCCAGCCCTGTGCGTGGAGCCCACTAACGCTGCGGCAATGCTCCTCACGGGAGACTCTGCCATGCCGGTTAGCGAACGCAGAGGCTTAGTTTTTTGGATTAATCAGCTTCCTGTTCTGTTTAGCCTGGATTAAAGCAAAGATTTCTGTGTTGAAAAGGAGTCAAAAAACTTGTGTTCCAGTCTGCATCCGTTGGTTTCTATAGAAACGGTTAAAATTATGATTGTGAAACCTGTGCTCATTGGCTGTTTAAGAACAAATCAGTTATTTTCCATACAATACGCTATAAGGATATTTTCTTGATGCTTCTGATGAGAGGAAATTACTTGATAATATCTCTGGTTTGAGTTTGATTACAGACACACCTAAAGAGAACTTTATTTTCAACTCAACTAGATGACTGACACTTCTCCAAACAGGAACTCTTCCATGTTTTTAATCTACACTCTTCATAGTATATATTGATCAAAAGGATTCATTTTGTGAGTCAAATGCGTTCAGAACAAGACTTTTTAGGTTGTTTGACAACTTTCTGTGATTCAGGTGAACCAAAGTGGAAAAAATGCTCATCCTCCATTCAAATCTGTACTTTTCTCAAGTCCCGAATGTGAATACTAACTACAAAGATCAAGGTGGAGACACCAAAATTACCCTTGAATAGGTCGTAGCCTCATACGGAAGCAATTACTAGACCAAAGTAGACCACTTCTCTTTGATGTCTTTTGATGTAGATTGTTAAAAATGCCATATTCTTCTAACGGAACCATTTCCCATGGTTTTTCTTCAGCTTTTTTGCTGGCCCTTGAGTGCTCTTGAGCCGTCATGGAGTGCCTATGAGAAAATTGGCATAAAAAGAAAAATTTTCCTCTAAACTAGAGAAAATTCATTTCTTTAGTTACAATTTTCAGAACTTGCTTTGAAAGTTTTCACTCGAGTCCTATGAAAGTGTTGCTGGGTTGAACCTTATGTCCGTCCACAAATGATCGCGTTTCTCTCACTAATGCTCCAATCAATGAGCGCCGTCTACTTATCGTTAAATGAGCCACTCCCTCAAGGATCCAATCTAGGGGTGGTCAATCACTGGTCAGGTCTAACGAGTTTGTGTTGTCAAAGATGTATACGAACCGTTTCAGGTTGGAACACAAGCCACTAAATAATGGCACTAATGGGCTCATATATCAACATGTGATCGGACAGAGTCAGATAAGGGTTAATAGAGCAGAGAAATGGGAATAAATGAGAGCTGCGTATCCAGGCTAAGTTCATGAAAAGTTGCAGAGGAAATTAGTTACTGTCAAAACGCCTTCAGGAAAACATGTCAGTGAGGTTTGCAGTGGTTTTGATCTAAGCAGAGGGCTGCGTTTCTGAAGAATGAGACAGAAAAGGCTGCATAGGGTTTTTGGACAATAAATCACATTCATCAGTTCTCTTTTAGAATTATCTTTAAATAGATAGAATACTCTCTATCAAACCAATAGATCACAAAATCTTTTAATTTCAGTAGATCAATGCAGAAATATATTGTATTATCAAGTTGTTAATTTAGGAGATGTGCATCAAAGCAAATTTAGAGGTGAGACATTATTATGCAAAACTTTAGTTTGATTTATCTGTATTTTTAGAATAAATTGTCTTAGTTTTCAAAAACCCTTATAATTGTTTTTTATCATGATGATGCAGATATTTCCTGTCATACTTTTCTATAACTGCAATATGAAACAGCTTAAATTCAAATTCAGCTTCATTTAAATAGCACGTTTCTTACTACAAAGCATCTCAAAGTGCCTTACACAAAAAAAGAAATAATATTAAGACCAAAAATAATATTTGAAATAGCAATCATAATAAAAAAAAAAATCAAAACAGAAAACCCAGAAGTCATACACATCCAATGAAATTAATTATTAGTAAAAATGTATAAAATCAATTTAAAACATGTAAAAATGAGGTAAAAGCTATACAGAAGAGATGAGTTTTAAGTTTTTCTTTAAAAACCTCCACAGTGGATGAAGCCCTCACCTCCTAATGCAGGCTGCTCGCCGTGGCCTCGCCGTGCCCTCGCCGTGGGTAGCTTAGTGTAGTTTGCATTTCTTCAAATGTATTTTTAATGTTAATGACAGTTTCTGTTTTGCTAAAATATAAACATATGAAAGATGATTCATCAGATACTCAGACTGTTTAAAAACTCTACTTGGTTACAGGTACATGTTTAGAGGAAAATCCTGGTTGTTGTTATTGTGACAAAAGATTCAGTTTAAATTACAGAAAAGAAAAAACTTTACAATCAGTTCATTTTAGAAGTTGTTGTCAGTCCTCCTCAGTTCCAACAGTGTTCTGTCAGTGAACTCTGCTTTGCTTTATGCCAGACTGTCATTTCCATATAGTTGCTTTCAGTCCAAAAGCTGGATGTGGATTAATGATCCAGCCGCAGAGGCTTTCACGTCGTGAGCAATGTTTCCACCAGACTGACATCCAACCAGAGAGCATGAAATGGGAAAAACTGCTGCTGAACATTTCACTCAGACTCTTCTGGACGGATTCAAAATCATGTTGAACACTTACTATTTCTCAATGTAAACTAGCTTTTATGGAAAAAGGAAACAGTGAAAATAAAGTGTTCTTCTCAGTTTTACATAAAGTTTCCCCAAAAACTCCAGCAGGTGGTTTACATCCCAAACCTTCGGGTTTCTGTCATCCTAGTTGTTTTCTTTCATTTCTCTGATGTAAAATGAGCTTCAGAAGTCACCCTCGGGTCACCTACAGTCAGGAATGACAGCTGACATAATGTGCACAGTAGTTTTAAAGCGGCTTTAATGAAAGCTGTCACTCCTTTCTTCATTTTTCCTCCCATTTTATTCCTACTTGTCTCGAGCGGCTGCAGATACCGAATTAGTCTGAGATGAAAAAAATCACTTGTTTGAGCTCCTTAAACGATGATTTGACAGGAAAATGGGCGTCTTTTCCAACAGTTTGCATGAAAAGCAATGAAATTTACAACATCAAAAAACTTTTCTGAAGTTTTTATTGCTTTCTGTGGGCAGTTTTCTTATTAAAACGTAGTGAGGAGAGAAAATGTGTTTTCATCAAACACCTTTTTAAATCAGGAGGTTTGAAAAAACGGATGTTTGACATTTCAAAGACTTAAGAAACACTCAAAGTTCACTTTTGAAATGATATTTTACCGACGGTTTCTCGGTTTTCAGGTGAAAAGGTGAAAGCCAAACCCCTGCATGGTTGCTGCTGTGGCCGGAAGTCCACAAGAATATACCATTTTGTTGCTGAGTGCCCGGTTACCTTGGACTACGGTCGCATATCCCAAAATGCCATGGTGTGGTGGCCTAAATGCAAGTTTTTTAGCAAATTCTGTGGCATTAGTTACCAGGAGGCGGCAGTTCCATTTTAACAGGGATGTTTGCAGATGATTTGTCAGTTTGAAGGTAAAAAGATGAAGCCCAAACACCTGCATGGCTGCTGCTGTGGCCTTTTGCTGCTGAGTGCGTGGTTACCTTAGCAACATGGCAGACCTTTAAACATTCTTAAACCATGACCAGTCAAAGAAGTGTCAGATAACCAGATTTGTTCTGTATTGAACAATCCTTTTATTAAAGATTAGTATTGTTATGCATGTTTGAAAGCTAAGAATCTCAGAGAGTCTTTTCACGGCCTGACAAATGTTCATGTGTAGTAAAGTGCTAACCTCGCCCTGTTTACCGGGTTAGGAGACGTTCTAGTTTTCAGATAAAGACAAAACAGACTCCTCAGATCTTTAGCTCGTAGCAGCAAATCTTGTCAAATGTTCTTTTATTCAGAGTTTTTGTTCTGTTTTGCTCGGGGCTGAAGCTGCTGCTCAGCCCATCGCTCCTCTGAACTTTGTGACGGCTCAGACTAAATGAGCCAAACCTGAAGAGAAATCGCAGAAGAAGCTCCTCCAAAGCAGCTACAAGCAAACAGGCTGGCTGCAGAGCTCTTCTCAGTCATTGGATGAAAGCTGGATGTTTATGGATTTCTGGAGTTTTTTTTCTGGAACGCCACTTTAATGAAACTTCTATCCAGACGCTCTGAGGCGCTGCGAATAAAAACAGGATTTCTGCTTGTTTTGGGTTTAACAGCAAATGCCTGCACTTCATTGCTTTTATGTTGAAAGCATTAGTGGATCAGCGGCAGGATGGTTGGGTTCTGAGACAGGCTGCAGCTTTTTGTTAAAGCAGCACAGACGCTAAAGAGGCAGAGTGGATGGGAAGAGTTCGGTGTTCCCGGTGAGTGCTCCAGGGGAGCCGTTGTTTACTGCCTTCCAATCTGTGCTTTCAGCAGCCAAATGAGCTTTCTAAAGGTAAGATGGAGAACAGTCGCCTTTGGCAGTGAGGAAATATTGATCCAGTCTAGCAGCCTTCAAATCCTGCTTTTACAAAAAAAAAAGTGTTTTAATTAGTTTGCCATGAGCTGCGGCGCTCTGGATTGCTCCCAGGCCCGCCGTCTGGCGTCTCGCCTCCGAGTCGAGAACAAAGTCAGCGACGTGAGAGTCGTTCTGCCTGAAATGCAGACAGACGGCGGAAGTTGGTGGAAACTTCCTGGTGTAGAGAAATCCACGTCTGATCCGTCCGTCTGTCTGTGCCTTCATCAGAGGTGATGTCACTGCAGGTTTCCACTCACTCAGTATCTTTTAGACTCTTTCAGTCACTTTTTTGGATCATTTTTTTAACATTTCAGGTTCATTTTTCTTGTACTTTTTTGGCCTTTTTGTTCTGTATTCAAAATGGGTCATTTTTAACATCTTTTACAAAGGTTTTAGGCATTTTTGGCCCATTTTTGTGATAACTTTTTTTATGCTTTTAAAATTATCTCATACATCTGTGTCCATGTGGTCATTTTCATTGTTTTTTTTCTTATTTTTGGTCTCTGTTGTGGTTTGGGTGGCTTTTATGAGTGGAACGTTTTATGTTTTGCTTTTGTATTTTTTTGTTACTATTTCCCTTTGAACTTTTTCCTTTTTGTTTTAATTGCTGAAGTCATGTTAAGGCGCCATATAAACAAATAAAGTATCATTTAGATTGGTTCATGCCTTTTTTTTACTTTATTGTGAGTCATTCTACATGTGAGCATTTAATTGAACATTCGTGACTCTTTTGCGTTGTTGTGTGTTCAAACATTGGCAGGGTTTTTCATCATTTGAATATTTCTTTCTTTCATGATATTCCTGCAGGTTTCATTGTGGTTTATGATTGTTTTTGCGCCTTTAGGGTAATGTATTATTTCATCTTTTCACTCCTGATTCATTTATTCTCATTTAAACACTGAATGAAAATCTGAAATGATCTGTTTTCGTGCTCATTTTGCAAACATTAGTCATTCTTGTTCTTTTTTTGCTGTGTGTGAGTTAATAGTGTGTGATTTATTTTGTTTATTTATCTCTTTACTTGATAGGAGTAATGCACGATAAGGAACATATGTGCAGACAGTTTTAGATGCAAGTGTTCCAGATTATAGCAATGATGCTACTTTACATCTGTAGTCCCTGTAGGCGGAATGAAACAGATCAGAATAAATGTACCTCACATTAACAGTAGGACAGTAGATTAAAAACCAGTGTTCCCAGCACTGGGTTGCTTTCAGACAATATTTAAAGGTGAGGTTTGAAGGTTTGTGCAGTGAGACGGTTCCAGATGGTTCTGGACCAGTGACGTGCCGTGAGCTTGGTGGCTGGTCTGGAGTCAGATTTACAATTACAAGAACGGAATATTTCATCATTCATCCAACAGCAGATAAAAGCATAGAAGATAAGAACACAAGAACATATTTGTCCTACAGAGAACATTCGTTTATAGACATGGATAGAACACTCTTCTTGTGTTTAATTATCCATTCATATTGTAATGTCCACAGATGTGTTCAGCACACATTTAATTTTGACCCTCAGCAACTATTTCTGGTATTTTTCCAACTTCAAATTCTGGTTCTTTAATCAGCATTATCAAATGTTGTCTGTGAAATGATCATAAAATAATTATTTTGGGCCTAAAATTAGATTTCAAATACTTTTTTTTCCACTTACTCCCATGTTATTTTTAAAAAACAAAAATGGAAAACCATGTTTGGCCTTACTTGTAATTTTACTTGTAGATGAAGTCCATACGCTGATCCTTCTCCACAAAAAGCTCTATGACCTTGTTGGAAAAGTCTTCCTTATTTTCTTTTAGTTTATTGAAACAAACGACATCCTCGCATCGTAGTTGCAACAAACCTTTCAGCTCCGGCGTGGGACTTCCATCCTCGATCATCTTCTGTTTCGCCTGGTAATCCAGTTGTGAAAAATGTTTTAATTTTGAAATATAATCCTCCATAATGAAGCAGATCAAGCATGAAAAAAACCCCACTGTTCTTGATCTTCGCACCGGCTTTCAACGGCTACTTCTGGTGACGCTCCAGTGTAGCTACAGCAGCGGTCAGCTCACGTCTGCCCCCTAGAGACTAATGGGGCTTTCCTAAACGCTGACTTTTCTTCGCACTTACAGCCAGCGCTCTGACCGCACATCCCTGTTTGTATTGAGTCCTGCCGTCAGACATGAGGCGGAGCGCTCCGGAACCTCACCCGGAGTTTCCGCTCCGTATGTGATCGCACAACACTCAAATTCAGCAATTTTAACCTCAGAAACTGTCGAAGACGTGTCGAGTTAACTGAAAATGTATCTTCTACATGGATCAGTGGAAAATAATATTTATTGTAGGTACTTTTATTCTATTTTATCTCAATGACAGGTGAGGCCGTGCCTCAGTTGCCTCACCGTGCTTCACTTGCCTCACCGTGCCTCACTGTGCCTCATTTGCCTCATCCCTGTTCTGAACTCTACAAAAAGAACAATCTGTCCAAAGGTTTGGCTTCTGTTTCTTCACTCTCCCTCTAGAGGAGGTCCTGCTACTAAAACAGAAATGTCTTTTTTTAGGAGGCCAAACAACTTCAAAAACATAGAATATGATATGGTTTCCCTCGTCAAAAGTGAAAAATCTGCCAATATAACTAGTAAATTTGGTCTTGGTAAGATTTCTTAAAATACATTTAAAATCCTGCTCTTTTATTACTATTTTAATCTTAATATTAAAATCTCACATTGCTATTTGGAATCTTAAAATAAGCATTCAGAAAAGTGTTACTTTTTACCATTTTCCCTGCAAACATATTGTATTTAAGGTGCTACAACAGTCCAACCGTCCTTATTTCTACACTATGATTATCATCAAACCGAAGCACTAAAGTTACACATTTTAAAGTAAGTTTGTCCTTAAAGGGCCTATTCCATGAAAAATCGACTTTTCAAGCTTTTAAGTGTATAATACCGTTCACTCCTCACTATAAAGACCCCCAAAGCGGTATTTTGATCTGTCCACGCATTTTTTGAAGAATCCTCCAAAAACCGCCACTCTTAGCTGCAGCCCCTCCCAAACTCACGACAACGAACGGTCCTCACCGTGTGACGTAAACCAGTGAGAACACCCCCTACCAGAAAGAGTCTGCGCTGCAAGCCCCGCCCCCAAGTTAACACACCCCCATTTTCTCCAGTTTCATTTTAAATGCACAATACCATATCCAGTGAGTCATATTTCATTAATAATTGGTTCTTTAGCGTGCAAAAGGTAATATATGATTAAATATGAAAACAACTTACTCTGAAAAGCTGAAGAAAACCATGGCAAATGCCTTTTAAAATTGTATGTAAATTACGAATCAAATAAAATGTTCCATTTTTCCAAAAACCAGAAAGAATCATTCACATAAAACTTCTGCTGAAAAATATCATGTAAAGTAAAAAGACTTGGTCATATTTTGGGTTTTTACAGTGTAGTATACCATTAAACAAGCAGACCTAGTGTATTTAAAGTTCTCAAAATTCAAAAAGTCTGACTTTGTTACAGTGTTACAAATAGTTTTTTATTATAAATGTTGATTTTAGTAGTTTCACAGCTGCCAGCGACCATCCTGTACTAGAATATTCACTGTGTGACAGAATCACTGAAAGTAAAAACATTCATTCAAACATTTGAAATCATTGCTGTTGAATGGGATTCCTCATGTTTCTTTAATTGTTTTGTTTGAGTGAATTTTTGGTAAATTTGTAGTAAAATTCAGCTTTCTACAAAGGAAAGTGCAAATCTGGGTTCCGGTCTGGTCAGCATCTCCTGGACAATGTCAAAGTTCAAATGTTGTGAGAATCTGCAGCAGAAATCTAAAGTGTGTACTCTCATTATGGTTCCGGCATTCAGCTCTCTGGTGAGGATTTATTTGGATGAAATTCAAACTTTGTCATCAAAGTTTGATGTTTTTTTATAAAACATGAATTTTCTGGGCAGCTTGTGTAGAAAAAGCAGAGCAGGAAGAGCTGCTGCGTGTGAAAGCGAGGTGAAACCAGGAGAACTGGAGCCAGCTTTCACTCAAAGCGGGAGCAGGGAGGTTCATCCACTCCGCCGTTGCTGATTATTCCTGACGAGCTCCGACCTCCAGCTGTCAGCACTGATTGGACAGTGTGGATGTTCAATTTACTCAACCCCAGGATCATTTAAGGCCACGACTCCATTCAGCCGTGCCCACCGGGAGCCCCACTTTACCGCGCCACTGTCATTTTCTCATTAATTCAACCCGAGGTCGCTTGTTCTGGACGCCGCTCGGAGCCCAGCAGGTTTTCCCGGCCGCTCCGAGGGAAAAACACTTCAACTCTGGCTGGGAAAAATCCTGAAGTTATTTCCTGCATGAATCCGGGAAAGTCTGAAAGAAAAAAACCACCCAGGAACATGAATATGCTAATGCGGCTACTGTGAGCCAAAACGGCTGCTGAAAACCAGATTGAGGCGAAGCAGAAGAAGGGAGCATGTTCTGTTCTGCATATTTTTTCTGTCTGTAAAACTTTCAACTTTGAGTTTGTGTAGGAGGAGAATCACACTTATGAGTGAGATTATTCCGAGCTCCGCTGAGGATCCAGGATTACTTTGGAAACCATCCGTCCTTCTGGAGGAGTTAGTGACCTTAGTGAGGTCCAGTAAAACCTTTTGTTTTACTGTAGGGATGGTCGAACAAAACAGGTTTATACAAAATAAAACAAACTCAACGTTTTACATTAAATATAAAAACTAGTCATTTCATTATAAGACATCAGAAAATATTAGTAATGTGTGAAAACACCTTTTAAAAACACCATTTATTTAGCATTCGTAGATATATTTGAACTAATACCTTCTAAGTGTTGCTTTGCTGCTTACAAACACATCAAATGAAGACATTTGTAAAACATTCTAAGCAGCATATTAACAGTTCTAAGGCAGTAGTAAAACATCTCCAGAAACGAAATATCCTGTTAAGGCTTCTGAACGCCTTACTAATGATGTCATAACTAGATTATGAAGGAATCCTATCGAGCTGTACCAAACAGTTTTTGTTTGTTGTTATTAAAAGACCTGTTGTTTTAAAATAACATGAGGTACGTTACTTTAATTATTCTTTGGAATCTAGTATTAGACATTGTTGCAGTAAGAACACAAAGACTTATTCATGGACTAATAGTGCTGAGTAATTATGAAGTTATTGGTATGAAACTAAACAAAAGTCAACAAAAACAAAACCTTCATCTGCACCAAAATGAGTAAATAATAACTTTCTAACTCTGTTTGTTTTCTGACCTGCTGTATTTCAACTATGAACCCTCCAGCGGTGAACCCTGATAGTGGGAGGAGCTTCCCGCCCGCCTGCCTCTAATCTGTGCCTGTTTCATGTGTGCGCTGCCTTAGCAGAATCCCTGTTCAACGGCCTGGGCTACGGCGCTGTGGTTGGGCTGGGCCTGGGCGCTCTGCTGCTGCTCCTGGTGCTGGTGGACGTAAGCTGCTTCTTCCTGCGCCACTGCGGTCTGCTGATGTGCATCACGCGCTCGCTGTGCAGCAAGAAAACCGCCACCAGCAGCAAGGGCAAAGATATGGAGGAGGGCAAGGCCGCCTACCTGTGAGTATCCTCTTTTATTACCTATTGATTTTCAAGAGCTTAATGCCTCCTGGTCTGAAATGTTAGGATTTGTGTGGTAGAAGCATCAATGCTCATAAGTCAGGAGCTCCTTCATGCCTGAAATCAGCTGAGGAAGGCGCCTCACGCAGACTATCTTAAGAGCAGCAACAAGATTTCTGTGTGTTTGAATGAGAAAAGGCGACTTCTCTCTACGTTTACCGTAGGTACACCTTCAACAACCGCCCCACCACCCTTTCAACCACAGTATGTCTCCGATTATGTCTTTCTCACCACGACCAATTTCCATGTGTCCGCCGTGTCCATCTGCATGCTCGTGCACGTGAGGCTGTGTGTTTGTGAGCATGCATGCCAGTGACAGACAGGCCTCACTAAAGCGTCCCTGCATGCAGAGCCGTCCCCCTGCCGGCACAAACATGGGTGATTCCCATCCATTCCCTGCGAGGAGGCGGTGGAGGCTGACTCTTGGGCCTCCGTGGAACATCGACTTGTGCTGAGTCACTAAAGCTCACCGAGCTGCAGGTGTGGGACCTGCAGGAGTCATTCTGAGAGCGCTCCAATGCAGCCGATCATCCACTGCGAGGAAATCATCCCAGCTGAGAAACTTTACAGAAATCTTTACAAATGTCACAAACTCACATTTTTTGCCAACAAAATATGTTTACATAAAATATTCAGGAAAAAAAGACAAAGACATGAAAAAATAAACAGAAAAAAACAAAGAGACTTTAGAAAGGAAGCATTCACAGTGGAGCATACTGTTGAAGATAGGTTTTATTCAGCTCTAAAAACAAGCAAACACAAACATATTTTATTAAAATGAGAGTTTATGTGTTTTTTCTTCAGTGTCTCTTTCAGACATGTTTTAGTTTTTTTTCTGTCATTTTGTTTTGTAATTTTAATAACTACCCTCATCCTACTGCAGCTTCCTTCTTTCTGCTTAACCCCTTCAGGCCTGAATTTATTTCTAATTATACACTCCTAAAACATTTGGGTTACTTCTTCAGGCCCATTCTTGGATTATTTGTCGGAATATGTTTTTGGGTTCCTTTTTGGAGTTTTGGGGGGCTCTGATGGTTTAATTTTAACCCATTTATATTTCTTTTTTTATTTTTAGCTAAAATAAACCAGAAGAAAGGATATTCTCTTTTTACTTTGGAATATGGGTGACATCACATTTGGAATTTTAAAAAAAAGGGGTCATGCGTCCGAATTGCGTTAAAATCCAGGAGACAGTCCTGCACTCTGAAGTCTTTAGTGTTAGGGAAGCCTGGAGCAATCTGAAAACAACTACAGTTTATGCTAGAAAAAATCTGACAACAATGAGGCATAAATAAACCCAAACTGTAGTTTTCTGCACCAGTGACGGACCTCATTTTACCAATCTCCATGACACCAACTTCTGATGTTCATGTGGGCGTGTTTAGATTCCTCCATATGTTCAAAACAGCGAGGGCCATCTTCTTACACTCGCAGAAGTTAGGACAACCTTCCCATCAGAATATGACTCCAGTCTGAGGGTTTGCATGCGGCTAATGAGACATGAAATTGGCTCGACTGTTCCGGCACTTTAGGATCCACCAATCCGCCCCCTCCGGTCGATTGTAATGTAGTAGTTTTAGTATTTACAGTATCACACGGGGCCACTGCTTTATGTTGCTGATCTGAGTCGCTGGAAAACTCCCCGGGAGTTTGATAAAAGTCCTAATGGATCTTTCACGGTGACTTTGCATAGAGTTGTTTTCAAACACGACGTTTAAAAACAGAAGATTCTAAAACTTTCTGCTAATGCTGGCGCTGAAGCTAACCATCAACTTTGGATTAAACCGGCTTTACTGTGAACTACTTTGTTAAAAAAAAAGAAGAGTTAATACTCATATTCAAAAACAAAAGTAGGCTTGGTTGAGCCCCCAAAAGTCCCCTAAAGTGTGCCATCATTCAAACTACTGTGTTTCAAAGTAAGCTAGAAAGTATACAACATATTCAACCTTGGCATCATATGATTTTGGCTGAGCACAAACCGCAATTATTCATTTCTCCTTCATGATCAATTTCCAAATGGTTGATGCTTCTGTGAATTGAAAAGGACCCACTACCAAATCCAAGTCCCTGATTAGTCAACGTTCAACTGCTTTAACGTTTACAGTTAGATCAACAGCTGAGTGCTTTGTAAGTAAGCCGGAAAATTGACTTCATTGTGTTGAGTTTTGAACACAGAAGAAACACGTGTGAGCGAGTGTTTACGAAGACTTTCATCACCGGTGGTTGCTTGAGCGCGTGTTTCCTGCGTCAGTGGTGGACAGTCGGTGTTAAGTCAGTGGTACAGACGCCATCTAAGGTCCTGCGGCGCCACTTCAGTTTGAGATTTTTTAGACAGGCAGCGAGCAGAGAATACGCCATGCGGCGAAAGAGGGGTGGCTGATGCAAATTTAAGGTACGAATCGCATTTGTGTAAAAGCAGCTTTAGAGTTACTCTACATGCAGGAGAACAGACCTTCCACAAAGTTCTTCCGACTTTCCAAAACCCTTGACGATTTAAAAGCTGTTTTGTCTTTTTTTCTCCCTGGTTTCTTTTGTGCGTATGGATCCACGTGGATGTCGTCTCATGAACTCTGACAGAGCAAAGCAAGCCTTCACATGTTTGTCCTGGAGAAGGGCTTGCTGTGTTCTTAAAGATGGTCCACTCAACATGTCATTCTTTCTCATGTGGTTTGCCAAAATTAAGAAACATCACATGAAAGCAGTTTGTTGATGTTTGGATGAAGATGATCAAACCACATCCTCCTGTTGGGAATCTTCTCCGCATTCTCCAGTCAGGAGGCTGCGGACAGCTTCAGTAAACAAAAACAAGAAAAAAGCCCAGAAATATCATTGTTGTTTGTGTGATATTCATTCGGCGTGTCTGCATCGCATTAAGGCGTTTCAAAACGGCCTTCGCATCAATCCCAAGATCCTGATGGATGTTTATCAGCGTGAGCCCACTCGTGGGTTTATCTCACACCACAGTCCGGACTTTTCCTCCAGCAGCATCAACAGCTGAAGGAGCTGCGTGTGTTTATGTTTGGGTGAAAGTCAGCAGACCGCCGCGGCGCGCCGTGGATGTTTGCTGTTTCCCTGATAAAACATCTGATCCTTCCTCCCGGAGGGCCGGTCTGCCCTTGTAGGAAGGAATCTTCTCTTCAGCCTCCGACGCCGGTGGGGGTGTGGAGGTGCGGCTGATGTTTGTACATGTCTTCATTTTGACCGGATCGGCACTAACGCCGACAGACAGGCTCCTGCTGCTCGCCGCAGTTTCCTAAGGCCTGAACAGTTTCTGTTTGTAAAGGAGGTAATTTATTCAGAAATGTTTGGAACAACACCTCATGCATGGTCACAACTAGAGCCGCCATCTTGAATTTGTTACCAAGGAAATAAAAGAAAAAACAATCTACATAGATGTAGTCATCTGCTTCTTAAGGGTTTTACAGCAAAAAATCCAAAACCATACAAGCAGATTTTAATCTGCTTGTTACCCAGATCTCATTGAATGATTTGGTAATAAATGCAAAGTGTATGAAGTCATGCTGTGAATGCAGATAAAAGCCAGAGGTCCTCATTGATTTCCTTTATTACACCTGTATCGTTTTCTAAAGGTCACACAAACCCCCCCAGGATCTTTGTCAAATGCTTCCTTCTCTACTTATGAACATCTTTATTGGTCTTTGCCATCGGAGAAAACAGCCAAATGCATCGGTTTGCTTGGTTTTTTTTTGTTTTTACAGCAAACATCACAGCTCCTTCCCCTCATTTTTTCTTAGTCGGATCAAACCTCGTCAGCCTCTGAATTATTTCAAAGTTGTTTCATTTTGATGACATGAAGGTGGAGGTGAAGCTCCAACAGCCTTCTGTCAGATGATTCAGAGAAACTCTGGAGGATTCCCAGAAGATCAGAGCCAATCCGAGAACACAGATGGGTGGAACCAATGTGTTTTCTTCTTCTAATGAACCTCATGGACAGAAAAGGAAGTCTGCTCACTCTGAGGAAAACAACTGAAACAGAGCCGTAATGAGCAGCTTCAGTCGCTGTTTCCATTAGACTAAAGAGTGTAGGGGGGGTCACCTCGGACGGTAAGTTTGTGGTGTGAGGCTGCGTTTGCTTTGACAGGTAAATCCTTCACCCTCCTTGTTTAAAGTCACACAGAAGTTCCTTTTTTCATCCATAATTTAGCAAACATCTGCACGGGAACACAAGGAGACCTTGTTTTGATTTGTAACCCTCCGCCTGTCTGCTGTCCATCATGGTCCAAGTGTGCATGAGTCTTCATCATCTGTCATTAGAACATCAAAGCTCAAGTCACTCCTCGTTCCTTCTATGAAATGTCCTAAAATGCCTGCGTGGATTCTGGGCTTTGGTCGTTGTTGTTATTGCTGTTCTCAGGCTCAACCAAAGCCTGGTCCGTTTGCCAGTGAGGATCCCAATTCCAATGAGGGTGGAAGTAACTGAGTAAACGATGTTAGCACCACAACAAATAAACAGTGAGGATTCTGGGAAATGTTTTATGGCATAAATATGGTGAAGGGAGGAAGTATGTCCCACCTGATGCTCAGAGGATTAGCTGAGTTTGTGAGCAGCTTTTGGAACTGTGTGGTTTCTCCCGACAGATTGGTCCGCTTCAGTGTTTAGTTCTCTCTTGAGAAGAACCATGTGTGTGAAACCCAAAAAGTTCTGAAATGTATTAACATTCTCTTCTCTACCCATTCCAGCAGATGTGAGTAGTGGAATACGGTATTCTGGGTTTGTAAATGTTCAATTAGATGGTGGAGATTCCTAAATTACAGGAGAAGTCTACGTCCTGAACCGTTAAGTTCTTTAGCCGGCTGCTACACTCTGAACTGGAAACTCAGATTTTCTGTTTGCTTGCTTTGTTGTTGTGAAGCATAAATAAAACTTAGAAATGGTGAAAATTTGACTGAGTGGCCCCTCCCTCCTGGAATTCCAAACAGGAAGTACCTGCTGGCTCCAAAATCTCACAGACTTTCATAGAAAAATAAACAGCTTTATTCAGTCATTCTGTTGGTCAGAAGAACCATTCTCTGAGACCTTTTTTAACATATTCTTGACAGTCTTCATTTTTTCATTTTTTTTTTCTATAGTTCAAATTATTCAAGTTACAGAGTGACCAATCAGATTCCTCAATAAAAGCAGGCAGAGCCTGCTGGCCCCATGTCCAAAGTGTTTAACAACTTTCAACTGGAAGGGGTGTGGACTTGGAACAAGCTCACTCCTGATAGGTGGGAGTGGTTGCCATAGAAACGTTGACTCAAACCAATCACTGCTTATTGGGAATCGTCTGGCTCCAACACGGCGGGGTCCAAATCATGAAAAACTGGTGATAGATTTGACTTCATTTATGTGGAGCCATGAGTTTCTCTGGGTGATGTCACACTCACTCGATCCAGTTTCCATATACAGTCAATGGATGAAACTGTTTAGCATGGACCTGATCACCTGATGGCTATAACAAACAAATCATACAAGGAGCCTGGATTGATCAGACGTCCATCCAACATTCGTTCAATCCCAAATCAATGCCATGTAAGGGAATGGTGTTCATAGTTTGTAGATTTTCTCTGTTTTATTTTGAGTAGTGAGCTGTCGCAGTTTAGAAGAACCACATTAGAAGTGCAGGTTGTTGACAGGTCATTGACAAAAGAGGAGACTCATATCGTCATTGTGATGAAAAGATGTTTTTGGTTTTCACCTGACTCCCAAAACATAAACTGAGACAATCGGAGTCTAGAACCTCAACATCCAGCATCGTTCTGATGTTTTGAACAATAAAAGATGAGCAAAGTCTTTGTCTGCTGCAGGGACAGTGGTTTCTTAGTGCAGTTTTGTCACCAACAGCTTTTGGAAGCTAATATTTAGGGATTTGATTCTGTGGGTTTCACTCTGGCATTACTGACGGCAGCTTTCTGTGTGCATTAAGACCAAACTCAATGGGTTCAATGGAACTAAACCACTGGCAGTTTTTCTTTTGTATCAACATTGTAGTTGACTTACTGTTGATGAACATATGAAGAAGCACAAATGAATCAGAAGTCAGCGAGCACATCTCCACTCCTATTTGATGTCCACAGAACATCAGCTGACAAACCAATCTGTTCTGCAACACATCAGTCTTCAATCTGTGTCTTTGTCGCGCGATTGACGAGTCTGCCAACACCGTGTCCTCTGCTCCTTCTGTTGCTGCAGGAAGCTACCGCTGAAGGAAGAGAATGGAAAAGAGTCTCTCAAGCCAGATACCATTGAAATCAAGGTGCACAGCGACAACAGCCTCCACATAAAGCCGGACGACAGTAAGGCGTAAAGAAAAACAAAAAGGGGGGAGTCCGTCCTGCCGGTGCCACCAAAAGAGACCAAAACCCAAGGAAGCTACGACACTGGAGAAATGGACGTGTAAATTCAAATTCTAGAAAGAAAATAGGAAGTGTTTACGTTGTTCTCATGGATTCAGTGGGAGAAGCTTATTGATCGATGATTGTACATTATTTCTTTGCCTTTATTCGTCTCAATTCTGTCTGTTGAGGGTGAATTCTCCGGTTCTGTTTTTGTTCTCGCACATATAAGATTTCCAGTTGATGTCTGTAAAACCACCACCACCCACATAAACCCTTTAAGGAGAAAAGACAGGAGTGAAGCTGCAGCAAACATCCGCCTTCAGCGGCCGGACAGAATACGAGCGGCAGGTCAAGCAGACCTGCGTCCTGGATTGAGCGGGAAAACAAACCTCAGTAGCATTCAGGGTGTTGTCATGGCGCTGCAGGAGGTCATGTGAGCCAATTCAAAGACAAAGGAGTAAAGGCGAGATTAAGATGGCGCTGAAACGCACGAAAGCAGCGAAACGGGAAGCATCACTCCTTTGTGTCCAATCATTTTCTTTTTCCAACACTTTCTGGCTCTTCTCTCTGATGTTGTGTGTTGTACATAGGTGGAAAAAAAGAATATTTTACAGAGCTTTTATGTAAATATACTCTAAAGGATGTGTCTTTTTTCCTGATGCAAAACGACTTTTTTGTCAACATTTCTCAGATGGTTTTTCCTTTTTGTTTTTTTTGTTTCCCGATGTGCTTTGGTCCAAAGTTCAGTGATGGTGTAAAATTGCTTTTCCACTCATTTGCTTTCCCTTAAGACCCCCAACCCTGAGGCGGCCTCACAACGTCTCATTGGAGGCAGTAATTGCTGTGTTACCGCGCTCCTCCATTGTTTCCTCCTCTGTGCGTGGCAGCAGCTTTTTCCATCTCCTCGTCTTTGACTTCTTTCTTTTGTGCATACGTTGATTGTGAACTCTGGGAAATGTAGTTTTCGAGTCAACGCCACTAGAGACATGTAACTGCGAGAAACTGCATCATCGTGTGTTGAATGTATCGTCATATCTGCGGTTTATTTCCTCATTTAAGCCCCCTTCATCACCTGCAACTAGTCTTCGGGGTGATGCCTACACGCGGGGCCTGCTCCTCTGAAGGAGCTGTTTTGAGATCGCTGAATGTCTGGTTCTTGACTGTGATGCATTCTGCGGCCTCTGTGCATGTGTTGCGACCCCCCCTCCCCACTACCACCTGCACTTCAGTAGGGGACGGTAGTGCCGTGGAGCGGTCCCCCTGTCTGTAAATACGGGAACACAGTGCCTGGAGGCGATACAAATTGTACATGTTTTCTTTTGTATTTGGATATACGTCTATAAAGCCCCGCCCTTTTTCCTGCAGTCCTTTTTTTTTCCTGTCAGGGGGGTAAAAACAAGTGTTTGAGCTCAGTGTACAGTATGTGTTCTCTCTGTCCCCCCTCCCTTTGGACTGTCCCCCGCTGGATGTGCTTTGTGCAGGAGGTGGGATCTATTGATGTCTTTACGTACCTGTGGACTCTCGTGACTCCTTCCATTTGCCGCTGTAAATAAAAACATGTCCTGGTAGAAGCGAGTGACACGTGGTTTTTTTTTGTGGCTGTGTGAGTGCTCTCGTGTTTTCCTTCAAACAGGAGACTTTAATGAAATTCACCAGGAATGCAAAGACCTTTATGTTAACCCTGCCTACCCTTCCCCTCGCTGCTTTTATTTTTTAAGGTTTGCACACAGGAAGTTCCAGAAGTTCAGACAGATTCAGGTTGAACCTCTCTGTTCTACACTGAACTCGTTCACTTGTCTCTTTATAAACACACAAAGTTTAAACTAATGTTTTATATTTCTTCTAATTCACTGGATTGAGTATTTTGAGCAACTGAGCATTACCAACTGTTTTAGATTCAGACGGCTCTGCTTTTAATCACTTTTTGGTCTGAAACTAGCCAATCTTGGTGTTTTGTACATGCTGTGTATTTTAGAGGTTACAGACCTGCTAACATCTCTAACAGTCCCCTTAGAAATAAGACAAAAATTCTTCAAATCCCCCATGAAAATCTGCCAATGAAAATAAGCAAAAATATCTACCAATAGCAGGAGAAAAATCTAATATTTTTATTTTAACTGTTATTTATTTTTCTGTTGAAAAATGTTCTTGATGGCATTATTTTACATACAAAACAGAAAATAAGATAATTTCATTTGAAACGCAGGTCTGTTTAAGATTCTGTTTTTGTAGTTCTGTGTCCAAGTCCACCTTTCCCCGGATCTGCAAGAAAATGATGAAATGTAATGAGGAAAAAATGTGCCAGTCAGGTATGTTTCACATCTCTACCACCAGGTGGACGTAGCTTTAGGTTCAAAGAAGTTCAACAGATTGTGTTTTGTTTTGTTTTTTCAGTTTCTATGGGTCAGAAATACTGAAAGAGGATTTGGTTTATTTTCAAGTTACATTCACACTGGAGATGTGATGCCAAACGCGGTTTGACCATGACAATGACCATGCTTTTTGTACGAAGAACATAGGTTTTTTTATTGGAAGAGCTTGCTTGAATGTACGTTGCCAACATGTGAAGAACGGTTTAAACTAAAACTGATTAAACAACCTGGAAATTACAGCATTTGCAGCAATTAATGCTTTTGGAAGCACTAGTTCTTCAAAGGTAAAAGAAAGCAGAGAAAAGATGAAAAATTAAAAAAAAACTGGTTCTTATAGGTTAACCAGAAATTCATCTAAATTAAAAAAATATATGCATGTTTGGAAATGTAAAGCTAAGTTGTTACACACAGATCTCAGCTGTTAAGCATGGCAGTGGCAGTGTGATGGTCTCATCCTTGATCCTGCAGTTGTAACTTTGTACAGTAAACTTTGATACATTTCTGTCAGCTTTGATTGCTGCTCAAAAACGGTTTATTAGAAACCCCGATCATAGCTAGAAAACGTGCAAAAGTTTGACTCAAAAGCAGCTTTAATGGAACACATTAAATTTGATTTCAGATTCAGACGTTATCAGAAATCATTTTTAGAAAATTCTAACTTAAAACAGAGAAAAGAACTTAAAATATGATTTTTTTTGTTTCATTCTGCTAAACATTTTAGCTGCAGTGACACTTATTCTGTTAGAAAGTCCAAACTAAGAGTAAAAGTTAAAAAAAGTCTTTTTTTTTAAAAGTTGTATAAGATAAAAGCTGGCCTTTTTCTGCAGCGCATGAGGGGAGTAGAAAGAATCGAGTTGACCGTTAGCTCGTAATGTCATCCAGGCAGAGCGGCGGCAGCATGGTGAGATAAAAGCTCTTTGCTCCACAAAGATCCAGCTTTAATAGCCTCTAATTTTCTGTCTGTGCTGAAGTTGACACAGCTCATTTTTCCAGAGGACGCTCTCCCGTTTTCATCAAGGTCATTGGCGAACCGTCATTACTTCAGCTTTTAATATTTGACTCAGTTCTCTGAAACACTTTGCTGATTAAAGAAGAGAAGTCAAAACATGGAAGGACTGGTTTCTAGCAAAGCCATCCTGTCTGCAAGTGTTCGTTTCGAGCCAGCAGATAATGATCCTCAGACCAATTCCCCCAGCATTAGAACCCCGCCTGCCAAAGCTAACAAGAGGAGCAAACTTCAGCTTCATCTCCCACAGGGGCTTAAAGGAAGGCTGCACATCAAACGCAGAGTTTTATCGGGACGAGGAGGCACGAGGAGGAGCCGCACAGCAGCTCTGGGTGTAAGAAGGAGGCCTGGAATGAGCTGAACAATGGTGGACAGAAACCAGGAGGTGCGACGGACCTCCACGCACATTTCCCCACACCAGCATGAGAGGACAGCAGAGGAAGCCTTTAGGTGATATGTCTCCTCCAATCTTTCCATTTGCAGAGATTCCCAGGACACTGACAGCACCTTAATCCCAGCTGTGAGACGGCTTGTGGGAAGTCTGAGGATCAATATCTCTGCTGAAGTTTTCCAGCAAAACTTTAAGCTCCTCCAGACGGCACAGGTAAACCCGGTAGAAAGCTTTTTGTCAGTTTGGTGTGCTCACTTCCTTAATCTGCTTCATTCCAGGCTCTCCCAGGAGAAGGTCTGCACTGCAGGAGGAGTCATGATGCAACTCCATCGTCATTAGCAGCATCAGTGTTGCTTTTCCCCTAAAAGAAAATGGTTTTTTTTCCTAATCAGTGCATTTTTTGTGATCCTGTCCTCTCCTGTTAAGGGGAAAATACGTCAGCTACATTTTAAATCATTTGAAAGTTACTTTATGGCACATTAAGGGTCATTTTTGGTCATCCTGCGTTTCTTTTTAATCATTTTAGCTCTAAATCAGGGGTTTGCAACCTGCTGCTCCAGAGCCACATGCTGCTCTTTAATCCTATCTATTGTGCCTCTTTAACTCCTCCATTGTGGCTCTTTTACCCCACCAATTTACCTCTTTTACCCTTCCATTGTGCCTCTTTTACCTCTCCATTGTCCTTCTTTTACTCCACCATTTTACATCTTTTACCCCTCCATAGCGCCTCTTTTACCCTGTATTTGTTTGTGCCTATTTTATCCTCAGTTGTGGCCCTTTAGCCCGCTGCATTAAGACACGTTAACCTCTGTCAAATATATAAACTATTTATGTTTTGAAAAGGCCTATTTGTCTTAAAGTTTAAGTTTTTATTTAGCAAAAAAAAAAAATTTAATTTGTCATAGTAGAAGCAACGCATAAACAAATCAACTAATGATGTTTTTTTTAAATAAGATTTTGTGGCTGAAATGACCTGGATCTCAAATGTTCAGGCTCCTGGTCCAAAGTCTCATCTTTTTTCTCCTTTCATCAGTATTCTCTGTTTCCTTACATTAATTTTGTGTTTATTTTCTTTCTTTAGAGTCCGTCACTTTGGCTTCCCGCTCTGTAATGACCCCACATGACTGATTCTTTCATGTCTCTGTCACAGAGACCACAGCGGTCCATTCCTCTGAGTTCAGTTCCTCAGTCTTTTCTATCTTTTTTCTTTCTTCTTCTTTCTTTTCTATCAGTCTTTTTTATCACTTCAGCCGCAAAATTATAGTTAACATTAGTTCCTACAGGTTATTTTATGAGGTTTTGTTTTTTAAAACTGTTTCTAACAGCCTAGATGCTCAGACAGGCAAATGGCACCGCCGCTGGAGGTGCAGCATTGGGATGTGCGAAAAAAGGTGAAAAAAGAGCTTCCCTACAGATTTCGGTATTTTTCAGAATCCTCGGAAGGAAACATTATTCCCAATAAGTTTAGGATATTATGATTTATATGAGCATTTTTCCTATTTGGTCTGAATTTTAAATAAATACCTAAAAGTTCCCTTTGATACTGCTAATATTGAATTAGAAGAAATACTATTTTTAAAACATTGATATAAAAAAGGGTAGCCCAAAATAACAAGCATTGACCATGTCAATTGTGGGGATTTGCACCATTTATTATTACTTTATTGTTACTTATACTAACAGTTTGACAGCGACGTCTCGTGCTCCTCACTAAACTCATGATGTTGTTCTGAGCCATTCCACTCTTCCACAAGTTCTACATGCAGGTCTGCCTTGTGACTTGGGGTTGGGGTACGGTCACACAGTCTTTGCTTCAGCTGGTCCCAAATGTGATCTATGGGGTTCAAGTCAAAGGTCATTGCTGGTCATACCATTTGAGGCACTCCCACTTCCTGAAGTCCAGCTGTGACAATTCTGGCAAAATGTGGTGGAGCGTTATCATCTATGAACAGAAAGTTGGGGGTGTTCTGGTGGAATTGGGGGATGATGATGGTTCTATGATGTCTCTGAGGTAAGAAGGCAGTGACTGGACCGTCTATATACCCAAACCGGCTTTGCTCTGACTGATGATGTCTGCCCAGTACCTCCTCCACCAAATCAAACCCAAGGACCATGTTGATCTTGGGCGTATGGCTCATTTCATTTTTCCCAGGAACACTGACAACCATCATTTATGTGCAAGGTGACCCAACACTCATTGGTGAACCGGAAGGCAGATCATTGCTGTAGTGTAGACCAGTGGTCCACAAACGTTCACCTTGGTACAAGTGGAGTCACCTGCAGTGGTCGTCTGTCATTCCAGTCAAAGCAGTGGTGTTGGTACCTTCACACCCCAATACAATTACAGCTCTATCCAAAAAAAAAAAATAAATGGTAAAATGAAACAAATTTACAAATCTATTGAGTTTCACAATATGTCTACCTTATTGTTGGTAGTGTATATGAAAACCAAAAAAATAAAAAAACGCTCAATTTTAAAGCTGCAACGGCACAGCTCCTACATAAACCTCTCCATTTAAGGCCTTTAAAGTGGACACACTGATGTTTCAATGAAGGTCATGTTTTTACAGCAAGTTCACACAACACGTCCCAAGTTCCGTCACCACAAAAAGAGCTCAGACACAATCCATGTGAGAGATGAAGGACACATCAGGAGGGATTCCTGTGAAATTGTCCTAAATTACCTCAGCAGCAGTCTTTCAGAGTGTCTGAACGGAGAATTGCACAATGTGTTGTAAAAAAAAAGAGTCTGTTTGATATGCAGCTCTGACAAACCAGGATGGAAATCCTGAGTGAAGGAGTCGGACAAGGCGGTCACTTCATCTCTCTCTGGACTCTTTCATTACAAATCTCACAGCTACGGGAGATATAATTGAGTCTGTGCAAACGTCTGTGGCGAGAAAAACCTTTACAGGGTGGATGATGGAGAACTCATCATACCATACAGACGCTTTATTAGAACATCTATGCAGGGGAGGAAGAGAAGCTGCACAAATGGACCTTTTTGCTCTAAAAGCTGCAGAAACATCTTCTGTAGGGTTTATATCCGACAAGTATGGACCCAGGTACTAAAACTATGGCTTTCTGAGGAGGCGCCATGATCCACGAAGAAACCAACAGCCATGCAGCCGGTGAGCACAGAGAGGCATCAAGGACCAAGGAGGTTTTTCTTGTCAACTAATCAATGTCGTACTTTTCTTATATTTTGGGGGTTGTGTATGGTGTGAAAGGTCTTTTCTGTATGCGTGTAGGTTCCTCAGGTTTTTGTTTCAGGAAGTGGCTTGGTGAACTAAGATCCTGTGGCAGCTCAGGATTGGATGGAGGAAGACTGCTGCCGGCTCTGGATTAGTGGGAGGAAGATTGGTGACTGTTCCGGATTGGCAGAGGAGGCTTTAAATACCTGGCATCTCCACTTCCTCATGTGAGGAGAATTTGGACTGTTGTCTGTGTGTGGTTCTCCTCTCCACCATTGGCACTTGTTTGTTTTGTGAAGCCTTTGGCTGTGTAAACCTGGAAAACTTTGTGGAAAACCTTGTTTAAACTTTAATGGTGAAAACTTTGGTTGAAGCAGTGGGGTGGACTGTGTGTGATTGGTTATTTTCATTGCTCATTTTTCCTTTGTTAACTTTAGAATTGGGACAGTAAATTGTTTTGTTTTCCTTTCTGGTGATTTGAGGGTTTTCTTAGTGACATTTGGATTTCTTCCTTTTTTATGTTATGCTCTGCACCCCTGGACCTAAGGTGCATAACATGTCCAAAGTCTGGCCCGTGGCCCCAATTTCCAATGGCGCCTTTCATAACACCCATATCATGTGGCTCCCGGTTTTTTCTAAAATGTAAATATACGATTTCTTGGTTGTCGTCGGCTAAATTCTGTACCGCCATGAACCTGTAGACATGACAAATGACATTTTGTTCGAGAAAAAGTAAACTTCTTTTTTAATTCAACTGACAATTATTGACACAACATAGTGTTATGATTCTCCATCAGTATCAAAGTCACATGTGATGTTAAAGTTTGGAAGTAACTTCAAAAAGTGAAGAATTCCTACACTGATTACAAGTAATGGTTACACAAATGAAATAAAAATACATTTAACCCTTTACCTACAAAAATAACTTTAAAAACATACCTTTTAAAATGATTCATTTTCTAAGCAATAAAAATTGAAAAAGCATAGTTTTTCTTTGACTTTTTTTTCTTGTTTGGTTTGTTAACAGTGGTGGGTAAGTTACTTCTATAAAGCAATTGATTACTTTACTTAGTTACTGGATTGAAATTGTAATTAAATTATTTTACTCGTTATCTATTTAAAACTAATTCCCTTCATAAAACAAAAAACATTGGTGGTTCTGCCAGAAAACATGGGGATAGTGTAAAGTCTAAAGCTACCATTGACTTTGATCAGCCTAAACCTTCACTGTTCTGAATAAACTCACTCAGATCTTCCTAAGAAGTTTTCTACAAGTTCTCCTTTATTGGCTAACAGTAATAATTTACTTGTGAAAAGTCACATCCTTGTTTTTCCAGCTCTGTTTGTACAATTGTAGCACAGCAGTGAGCCAGCATCTCGCCCTTTCCAATATGGCGTCCAACTTTGCATATGCAACAAGCTAGCTTAGCACTTCTAGTCTATAAAGCTCACTGGCCGCTACATTCATTCCTGAATGCTTCTGTTTGTGAAAAACACACTTTCCAGAGGTGACTTTAAAATTGTGAAGGTCAGCCATGTTTCAGAAACAGTATGCGAATCTGTTTAAAAGTAAATTAAATGCCAAGCTTAATTAAAGACGGATAATCACAGCTAATCACGAGCATCCATGGATTTCTCCTTTAATAGGATCAACAGGAATGAAGCTCGGAGACTCTTTCAAATAAGCCTGTGATCTGATTTCATGCCAAATGACATGTTTCAACATGAATTTGTTTTTAGAAGTCCAACCTAAAAGAACTTAAAGTAAGAAGCACGGTAATATATTTAATCATTTTTATATTTTATTGATCCACGTTATTTCATATTCCTTTGCTATACTAAGGCGATTATTATATTATCATATAAATGGCACAAGTAATCCTAAATCTACCTAAAGGTGGTAAATCCAGAACTAAATTCTAATCTGAAATAAGGGTGATAATGATGTTTTTGTTGCTGATAAGCCTTTGACAGTGTTTAGAATGTTACCACAAAAATGGCAACATTGTGTCAGGGTTATTGTGAGGACACAAAATACAAACGGCAATTCAAACAGAAATAGCTCCGATTTATTTCAGTCAAACAATAGTAACTAGTGCTGCAACCAAAACCACCCGACAACAAGTGCAAGGGAGACGAGGATGGATAAACAGGAGGAGAGGATGAGACAAATACCAACAGCTGTGTCACATTAGGGAAGGAGAGAGCACAATAGGAGGGAGAGTCAAGAGACCTGAAACGAGAAGACATGAAAACACAGGAAACAGGCACCAACAACAAAATAAAACAGGAAACGCACAAAAAACAACCACTGTCCTGTGTCCAATACCCCACACATTGTTTGTGTTGTGTCAACACAAACAAGATGGCCGACATACAATCAGCACAGGACGTCAGAGCTCCCTTATGTCAAACTGCACTCAGAAGAGAACCACTGCAAGCACGTCAGAACATTCTCGACTGTATAAAGACATCTGTAAGTTAAGATCTGAAAAGAACCACAAAATGATGTCAAGAGCATCTTCCCAGTCTCACGCTTCCAGCTGTCTGCTCTTGGACATTTGTAAAACTGCTCACTATTTGCAGCAGTCCCACGGCTGAGGGCAACATACAAAGAAACCGGCATCACGGACATGGAAAGCAATATTGTGGAGATACGTGGCCCTATAAACGGTTTGGAGTCATCTGAGGCCAGAGAGAAACTCAACCCGTCTAGAGCAACCTGATAGCAGTGTGCAGCTAATTAACTTTAATTTGACAACCTTTATTTGAAGTTACACTAATCAACATTAGCTTAGCTGCAAAGCTACTGTACATTGGTAGCTTCTCAGCAGAAGGAGCAGGATTAGTTGTAAGCAGCTTCAGAAAACAGCTCGACAGCTAAATCCTTACTTGATGGTGTTATCTTAGATTTTCAAATGAGCCTTTAATATGTTTCATCTCATAAAATGTCTGAGGCGCCTTCTCTCTGTTCAGAGTAAAAAACTATCAAACCGGTTAACCAGCTGCGCCTGCAGCTGCATGAACTGCAGCAGCTGCAGTTAAACCTTAAAAAACGTAATTAAAG
Organism: Adrianichthys oophorus; assembly: GCA_036245035.1. Taxonomy (NCBI): domain Eukaryota; kingdom Metazoa; phylum Chordata; class Actinopteri; order Beloniformes; family Adrianichthyidae; genus Adrianichthys; species Adrianichthys oophorus. Next base: position 235,728 of record BSAI01000082.1, on the reverse strand, counting down.
TCGGGTGTTTTAGAGTTTACATACACAGTGATATACATTCACTCAGAAGGGATTTGTGTTTTTGTTCAAGAGCAATCTTTGACTTCAACAATGATTGGAGGATTGAACCATACACGTTTCCAATTATGATCCTATCTTGTGTAGCGCAAAAATATTCTGCTAAGACAGCGTTTTGTGCTCTTATCACAGTGTTTCCCTCAAAGCATGTTCAGATATCACTGTTTCCAGAAAGCACCTTGCATAACTGAGCGGTGCCTGAGGAGGAAATTCCCAGTCCTTAATGGAGTGCACAGTGGGCTAAATGTCAACCATTCTCTTTCTGGCGCCACGGTTCTCTATTAGCCTAATGCGGCGGTGCTACTCCTTTTGGCGTACAAATTCAGAGCGGTGCTTTTGTTCAAACTGAAGTTAATACATGTCAGCATCTCTGGACATAGCTTTAAAAATCAATTTGTTTAACAGTGCAGAATTAGAGACCGTCTCCTCCAACGGCATTCCTTCCAACCGGAAGGCGATTCTCTTTGGAAAAGGGCGTAAACCTCTCCTCTCCGAGCTTGGAGCTGTTTGCTTGTAACAACCCGAAGCAGGGGGACAGGATCCCACACCGACGAGCAGCCGGGAATGCAGATCCCGCCTGTCAGACGGCCCTGCGGTGATCCCGCCTTCTAATGAAGCAAAATATTCTGGCATCTTGACTCTGAAATAGAGCTGTATATTTGGACACATGAATATGAATACAATCAGCTCGACTTGGCTCATTAATGAGGCAGGGAGAGAAACCAGCAGACAGGATTAGTTAATTACGGAGTGACATTTATGGATAATAACCTTCTGGTTGGTATCACGGCTAATGAATATGCATAAGACTATCAAAGAGGAAGCATCCAGCCAACATGAAATATCTATATTCATATCCATGATGGAGTTGCTGCCCCGCCGCCTGAATCTGCTGCTTATCGGGCTTTTGCAGCATTGATGTTTTCACTGATTTTCCTGCTGAACTGACCTGTCTCTGGTACAGCACTTACTCCAGTGTGGAGAAGTAGTCCAGGGATGATTAATGACGGATGCTCGCTGTAGAGCCGCAGACTTACAGCAAATATACCAGACGATATTGTAGGAAACGGTGGCGTGTGTGGATGCTGTTAAAGCTGGACGGGTGCAGATCCTTCTGGCTGCTTGTTGCAGATAAATCTGCACATTTATGTGAGGTGGGGGGGTGAATCTGTATGGCAAATAGCTGGCTGGAGAACCTGGGATTAAAGGTATTTATGCTTGTGAATCAGGTTTGACTCACCTGCTTTATGTGACTTCAATATTCATGCAGCTTTGAAGTAGAAAGAAAAAAGATTTCACAATAAAAGACCACATTCCTACCATTGAATTTATTTAGGAATATTTGCATCTCTCTCAACTCCTTCACATTTCTCACTCCAGTCGTCTTCTGATCTTTTTTCAAAGTGCTCTTTTAATTACGACTATGAGGTTTTTAGCCAAAATGGAAAAAAAAAGCCTATGTGGTTTTCTAGGTCATAGTCTCTGCAGAGCAGCAATTTTAATCTTACTTGTCTTCATATATGTGTTCCATCATCAGAAAATGCTACAAAACATGTCTTAAAAAAACAAAACACCCTTTTCATTGGACTGGGTCTTTAAAGTCTCATCCAAACACTACTTTTTTCAATTGGCAAACGGTAAAGGAAGCTTGCGTTTGGTCTTTAGGTCCTTGGGGTTCGGCTGTAGACTCTCAAAAGCTGTGCTGTCATTTAAGCATCTGCGCTGTCACATTTAAGTTAACCATCTTCAAACGTGTTTAAAAAAACAACAGCATGAATCTGAAAATGACTAAAAGTTAAAACATTTTTGTGGTACTCCTTCACTACAAAGTGGTTTACCTTTAGTGCAATTTTCCTTTTTTTTTTCTCTACAGCGCATTGTGTTCTGTGTCCTGATTGGCTGTTGATCGTTGTCCGTCCGTCTCCTCTGTACTTCCTGTACAGCAGTGGTCAGCAACCTCGGACATGACATGACAATAAGCACTTGAACTGTCGTCTGTTTGCACCTTTTTTGGATGTTGAGTGATAATCCCTTCTCACAATGATCTTTGTTCCCCCATGGCGTCATGAGGACATTTTCAGTCCACCCTCACCAGTGCAGTGTGAAAGCAAACAGAACCACATCAAAATGTGGGGAATTTTCCTGCCCGTTCAGCCTTTTTTACCACTGTAATCTAGTCTACCCTTTTACTCAACTGTTTGCCTAAAGCAGTTTATTGCTGTAAAAGTGTGACTAAAAGTGAATATATCTGTCGTAAAGTGAACCAAAACTCATCTGCTTCAAGCAAAAAACAACGGCAGAAATTAACATTCAGAGCTCGTCTTGTTTTCAGATTTTATTTAAAAATCAAAGTAAAACTTTAAATGAATGCCTAAAAATGGTGAAATGTACAGTTTTGATTGTTTTATTTACAGAAACAGTGAAGAACTGTGATAAAAGGTCAGATTATAAAAACAGCTTAACTGTTTGTTGAGACTGGAGACTAAAACAGACGGTGAATGCAAAACTATCAAAACTTTTTTAATCGATGTGTTCAAAAACATGTAATCTTAATGTGTGCAGAAATACCCGTTCTAGGTTTGTAAGATGTGGCTTTCTGTAAGCTATGGATATGGTGTAAGAGTTTATTACCTTCCCGTGTTAAACGGGTCTGAACTAAATTTCGCTGCTGAACATTAATAGGAGCGGCAGAAGGTTAAACTTATTTAATATTCAGCTAAGCAGTTCAGCTCAGGCTGATCCTTCGCTTCATTCCTGTTAAGCTTCCTCATCCAGGAGCTTTTATTTCTGAATTGATCACGTTTTCCTGCGATTTTCAGATGCACTTCACATAAAAGTCATTTTTTGTTCAAACTCAAACGTGAACGCCAAAGTGTTCAGATGTTTAAAAATATGTTATTGTTTTCATCAGGAATTATTCTAAATGTTTGACCTATTAGAGGACAAACATGTTTGCATGGACACGAAAAACGAGGAAAGTGAAGTCAGACTTCACAAACATTTCGTTTTGACGCCTTAATTTAGTTTTAGCTTTGAAAAAAATAACTTTTTTTTGTCAAGTAGATGCTACATTTGGTCATTTTGGACCCAAACTGATTTGATACAAATTTGCATCAATAGGTGTCAAAGGGTTAAGTCTTGGGAACAGTTCAGTACAATTAAGATTAAGAAAAAACATTCTAAAGATTTATTTTTGTACTTTTTCAAGGATGAAGGCCTTTGTAAAACCACATTGTGAAAATGTGAGTTTTCCTGTCTGAGCAGCATCAGGCTCCTCCTGTGCCACAAGCTTCCAGAAGATGAAGCCGGTCGTCGCTGTTCATTTAGCAACATTTCTGTCACCGTCTGGGGGAATTCTGACAGGAATCCTGGGTCCTAAACAGAGGAGAAAGCCCAGGAAAAATGCAGGAAGAAGCATCGGAATACAATTTTGACACCCAGCTGAATAAATCTGCATTTGAGTGTCAAATATTTCCATTCAGGAAAGAATTTGAAATATGGCTCCAAAATGTAAACAGAAGCTGATGTTCCTAAAAGCAGCACATTCACTGGAACTGCATTTATTCCGACTCCGATGATTAGAAAAAGGAGCTAAAGGTCTGGAGAATCTGCTGGTAACTGTGAGAGTTTTTTGTGTGTTTTGTCTCTGGCAGAAAAACCGACCTGCAGTTCTTTTTGAAAACAGCTGATCCAGGTAATCAGCAGGACACCTGCTGGGAAGATGGTCCATTCCTGATCGGCTCTGCCAAATGTCATCCACATGTAAACATCCTAAAATCAATCTATGATTCTCACGGTAAAACATTTGAAACAGCACAAACACAAATGAAAGAAAGCACAAAGGTGTTCCAGTCTTTACCCATAGGGACAGAAAGAGCTCATGTTTATCTTCAATGATGTTCATAGGATTTAGAAGAACCTGACTCCGCTCTGTGTAGCTGCACTTCTTCCTTCATTCATGCATAAATGTTTTAGAGGAAAGCTGAAAACCCCAGCATCAAGCCCTGAGGTACTCCTGCTGGAGAAGTTTGAACTCCCCGTGACCCTTTAAAGGAGCTCTAAGTGGAATGGGTTCAGCGGATGAGGTTAAAACCATTCAGCTGGCAGTGAAACAAAGAAAAACAACAGAAATAAACAACATGAAAAGGACAAAAACCTGCTGCAAGTTGATGAATAGGTCTGCAAACTCGATGAAACTCCATCTTTGTTTTATTATTTCTGGCAGCAAAGTGACTTTGTCAAAAAGCAAAACAGCTTCTTTCATTTTCCAGGTGATACTTAACCTGTTATCAGGCCTGTCGTTGCTGATTTTTTCAGTCACATTATCCCATCAACACAGCTGTTTAGCCTCCGATAGTCTCCGGCATCGCCTTGCCCATAAAGCAGCACTTATTGTGTGTCATTACCAAATCGGCTCTTCTTCTGCGGCACGCCGTCAGGTTTGTGCGCGCGCACGGCCAACCTGCACAGGTGGTGAGATGGATGAAATGACTTTGGAGTGCTGTGCCAAATGAGAGTGCAGTCTCCACTCACGTACTGCTGTCAGGACTGATCACTGTTATTCCAGCTTCCTATCCAAATAGGGTTCTGATGGCTTACCCCTTTCACAGAGCCGGGGCAGTGGAGACAGGAGCCCAGCATTTTGCCACGCTCAGCAGATCTGATTAGAGGGGCTGTGATAGCAGGTTGTGTCAAAGAAAGCACTACTGAGTATTAGCAGAGGACAAAGCAAACACAGTCGCAGTCTTTCTAACACCCCCCCCCCATTCTCCGCTCTCAAAGCAACACCAAAGTGTATTATGGACTTTTCACGCTGTCACCTTGAGATGTGATGGGAAATGCAATGGACTGCTCAATAAAGCTGTAAAGGAGCTTAGCTGTAGTTTAGAACCCGCTGAAGCAGAAGCGCACACAGTGATCTGCTGCTCCGTACGTCAGCTTAAAGAAGACATTCCCATCCTCTGAAGGGGAGGTGGCAGATGCTGGTTCCAAATAATTACTGACGCGGGTCTCAATCAGTCCTTATAGGTCATTGGGGGCAGCTCCCAACCAAACCGCTCATTAGATCTGCATAGGTACCTAACATGTTCCTCTAGTTTCCAGGATAAGTCACAGGAGCAGAAAAAGGCATAATAACTAAGGGAAAAAAAGTCTCTCCGGAGTTTTGCAGTGCATGGCAGACACACATCATGTCTCCATGTCTGGAATCATGACATCATTCTTTTATTACGGTGACGTTCACCGTCTACTGCAGTCACACCCTCTGGCCAAAACACCTGACTTTTACTCCAAAAAATACAGTACAGGAAGTCTTCCTTTTAGAAGCAGTATTTCTCTACACATTTCATGTTGCAGCTCCGTCTTCTGGTTTCTGCAGTTGTAAAAACGGAGGTAAGGAGGACCCATCACTACCTGGCAGGTGCTGCTGCTTGTCTTCACATAATGAATCCTTCATCAGTAGATGTGCAGCTCTATTAAACTTCCTAGTTTGCAAATCTGTACTGTTGCAGTGATCTTGGAGGAGCAGCTGCAGCTTTTAGGAAATGGGGTACAGTGTTCCCTTTCTGTAACGAGGTCATCTTTTGTGGTCTCTCTGTTTTGTGGATTTTTGCTGTAATCTCAGATGCTTTCTTTTGTTTTTTTGCTCATTGTGTTCGGTGTCCTGATTGGCTGTAAGATCATTGTGTTCGGTTCGCCAAATGAACACTGTTTTTCTGTGAAGGTTTGAAGAGTTTAAACAGAGAGAAAAGTGTGAAAATGTTGGTCAGAGAGAAGTGTAGAAAGTTTGTAGTGAGGAGTTTGAGAGCCTTAAAACATCTCGAGTCATTGTAAGATTTAAAGATGACTTCTGTGTGGATTTCTTCTATTTAGGAAAATCTTTTTTAGTGGAACAAGGAGGTTGAAGGTTCGTAGAGAGGAGCGGTTGCATCTTAAGGCCTGGAAGTGCCCACTTATCGCATGAACAGAACTGTCGGACTCATTGCACAGTCTGCAGGACTGTCAGGAGAGTCAAAAAGAGGACAAATCTGTTCGCTACGACCTGTCGCCCGCAGCACGCCCGTAGAAAAAAATCAACGTTTTTACTGCTGTTTCACTAAACTTTCCAGAATTTTTCATGCAGGCCGCCTGCAGACCCCAGAGAGGTTCAGAGGATGTCCAGAGAAAAGAACCTCAAGACTACACCTTACATTAACATGGCCCCTAACTTATCAAAATGACAAAAACAAACTTTGGATGAAGTACAAATTGCTGATGGGGGTTCTTCATTCAGGAAAAAAACATCTGAGACATCTTTGTCTTTGGCAGGTTCTGTTCCCACTGCTGCAGTTTAACATGAAATCCAACCTCTCCTTCACAGCCCCGCTGTCCCGTCGAGCTTTGTAATTCATTACTTTTCTGTTTAGTTATCCAACAAGAATTCTTGCTGTTTCTTGGTCACTCCCTCCATCCTGATGCTTAGTCAGAACTGCTGCTCCTTTGAAATGTTAATATAAACTTGATTCCTGCAGCTAAAGCCCGTCTTTGCTGGTAAGTACAGCTGGTCTGTGTGCAGCCGTCAGTACATAAATCCTGCATGATACAGAGATAAAAGGCTCGGCCTTTTGTGGGGATGGTGAAAGGTGCGGTTTGGCATTTTAGGAAACCTGCTGGCTGGAGATGGAAGAGGAGAAGATTGTGATGACTTACCTGAATCGAGCAGGAAAGAGAGATTTTATTGGTGAAAATATATCTCAATGCTTCCATGTTTTTCTTAACCTTTCAGCCAAAACTTTTCTATTTTTATTTTCATTATGTATGACTGTTAGGATACTCATTTCGCACATCTCCCATTATTCAGTTTACGCTCTTTGTTTCCATCGGCTTGATTTTCTTTCTCCTCTCAGTGTGAAATCCCACCTGAAGCTCTTTGATTTAATCTGAGCTTCTCTGCACTGAGGGATTTGTCAGGCGACTCTGTTGTTGTGTGGAGGTGCTTGATGAAGTCTCACTCTGTTCTCTTTTGTTCTGTTTCCCATGTGAGCTGGAGTTTAATTGAAAGGACCACTTAAAACGTCCAACTTCGTGTGGTCAAAGTCAGATGCGCTTTTGAAACTTAAAGGCATTTACTGATGAGTTAGACACAACGTAGGACAGTGAAAAACATTTTACAATAGCAAATATATTCATAGAAAGCTGTAAAAATATGGTTTCCTTTTGCTCAAATATAGACCTTTAAATCCCATTTTCCAACGGAAAAAGCCACTTCAGATTTGAACACATTTTTCTGACTTTCTTTTTAAAAGACCATTTAATTTTTGACTGAAAGCTTGACAAAATGTTAAATTGGCCCAAAGTTGAGCTTAATAACAAAAATCATTTGAAGTCGGCTCTGTGCAGACACAGAATTGCGGGGAAATCTAACTGTCGCAAAGAAAAGGAGGAGATTGAGGTTTTAGTCATTGGAGAAGTCCAACGTGAAGCAGCAATAAAAAGCCCAGACCATAATACTTCACTGTAGTTATGACTAAGCTCCATTATAGCTGAGAGGTTTTTGGCTCTTTTTACAACAAAGACTTTTAACAAACAGAAAGTGAGAAAAATGAAAGTTTGCTGTTTATGGGAGTGGTTTCACACTGTTGAGAGTTTAGCAGAGCGGCAAGAAGCTGGCTTTGGTGGCTGGTATTTGGCATACAGATCCCTGAAACACTGGCCTGAGGGGAGGAGTCTAAACAGGTTGTGTCTAAACAGCCCGTACAGCTCCTGGATGGATGGAAGGGTGGAACCGATAACCCTCTCCATTACCCAGGCCTGACGGTTCTCTGCAGCCGGTCTCTGTCGTGTCTGATGGTAGATCCAAACCAGACCGGGATGACAGGTTTGAACTTCTTAAGCTTCTGCAGGAAGAACGACCTCTGCTGAGTCTTCTTCCAGACAGAGTCCGTGTGGGAGGTGTTATTTCTACTTTTTCCTGGGATCCAAACATCTTCATCAGATGCTGCACTGCAGCTGTAGCTCCATTTTCTGAAACAGCTGAAGCTCATGCTCCAGCAGTTATGAAACACCTTCTCGGTGGTTTTGATGCTGATAACATCTGCTTCAGCTGGCTGCCGTCCAGCGCTCAGGAGGTTCTCCTGACGATCCTCACTGTCCAGCAGTGTCCCTGCCGTGAAATCAATCTTCTCCACTTCACTTCTCCTCGGCCCTCTTGGTAGGACAGCAGGCTGCCGTGCCACCTTTGGGTCACGCATGTTTCCTGCTAATGTGACACAGCCAGCTGCTCGCTGCTACTAACCAGCTGTGATTGGATGTAAGGGTCGCCAAACTGTTCCGCAGGGGCCTGGGGGCAGATCAGCCATGGCTTTGACACTAATAGGGGAGATAAACTGAAGAAGCTCCGGTGCAGAAACAGGCGATCGCAGTCTCAAACTGGGACGTTTATGTGATCACCTTTACAGTGAACAGCTTCTTTGAAGTGACACTAATATTCAGATGTTCTTCTTTATTTTTTCATTTGTCCTGTTTAGCTATGTTTTTAACCAGCATGTCAGTGCCGGTTCAAAGGTTTCTACTACTTTCTACTTTCCTTCATGTGAAGGAATTTTCCAGATGTTTTCTTGCTGGAGCAAACAGACTCAAATGAGCTGCACTTAAGGCTTTTAAGCTGGGAATGTTATCACCGAGTTGAACTCTATGCAGACGACTGATTCCTGTTTCAGTAACGACAGACCCTCCATAGAATGACACACTCAGGTGATCGCTGCTGTCTCAGTCTTTAACTCTGGTCCTCATGGAGCTCGGTGGTTGTTTCCATTTTGACTGGAAATGATGTCACAGTCTCTTGACTCTTCCATTAGTGTGCGTTAGGTCAGACAAAACAGCCTGTAAAACTAGTAAAATCTTTCCCACTTCCTCCTCAAAAAAAAGAAGAGTCAGCTTAACAAAAAAAAACCAAGTTAATCATGAGCATTAAAAAGCTTTCTTTCCTTTGAAAAGGAGGAAATATTTTACTTTAAAGCAAATAGAAAGTGATTTGTATGTATTAGGCTGCCTATTCGATTGTCACTTTAACTGGCTGCTGCTCCCTTTGGGCTGTAGCTGTTGTTCCTGCTAAAATGCTAATTATACATGCATGAAATACAGAAAATAAAAAGCCAACTTAATGTATTTTTATTTAAATCTATCTGAAAATACAGAACCAGTGCTTTCTTAGTTAAGCTTTTTTTTTGTTACAGATTTTCTTTTCAAAGCTGAAATATTACAGCGTCAGCAAACAAACATCGTTTATCTACTAAGTTTGGTTGAAAGTTTCAGGAAAAAGATGATTATTGTTCTGGATGTGCAGATATATCACAGGTCTGGATAAACCCTGCAGACATTGCTCCTTACACGACTTCCCTCAAGACAGAGACCACAGAGACAGGAAACAAACAAGCGTGGTCGCCTGGGTTGCATTTCCAAAACAATCAGCCCCAGCAGCAGCAGCAGCAGCAGGAAGAATGCCCCTCACCGGCACTAATTGTTAAGAAGAGGTTTGAGCATAATTAATTTTTCTTTCATTTAGTTCCTAATTTGCTCCTGTGGAGATGGAGTTTGTGCCCCGCGGCTCCAATCTAACGTTGCTGTTTGAACTTCCCACCGCTGTTGTTACAAATGGCTGGGGGGGGCAGTTTGAGGTGACTTGTCAAATCAAATAGATTTTATATGGAAATGTCAGAGCTTCACTGTGGAAACCGAACTTCCGATGCAATCTTTTATTTTTCTGAGTGTTCAGCTCCTTTTCTCTTTGAGATTCCAAATTAAAGCATTTCTCAGATAGCCGTTTACAAAATTAGGTTAGCATCGGTTTCCACATCAGCCGCCTTGGGTTGCTGGGAGTTTTAAAAGCCCCCGATATTCACAATATGTGTTTATCAGCCTCGTGTTCAAATATTTCATCCTAATGCTGCGCGGCGGGAGATTGCAGTTTTGCATTAATGAGATTTTCCAAAACAGCCTTGGAACACTGTTAAAATAATCAAATTCCAGAGCACTTTTTCAGCTAGTAAATAAGAAATATATTTTTGTATTTCCGTGTCACTGTAAGCTGCATAACATGCCACTTCTATCACATTATCATGGAAGGTTTCATATCCTTTGAACTTTATTTTTTTTTAAATAGGACGCACGAAAAAATGTGGGAGAAATAAGAAAATACTCTTTTAATCTTTATCCTTTTTTCCACAGCAGCTGTTTGGATATTCTTACCTGTTTTTAAAGAAAATAAAACAGAAGTATTTTTATGATAGACCTAAGAAAATAAGACCCAAATACTCTCTTTAAAGATAGAACTGCTTTGGCATAGAAAATGTGGTAGGAAACTGTAAAATTCAGCTTTCCTTGAGTTTGAATCAAGACAAACCGACTTTATATGGAATGTGTAATGTCATAAAAATCAAGTATTTAATGGTTAAAGTAATTAGTATTTTACAGACCAGGGGAGCAAGGAATGGTGGGAGTTCTCTCATCCAGTCCATATGTGTTTTGTGGTTTGGAGAAGGCGTTCGACCACGTCCATGTGGTGTCCTGTGGAGGGTGCTCTGGGGGTTGAGGGTCCGGGGGGCCACACTGAGGGCTCTCCGGTGTCTGAATGACCGCAGCAGAAGCTAATTTAATTGGTTGTTCATTTCCTTTGCCTAAATCATCACTATTGATAGCACAAAGTCGACACGCATCTTTATCCCAAAGCTGAATGAAACTGCACATGACAGACATGGATGCTTTACTAATTATTGTAATCACGCTAAACAAATAAGTTACCTTCGCCGCTTTCATCATTAGATCATTAACCCAAATCACTGAATGAATGCAGCTGCTGCCGCTGTTTGAAATTAAATTAACAGGCTGTGTGGTTGAAACCCGTTCAGTTCTGAATCAGTGCAGATTTTTGATTTACTGATCCTTCAAAGCTGCGTAGTTTTGTGATGGAGTTCCTCCATACTGAAAAACCAGAAATGGACAAAAAGACTGGAGGTAAGACCCATCTTTCATAAAGGTCTAATGGAGTTCACATGAAAATTCAAAGCTTTTCCTTAATGCAAATGTGAGGTGGTTTATTTCTTTATTTTATTGTTTTTCTGTCATAAATGGAGATTCATTTGGAAGCTGGAGCTTCTTACACATCACATGAAATTTAAATTTACAAATGAAAACTACTGTGTAACACGTGCGCGTTAGAACTGTTTTGCTTTTTATCCATCTGAAGAGGAACCAAAATGATCCAAAATGATCACTTGATTGAAAGAAACTTTTACACACTCATTGATTAATTTGAAGCTAAAGTGTGGCTTTTATTCTTCTTAAATGTCTCTCTATGTCTCTCTTTTTTATGCTTATATAACAAAAATAAAAAATTTTTGGAGAAACTGAGATAGTTTCCGATCATTTCAGTGTTTGGAAATGGTAGCCGGTCAGAGGGTTCAGTTATTTAGCGTTGTAGATAAAGGCATATTCATAAAAGCTCCCGTTCCTCCAGTGCAGGAACAGGAAGCAGATGCCTTTGTTCAGGCTCTCATCTCTGGAGGCCTCGTTACTCACTCACATCCGCTAAGATGGAGGTCAACAAGCATTTTTGGAAGGCTGAGCTCCCTGGTGTGAGCTCCGTTCTCCACAGCTCCAAACTTCCTCATCTCCGCCCAAACCTGCTTTTTTCTTTCCTTCCTTATGGTTAGTTTGGACTTTCTGCTCCATCGTTTGGATTTGGTTATATGATGAGTACAATAATAACTAAATCTAAATGAGATGAGCAGCTTTCACAGTGACCTTTTGTAACCTTTGAGATGTTTTTTAGGAGACAAAGCATATATTAGAGTGAGTTTGCATTTTAAAAATTCTGTCATCAATCATAAACACAAAGAGGTTTGTTTCTTTCTTCTTAGTTTTGCAGTGTTGTGCTTGCTAACAGAAATCTTACCAGAAGATTGGGACACAACCTGCTATTTTACCCGGCGACACAAAATAACATCCTCTTCCCGTTACTGCAGCTCTTCATTCACTGTTTTAATTGAGGAATGATAATTAGAAACAACATCATGACTTATACAGTGTGTTCCAAATGATCATGCAAATTGTATTTAAGTGTCAAAAAGAGGAAATTCTTTCTTTTTCGGTTAAACTCATGGAGGATATTGTGTCTCTGGCCTCTTTGGATCATTGAAATGAGCCTCAGACAACTGTGATCATCAGTTTTCCAGGTGAGTTCAATTCAAGGAAAAGAACTAAAGAGGGACGTTCCACATAAATGAGGAAGGTTTCTGCCAGACAAATGCATGGGGTTCAGAGAGCAGCTGCTAAACTCCCTTTACAAAGCAGCAGCACATGTTTGAAGCTGCTGCTGCAACACGAAGGTGTGGGATCCTCCAGAGGCTGCAGGTCTACAGAAACCTTCTATTGGACCCCCCCTAAACAACACTGACAAGCAGAAAGGGCTGCAGTGAGCCCAGACAGTCATGAAGACTCATTTTCAAACTGTCTTCTTCACTGACTCAAGCCCAACATCTCTGAGGGTGGGGGGCAGTTCACATCCAATCAGCAGCTCTGGAGGCTTTTCTGACCTGCTAAGAAATTCAAGTTCAACGGATGTAAGAATAGTGAAGCTGCTACAAAATAAGGGTCCTCTGTTCAAATGGACCTCGATCTATGAAGATGATTTTGATCGGAAAAGCTTTAGATTTCAGTAAATATGACCTCCTAATGCAGCACATTCAACCAATGAGCATTTCCAGTTCTTTAGAATGCGTCAAATGTTGAGGAACTCTGTAGTGTAACAATGTGGACCAGTGTTTTAGTTTGAATAACTACTGTTATCTTTAGGAGGTTTGTTCAGTAATATTTAACTGTAATGGTTAGTGACTTGAGTATTATGCTGACTGTCATTTGCATTGAGGATTTAGAAACATATCATTTGCATAATCATTTGGAACGTGTTGTAGAATGAAACTGAAACAAACTGAAGACAAAAAGACAATTGAAGGTGAGAGTGTCATTCAGGTAAAATAAACGGAATCAGATTTAATCTCACAGCAGTGTGATTGGAGCATTTGGGTAAAGTTTTGTCCCAAAAAACAACATGAAGAACTCAAATAGAATAGAGTAAAGCACGGCTTGGATTAAACCTGCAAATAAAGAAATGAGGTAGTATTTGTTGCATGACAGTAAAGGCTTCATTTATTAAAGCCAGTTATGATTGTGTAAGGAGTCTGTAAAGATGGCTGATTGGATTTCTTTCTCCCATTATTACTGTGAGGTCTTTCAGGCACACGTCTTTTTTACGCGTTTTGATGGTAAAAAAGCAGCTAAAAATAAATAAATGGATCAGTTGGAGGTAGTTTCTTGGCGATGGTGCTCCCTTCTGCTGCTCCTCATCTCACACCTCATCCCAGAATTCCGGCTGTAAGCCTTTTAATCCCTTTGCTGGTTGAATTGAAAGACTTGTTCTCTGCTGTATCATTACCCCCCCTCCCTGCACCCAAGCGGCGCCGCTGCTGCAGACTTTGATGCCGCTTGTTTGTCCGTGGTGTTTGTTTTCAGCGGCATTCGTTTCCAGCGCTACGTCCTCCCGTGACATCTCAGGAAGCTCTGCGCCTCTTCAACTTTTACCAACTTCATTGCATCTCTATTAGAGGGGTCTGGTGCTGCCGTTGCCATGGAAACAGTGCAGACAGGTGACAGCTGGCAAAGTGAGTTTAAGCTGGAGTAGCATCTCTAAAAGGGCAGAGAAATGGAGTAGTTGCAGGACTATCAGGTTCTCATCAGCAGAGGATTTGTTTAGTGCTTTCCAGAGAAAGACTCTTATCCCAGTGTCTCTTTTTATATGGAACCGCTTCAGAAAAAATGACACGAAAATGAAAATGTCAACACGACTTCCTGTGAGCACGCCATCAGAACCGCTGTTTATGTTATGTGATGCATAAACTAGGATCCGATTTTCCATGTGAACTAGCTTCCAATGAGACAAATGTTCTGGTTTTGAGACGGTGTCGACCTCTGATTGAAAGATTGCAGGTTTGAGTCCCGCCTTGTGTCGATGTGTCCTTGGGCAAGAAACCAAACCCCACACCACCCCTGGTGGAAGGTTGGCGCCAGTGTTCGGCAGCAGAGCCGTCATCAGTGTGTGACTGTGACCGTGAAGCGCTTTGGGCCTTCAGTGAAGGTAGAACGGCGTTATATAAGTATACACCGTTTACCATTCGCGTGGCGCCAATGAGGAGCAGAGAGGAAATGTTATTTTCCGTCTTGCTATAGATGTCGGGTGTCAGTACAACCCGATCCAGAGTGCCGGCTTTCTGACTTCTGTTACAGGAAAATTGGCGATCCGATTACATTGCTGCTAATCTCATCGTTGCCAGACATGGCGTGAGGGACATCCCGCCGTGCCCTCTGCCACCTCTGGCCAAGGGGTGTGGACGATGCTCAGTGACCTTCTGGAGTCCATTTCCCAGCAGTGGATTCACTCCTGTAATCATTTAAGTCGCCAAGCTACAGTGAGCAGCCTTCACAGCAGATATGATGGGAAATGTCAGAGCCTCCTGTCTTGTTCTGTAAAGAAAGGGCAGCTGTGAGGAACAGCAACACAAACGCAGGTGAAAAACAAAAACAGGAGGTTATTCAATCTGATTTGGGGTTTTTTTGCTTTCAGGATTTGTCTTGTGTTCAGTGTCAGATTTTTACTTTTTTGTGTTGTTGTTTTTAGTTTTTGCATAATTTTTTGTTCAATAACGTTTCTATTGCAACAGATTTACTCCCCAAAAGACCATTGGAGGTTACTTTTTAAAAAATGTCTGAAGAAAAAACACGTTTTCCTTCATACTGTTTGGTCCCTTTTTTTTTTTTATTTGTTTTATTTAACAAAGGTTTTATCAAAAATATTGAGCCAGATTTCCTTCTTGGCTTCCTAAACACTTTAACATCATGTTTGTGTTTGTCATAATTGTGTTTATGTCTGTCTGATTGGAGGTTAACATGTGTAGCGAGCGTTTTCATCTGAGGAGCCCAGGCCTCATCTCCTCTGTTTGGTCTGTTTTTACTTTTTTCAAAGTAAAAGCCCGTATTTTCATGTGTTTTGGACTAAAGTGAGTGTTTTAATGCTTTTGCTTTTTAAGAAAACAAGTCTCTTGTAAATCAGACCCAAGAGATTCTTCTGTCTAAATAAAGGTTGAATAGTAAGTGGTACAACAGTATTGTGCGTCGCATCAGAGGAGGGATGCAGGCAGCGCCAACAACAGACGCTGTTCTAGAGAGGAAGTGACATCACCAATGTTAATCAGGTTCTAGTAGCCAGTGGGCTCAAAGCCCCGCCCCCCATAAAATGACCATACAGTCTGAAAATGAAAAATCTGAATTGAAAGTGTAAATTGAGGGCTGAAAGCATAGAGAGATACAATAAATACACAAAAAACTGAAACACAAAACGGCAGCTGTTTCTAATAAACATTCCTTTTTAATTTGCTAACAGTTTGAAGTTTATAGTTTTTTCTTCAAAGTTTCAGTATTTCCTGAAATTTAAAGTATATATATTTTTAAATGCATGATTTTTTTCACGTTTACAATGTCCGTTTTTCTGCTGATTTGACCTCATCCCACGCTCCTTAGATTCTTCTTAATCAGGGTCAAAAACTCATTGGGTCCAAAGACAGAAACCCAGCAGAGGTCCTGAAGTTGTTTTTACCACTTTTAGACAAATGAACATCAAAGTTGTTATTGTACCATTTTGCATCAATGTTTTTGCACAAATCAAAGCAACATCTTTCTGTCCAACAGGATCATCATGCTTACTTGACTACACTCAGAAGTCCTTTTTTAAAAAAAAAACCAACTATGTATTTTGTAATCGGGAGCGTCTTCATTCTGGTTGTGTTTGCTGATGCTGATGCGATTTTGAGAGGCATACTGCACGGTCAAAATGACCACCTGTTTTTTTATTATTTCCAATCAGGTGGCCTTGGGATGCTAATGCTAATACCGCTAACATGTAGTGGTGTCGAATGTCGTTTTTTTTCATGTGTTCCTAACAAGACAGGAAGTTAGCGTAGTTAGCGTAGTCACAGTAACGTTTGTGTTATCTAGAGGAACTGCCGTCTCAGGAACTTCTCCCATCCGTCGGCCCTTACAGTGAGTCAGTGCTGCGGCTGTTCTTCACTGCAGAGTTACTCACATGGAGTGAGTGAGCACACGATGACTCACTTTCAGCTTCTTCTGCTGTGAAGCATCCTGACAATGAAGGGTGTACGGTATTTGATGAACACCAGCGAGTGCCAAAGGATTTCTGAGCCGTCCTGGGTTGTTCCAAATTGCACGCTTGAGGAAGGATAATGGTTTGGTTAAAGATTTGACATCCCGCAGCTTCAGATCTGGAGCCAGGCCTCCAGATCTCATCAGGATTAGAAGAATTATCCTGTTTTCAGCAATTTTTTGTAAATCTGAGAATTCTCTCCATACTGAGCAGAAGAAGACATCTGCTGATCCCATGCTTTAGTGTGTTTGTGGTGTTTAGGTTGACGCTATTTTAGGTGTCTGTGGTGGAAAAGGGAAGATTTGAGAAGATGACTCCAAGAGAAGAAAAGTTCCTTGTTTTCTTCCCCCAAACTCCTCAGTTGTAAATAAAGTTGCTTCTTTGATTCTTTAGTTCCAAACCTTAATCATTAATCAACAAACCTGTACAGGTTTGTTCATTTTACACTTGCTGTCAGCCTGAGTCCACATAACTACAGTTGGGCCTAAAGCTGAAGCTACCTGCCAATCAAAGACATGCTTCTGTCTGTAAAACATCCGAATCTTGGAGGTTTTCTTCAACAAATGTTGTCATTTGTGCTGCTGATATTACTTATATTTTAGGGTGGGGGCTAGCTTCCGACAACACTACTGTGAAATTGATTCCTGCAGAAAACCTAACGGGCTCTCTGTGTTTGGTCCCCCTGATGTAAGTCATTTTATTAGCCAGTTCAATGGAGTGATTAATGACATAGAGGTGTATTACGCTCATGTCTGTAAACAGAGGCACGTGTTGTTGCTGCCAGAGATCTGCCCATCACACGTTTGCCTTTTATGACGCTCCCCTTCAAGAGCGGAGAGCTCATTTCCACAAACCAAGGAGAGATTTTCCATCTCATGGATCCAAAAGCAGCACTTTGGTGCAACTTTGTTCAACTGCTTTTTATATTGGCAGGGAGCAAAAGTGATGCTAAACAATACTGAGTTCATGAAACCACGTCAGGTGAGGCTGCAGGCTAATGAGAGAGTTTACTCAGTTTGAGACCTGACAGAACTGTCTGGGAGGTTTCTGTTCATAAGCAAAAGTCATTTGATTTGTCCTTCAGAATGTCCCCAACTGTTGTGTGTTGTTTTTTGCAGACAAACTTTTTCTACTTTAAATGTTTAGAAAAACAAACTTTTTTTTTTTTTTTACTGAGAGACTGAAAGTCTTTTCATCCTGGTTTCTTCTGTTCACTTTCTTACCCATGATGCCGTCTGTTCACACTCAGAGATGGGGTGGACACTTTCTAACTAAAGTTCAGTCCAGAAAGCAAGCTTCCTGAAATGAACTTTTTCCTATAATGTTGATTTTTTTCAGCATTTTTGATTCTCTCCATATTCATACCTTTTGAACAGGGAATTTTTACTTCATACTTAATAGAGACTTACTTTGGATGATAAATGGGACACCTTTTTATTATTGTCTATGTATAAGGTTTTCACAATAAGCTTCTCATCCATGTTGGATTCAACAGGTTGATCACATCAACAACACATCATGGGCCAAAGCTGAGTTTCTAATTGGTTGACATGATGCAAAGTTTTTCCCAAAGTTTCCGATATTTGAATTCTGGAACATCCTGTATCAGAATTTCCACTATATCGGTTTGCTGCATCACTCAAAACGCACCACTGCCAGAGAATCTCACCACAGAACCTCTGACCCTGTCTGTACATAACACTGAAACTGGACACTGCTGCGGGACAAACGGTGTTTGGTAATCATAGATTCAGTTTAATTAAAAAGACCATTAATTACATGCTTTCAATTTATTTAAGTTCATGAATTTGACTTTGAAACTAAAACTTCAGTTTGTTTTGAACCTTTAAAACGCCCTGAAATGCAGATTACAACATGCTTCATAATGAGAAACTGTTCATTGTCGCCTTTACAGACTTATAATTCCTGGTATAGGGAACCGTTTCTCTGCAGATGACTCTTTAAAGACTATATTCATGCTGCTTTCACTTTATTAGACAGCTTCCAGTAAAAAGAGAAAAGTGTTGTGCAGAAAAGATCCTTCCAGGTGGAGAACCTGATTTACATGCCTTCAGCGGAACGACGGGACCATCCGGCCTCTCTGCAGAGTAACAGCTTCATGCAGGACTCCATAAGTCAAGCTGATCGGTTCAGTTTAACTCCCACTAAAAGCTACACAGCATAGAATGTTTTCAGCTGATTTCAATTTACAGTAAATTTTATTGTGGTTTGCTCACCACGAATAAGATCTTCAGCCGTTTTAAAAAGCGCATCCCTCACAATGGTGGTGATCTATCACCTCGGCCTCATTTTTAATCCCAGGTGACTGAAGCATCTGTCAGGATGACTGAATGTCGATAGAGCCGTACTGCGGGGATGGGGGGGGCAGATCCAGCCAGGACTGATGAGAGACGAGCAGAGCGTCATCTCCATCTGATGAATATCACTCAGCCACAGGACACAAAAACACACAAACTTCATCCATTCTCTGCAAAACAGAAGCTGCAGGCGTCCAGGTGGATGTTTGAGCGTCCCGACAAACAAATATCTCTGCGGCAGCTGTAATCCAACACTACTACTACAATCATACAAGGAATTCTTCAGTGAATGCACATAGACTTTTCACAGGAAGAAAACTTGGACACGCGATGCCAAGGGAGGTGTGAACGTCTGTGACATGAACCTCTGCGCGCTCTGCAGGTTTTAGGGTTGTCCGGTCCGTGGAGGGTTGTGGAGAGGAGCAGCTGTGTCTTCAGGGGAGTGTGTGTCTTACAGTTCCTCTGAGGCCCAGACAGGAACCTCCAAAGACGTCATGAACATGGAACAAACCATTTTCGTGGTTAAGTGTACTGTAAAAAACTTGCAGACTGACATACTCTTTTGACATACAGGTGATGCTGTTGTCCTTACGGATGGATGTATGTACTGGCTCCTTACTGACCGCGCCAATGCCGCACGCGCAGGGTGTGCATGTGATACGTGCACAAACTGATCTTGAGCTATTCAGAATTTCACATTAATAAACATACATGTCAGCTAGAGGCTCTAAACAATCTATTTTAACTAAACCATCACTTCTAGTCATTAAAAACATTTAAAAAGGCTTAAGAAATGTCATTAAAAAGCAAATGGCCGTATTTGTTACGGTCCTGTTAAAGCCCGAGCAGCAGTGGTCCCATCTGCCTGAGTATAAACTGTGCTCCAGGCTTCTGTGTTCGTCTAATTATAAACTCACACACCTGACTTTATGCATCTTTATACAGTAAATTCATTTGGTCAAACTGCCAAATATAAATGTCACCAATCTAATTCCCCCTGTTCAAACGAAGAGACCTGTGGATGGAGACCACACTGCCCAACATCAGCACAACCTGCTCCCCTGCTCTCCAACTGCTTACATAATTAATTACTTTAATTGCTTATGCATAATGGATAAATGGTAAGTTCTTAATTGGCCGGGCCTTTAGCAGCTTCGCTCTCTTGCACAAAAGAGGCAGCGTTTCTGTGAAATATTAGCAAAAAAAAGGACACTTTAGTGGTGAAGAGAGGTTAATATTATCCACTGAGGGAGAATAGCGTCGCAAAATAACAGTCACAAAATAAAAAATGAAATGATTTACTAAAAACTTTGCATTTGCGTGTTCTAGGTTAGAAAGTTGAAAGCATTTGGATCAGGACTTGTATCTGCTGCTTGTTGTTTTCAAAGGAAATGACGAAGAGGTGAACCTGCAACTGTTTCTTCAGCAAGCTTTTGATTTTCCCTTTTTTTGTGCAAACTCCATTAAGGTTATAAATAATAAAAAGGCAAAAAATAGAGCAGAAATCCTAATACAGGGATAGGCAACTCCAGGCCTCGAGGGCCACATTCCTGCATGTTCTCCAACATGCCACGCTCTGGCCTGTTCTGATTGGCTGGACACACCTGAAGCAGGTAATCAGTCATGAGTAGGGCTTGGATACCTGGAAATCCTGCAGACAATGCGGCCCTCGAGGCCTGGAGTTTTCTATCCCTGACCTCATACTTCACAAGCTGGACTGCCTGATTAGCACTTCAGATGCTTTTGAGCAGAAACTTCTGCCATGTTCCTGGAAGAGAGCGCCCTGTGAATGCTTTTAAATACTTTGTGGACTAAAAGCAAAATAAAGTTTCAATAATTTAACAAGAGCCTTTAAGCTCAGGCCTCTTTACAGAGGCCAATGCAGGTCGTATGGATCCACAGCTACTCTAACTGTATTTACGGTAACCCCTTTACCCTACACAAAAACAAACATACTTTTGTGTGTGATCCACCATGTCACACCTTTTCACAATAAGAGCTTCAGGAGGGATAGGTTCATAAAAAGATCATAAAACCTCACAGGTTTATGATTTTCCATCAGTTTGCTTTTTGGAAAGTCTGCCCAAATTGTTCAGGATTTTTTTTTAATTAAACTTTATACAAAGTGTGGACATGAACAGTAAACTAACATTTTACATGTTGTAGAAATAAATAAGTTGAGTTGTTAGGAATGCAGCATTGAGACATTTTAACAGAAATGAAATGTTTTGTCATCACATCATGCCTTGATGTGTTACTCTGACACATCATAACATGATTTCTACAGAATTTTAACTCATTTCGATTATTTTCTCTTTTTGTTTTATGGTGTGCGTTTAAATGTGGTTGGCGGCACAAAACCTTGTTTTCTTTAAAAATGAAGGTACCAAGTAACTGTAGATGCTCCTCCTCATCACATACTGAAGAAACATCGAGTAAAACTAGCAACCTGCACAAAGTTAAGTCACACACACACAATGTTTCTAATAGAAGAAGATTAGCATGTTACCTAACCCACACTCCTGACACACATGCTGCCATTTCACTCCTTTACCGAACACTTTGTGATGAAGCTAACGGATATTTAACAGGCTTTAGGCTCGAGCAAAACAGCTAGACATGTAATTAAGCATTATTTCTGGGGGTTTTAGTGAATTGTGGCAACTTTTTAAGCCTTAGCTTAGTCCCAACTGCCCATGAAGATGGATACTCTCCCATGACTCCCATACTTTGACAATCTATTTACTGAGAAAAAAAAGTACATTTTGTAAAAAAAATCTTGGCCATGCCCCCAAAAACTCCCGTGACGGACGACTCGGAGGATATGAAGGAGCAGTTTGATTTCCTGCTGGAAGAAATAAGATCCGTGAAGATCCAGCAAGAGCAGATCCTGAACGCACTGGAGGAGAGGAGAAAGCTCCAAGCTCAACATGAACAGACTGTCAACCGAATGAATAACATGGAAAAATGAATGGATGACCAGGAGCAGGATTCCAGGATTAATGATGTGATAATCACCAGATTGAAGATCAAACCTGGGTCATATGCACATGCAGTGACCGCAGGGAACGGTGAGGACTCCGACGAGCAGGAGACCAGCTCTGTGGAGAAACAGGTGGAAGATTTCCTTAAGTCCAAAGGAATTTCTCTGCACACAAACAACATGGAGATCTGCTTCCCAGGAGAAGAGACACTCATATGAGTGGACTCATGATATGCGACATCACTGATCATTTACCAGTTTTTACACTATTTGATATCAACGTGACAACAAAGAAAATAATCAAAGAACCAGTCTACAAAAGGTTAAGAAATGAAAAAACAATGACCTCCTTTAATAATGACTTATCCAGACAGAACTGGAACTCTGTGTACAGAGAGAAAGATGTGGACACCGCTTAGGAATGTTTTTTAGAAATATTTAGTTCACTCTATTGAATGAAAATAAAAACAATGTGAAAAGAGTTTGGGAATATGCAACAGTATCATTAAAAATGCAAACATATCCAGATGACTTTACAGATGAGAAGGGTATACTATTAATATATACTATTAATGAAGGAGCAAACAGTTTTAACAACTATTTTGTAAATGTGGGTCCAGAGTTGGCAGCAGAAATTCCAAAGAGCAAAACCAGCAAAGAAAATATTCCACCATCACAAGGATCCCACACTCAATCTTTCTCTCAGAAGTGAACGAAAATGATCTGATATCAATTGTTAACAAATTCCAGAGTTAAAAACTCTGCAGATTGTAATGATATTGATATGACAGTAGTGAAGAAGGTCATTAACAATATCTCTAAGCCTCTAACATACATATGGAACGTATCACTACAAACTGGAAAATTCCCCCAAAAAAAGAAAATTGTAAAAGTGATTCCTGTTTATAAGAGCAGAGACAAACACCTGTTTACAAACTATAGACCTGTAGACCAGAAATGATTTATGTAAAGGAAGTAGATCGCCGAGTGAACCCATAGGGCGTAAGCGTTCATGCACATCCGGGTGACATCAGGTCGCCGTGAACACTTATACAACATGTAATGGTAAGCAGGGGTGAAGTAGGTGACATGCAGGCGTGTTGCACTGATTTTTCATGACTTCAACCCCCCCCAAATCCTGTAGACTGTGCAAGGAGCCTGTTAGTGCTGTTCTTGTGATACATGTGCGCTCCTTGTGTGCAGCCTGACAGTTAAAAATGAGGAAATTGGATAATTAAACAGTAGTTTGTGTGGACGGCCTACGCGCACTTGTGTTATCACATGCACACCCCGTGCGTGTGGTCAGTAATCACACCTCACTAACGACTAGAGGGCACTCACTGCATGACAGCACCATTTGCACGTCATAAGTCTGTGTAGCTTCCTTTAGTTAGCTTACTGCTCATACAACAATGGTACCTTCCATTTTCATGATGTCCCTTAAGGTGGTCATCCAAGCCTGATTTACCTGGGAACTGCAAGACCCACCTGTGCTCGACCTAAGATGCAGCTGCTTCTCTCTACAACCTTCCACGGACCTGAACAGCTCAAAAACCTTCTGCTCCAGGACAGGTCATTTCCTGTAAGGGCACTTGTGACTTCAAGGGTCTTTATAATGCTTTTGTTAAGCCTTTAAGAGTAAACGAAATCCAAATGTATGATAATAGATGACCGTTGACCCATTAAAGAACGAATCATTTATGAAATATGAGATTTCACCCACTCTGAAAAAGAGCAATGTGAAACACAAAAAACTACTTTGAAAAATAATCACTTTGAAATCCAAGTTTCTAAAAAAAGCCATATAATTTTAGTAATATTCATGATTAATACATTCTGTTTTTTAAAATGCTGTTATGAAATAATGAGCAGGTTTTAAAGCTGAATAAAATCTAATTAATAATATTATGGCTAATTTTATATCTGTTTGCAGGTTTTTTACAATTTATTGATCTTTTAATAAATTGTGAGATATTTATTGGTTGAATGTCTGATTGGACAAGATTATATTTATCTATTACATTATGAACAGTTGGGGGCTCCATACTGCAGTTGGTGGCATGGGCCTCCCCATCCTACCGCATTCACACCACAGAGCTGAGGCAGGTTCATACCTGCAGTCACTGTAGAAGTGTATTGATAAAGCACAAATATCTGTGTAAAAAAAACACAAAAACCTCACAAAAATAATAAATGTTATTCTTATCCAATTGCATTTCATTCAAGATGTTTTCCAATAACAAAAAATTACTTTATCCGTTCAAAAAAAAGTCATAAATGACTAACAGAATCATTTCAATAATTTTCTAATCTTTGCACTGTTGCACTGAATACGTCTGAAAACGTCATTTTACCGTAAATCTCTGAAACATCAAGCTGGCATCTCTGTACAAAGTCTAGCTCTAATGTTTTCTGTTCCTGATCTGTATTTTACACGTTCAAATCCCGATGCCAAATAATCCAGACACTGAAGTGTATCTTCTGTGCAAGACAAACAGAAAGATTTCTGTGGGATCAGTAAATGATTAACAAACTATGAACTACTGATCTGTACAGTTAGAGTTAAATATATTAGTTAGGTAGCTTATGTGTGTTATATAGACGCCATTCTACAATTGTTTCTCTTTACTAAAAGTTAATCAATGAGGAATAGTTTCAACTTAATGACTCATGTCTCATGTAAACATGTATAAACTATTAACTGATACTTAACTAGTTATAGTAATTTACTAACAGCTTGTCCATGATCTATTACTAATTAATAAGGTCAAGTTTTCAAAATGTAACATATACTTAACAAGTCATTTATAACTCATTATCTAACAGTTTATTAATGATTTCTTAACTAGCTATATTGGAAAACTACTCTATTTCACTGCATATTGTTAAGAAGAAGTGAAACAAAAGAATTTAAAAAAATCCTAAAAAAGGTGATTTTAAGCCCAGCCTGGATCCCCACACAGCCAACCTGCATCTGCTCGTGTCTTCTTCCGCTTAATTAAGATTCACATGTAGGTTAATGAGGGGGGACGCTGCTAATGAGCGATGTGAAATCCAATGGGTCACAGCTGGCCGAGCCACACGTGTGTTCCATTTGATGTGGCGATGGCTGGCGCCTGAGTTTCTGAGATTACACTCATGTTACTCAGCCTCGGTTTTTTGTTTGTCTCCATTATTGTTTATTCCACCAGGTGTTGTCATTTTTCCCCCAGAGTTGATCACATTTTTGTACTTGCAATATATTTTTTCTTGTCTAGTATTTTCCACTTGTAGCTGTCTCCCAGCCGGATGTGACAGGGTAAAAAAACTAATTTCACCTTTCACACTCATCAGAATGAAATCACTTTTTTCCTTTTAAAGCAGCAACATTTCGGCTGTTTTGCCTGTGCATTGCTTTTTTTTTTCTGAATCACAAATATGACGCAAGAATTACATGAAATTGCCTGTAAATATTTGTGTGAAAGCATGAGGCTGGCTGCTGTGCTTCCAAATGAGCAGTGTGTTCATTCACAGTGACGCAGAGCGCTGACCATTAATTCACACTTTTCAGCATTCCAGCCTCATCCGACCCCAACAAAAGCCGTGAGATCTCATGGAAACGCTGGCTGCTCCCCACGGCGTCGAGGAGTTCTGGCTAATCCGAGACCTTCATAAAGCATGTGCTGGGCCTTAGCAACACATCTGTCATTCTGACGTCTGCTAACATGATCTGGACTGTTGGTTTCTAATCCATCTGTGCTCTGCAGAGACAGTCTGCTGCCAACTGGATCTTGGCTAAGCCTTTGGAGGAGCTGACTGAACAGAAGCTGCTGCCAACTTCCTGAAAGTTTTTATTCTTATCTCACTATTTACTTGACCACTTCCTGATTCCAGAAACCCCATCCTTCTTGTTTGGAGGATTTTCAGAGTAAAGTTATTGATTTTTCTTTCTTTGAAAATCAGATGCCGTGTGTGTTTCTGCTTTAATGTTGTTGTGCGATCAAGAGTCCGTGGAAACAGGGTAACTTTAATCCAAAGCACCAAAGGCGGAAAAAGGCCAACGACTTAGATCTCCCTCATGCAAAAATGAAAAAAAAGGCCCAGTACCCAGTAATTTTCCACTGCAGTGGCACTGTGCTGGAAATATTGGATAAAAATTCCCTCCTTTCTTCTGCTGTCCACTCATGTATGGCCTTAGGTGTGGATGACGTCTGTCTGGGACGATTCTGCAAACTGCACGATGGAGATAAAGAGCAGCAGAGAAACGGGCGAGCTGTTTTGACACATCTTCAGCGCCATGGCGAGCCAATTCAGCAAAGCAGAACAACATTTTCAGGAGCCTGAAAGAGCAGTTTGCTGACAGCCTCCTTTAACTCTACATATTTACATGCTTCAAGCCAAGAGGCGTGAAGAGGATTAACAGGCCAGATGTGAGGTTTTGTGTGCGTGCATTCGCTCAGGCAAATCACCTCATCGAACAGTCAGCAAGCTCATCGACGCCGTTCAGACTCCAGTCAAAGAGCTGCGTCAGTTATGCAGCAGGGAATTCAGGGCCGTGGCGGTGTGGCGGCGCAGATTTTGAGTCATTACCAAAAATGAACAGCCATGCGGATGGGCGGGCTAATGGCAAGATGGATCCCATAATGGATTTCAGAATTTCACTCATAGGAACTATTGAACTATTTAACATGAACGTTTTTTCATCAATTTTTGATGCCAACCAAGCATTTCATTATTGAAAACAAGTAAGCAGCCGGTTTGCTCACTGTGGGGAAAGCTGAATAGGAAAAAAGGGGCAAGTGTTTCAGGGGAAAATACTTTTCCAAACCCTTGGTGGGGCGCGCTGCAGGATCAGCCGCGCCTAGTAAAGTATTCAACATCTGGTTCTTGTAAAGAGATGCTGGACTTGTTCAGGTACGGCGGGGTTTTGGATTGTCCGTGTTCGGCTGCACCTTAAGGGGAGCGGAGGTGTGTCTTGCTTTTCTCTTGTGGCTTGTTCGGTCACCTCAATTGTACTGTTGTTGTGCGTGTGGTAAGTGCATCATGAAGTATTCATGAGGATGATGGACTTTCAAACAACATTAAATGCTTTTTATTTACAAAGTACCAAACCAAACAGAAAGAAACTAGCTGCTGGATGACCTCCATTGTTGTTGTTGTCTTGGCCTCCCCATGCGCCACGACGGTCCAACTCTAAGTGGAAGCGCTCAGCTGAATTGCCTGGACCATTCTACCATACCGCTCAGTAGAAACGAGGCTTTGCATCAACTTACGTAGAGTTGAACATTTTTTTGTCTTGTAGGACTCAACGCTGTTAGAAAGAAAGTGCTTGATATGAAATATTTTTCAAAGAGCATCTTTGTTTCGGACAAATTCTTTCTAAAGTTTATTTTACTTTTGAATTCAGTGGCTGAGGTTTAGTAATAAAATCTTCTATGACAGACATGGGAAATCCTTTTGGCCATAAAATCAAAGATTTTGAGGGAGTGAGCGTCGCCCTGACAAGTGATTTGAAATTTGTTGAATTTCAAATGGCAAGAAGTAAGGAATGAAACATAGAAGTAAACAAAAAGTCTTTTTCAGGTGAGCTTCTACTTGTTTTTACAATGAATAAGAAATTCTGGGCCAGAAGAAACTAAAGTGCAAAAGGGCAGTGGAAAATAAAGAGAAAATATGTGTTCCAGCAAGAGGGAGGAAATTGGATCGGAACATTTTGAGTTGGTGTGAGGCAGAGCTGAGCAGAGATCAAGATCGGTTTATGTTTCATCAGCGGGTGGAACTGAACAGGCGAGGGGGTGTCAAAGGCCACAGGAGTGCCATGAAAGACATTTTTCTATAGCCTGAAGTAGACGGTCAACGTTTAAAGTCACAACTGTCCTTACGGGTGGGCTGTCTGCGGCGAAAAATGGTGGAATCTGTACGGGGAACGCAGCTGGACCTCGGTAAATATCAAAGTCAGAGACCTCTCAGTGAACCTGTGGAGATACATTGTACACACACATTTTTACTACAGGCATGCTGCAGGCGATGGGTCATAGACACTGGACTCATGATCAGAACGTGTCATGACCCGATGCTAACGCACGTACTCAGATAGAGGAGGCTCAAACAAATCTGGTCAGTCTTGGCTTTTTCTTTCACAGCTCTTTCTGGGCGTCTTAGAATTCCAGCCAGGCACAAATAGCAATTATTATCTCTCCTGTTATAAACAGTTGGTACAGTTGAAGCGATGCTTCCCAAACGCCACTACCCAATCTGAGTCCCTGACTGGTCAAAGTTCTTTAACTTTCAACACTTGGTCAATGGCAACACAGGTTGTACATAGATCGCCAAACCAGACTTCAAAATCTGCGTGGTAACACTCAAACCAGAGAGTTTTGAATGTGGAAAACTGAAATACACATTTACATAGACTTTTCATTGGAAGTGATCTCTTGAACGCACGTTGCTGAGGCCGGTGTGAGCGTAGAACTAAACCAATATAGGAGTGAAGGAGGGGAGACACAGGCATGTACGGACCCCCTCCAAATCCTGCAGGCTGCGCACGGAACACCCTAGAGGTGTTCACGTGATCCATGCACACCTCTTGTGTGCATCCTGATTGCTAGAAATGAGAAAGTTAGAAAGTGTGGGTTGTGTGGACGTCCTACAGGCGTCTTACTGTTTATCATGAGCATGTGCATGCAGCATTTGTCAGAACGGAACCAGTAGTCGCACCTTACTAATGACTAGAGTGTGGTGAAGGAACACTTACCACATACACAATGTTAAGCCCCTTTTTGCCTGGGGGGGGGGGCAAAGTAAAGTAGGGAAAGTAATATAAATGGATCACAGAAACACCAAAAGACTGGTCTCCATAAAACAAGTGAAGCAAAGGAAAGTGAAGCAAAAGGCTTCAGGGTGAACCAAGACCAAGATAAGAAACAAACCCATCTGTCTGAAATCTGTTTATGAAAGAAAAGAGAAAATGTCTAACCTCCCTGGTCTAAGATAAACAGGAGAAAATGTCTACTCAAGAGAATAGCAGCTCAAGCCTACAGCTTCACTTTATTTAACTAAACAAACTAAAGGCACAGAGTGGACCTCAACACAAACTAAGAACTACAAAGTACAACACAATCTCCAGAATAAGTGGAGAAGAGCGCCAAGCTGCAGGAGACAGTTGCAGCAAGGCTGCCTTCTGGCCGGCTGGAGGTCAAGACAATGTTTTTAAAAGGCGGCCTCCATCAGCATGGGTCCAATGGAGACCACACCTGAAAGAAATTAAGAGAGAGACACACAGAAACATACAAAGATCCACGAAAATACAGAGGTTCCACTATGACAGAAATAAAACACAGAATACAAAGATATGAAGAATAAACTAAACCAAATACGGCTGGGGCCGTAACACCCCCCTACCCAAGATTAATCTCCTTCCCCAAAGAAGTATTTCTTCTCAGACGGATGTCCTCATAGAGTGCGAGCCACACACACAGTCCCAACAAACGCTAGCCGCCCTCAACGAACGCTAGCGTCACAAAACGAATGTGCTGGACTGAACAGAACAAGTTTGGTCAACAGATTTTCACATTATACTAAGCATCAGCAGTTTGCTTCAGCCACCAGCCTCACAAATGTTTCTGAAAATATTTGCAATATCCAAACTCTACTCTGTGGAGAGAGCAGAACATGATCCTGCGCTATTCTCGCTAGCGTATAGTGGAGTAGTGAATCCACAAATGTTTCTGACCGAGCCTAAGAGGCCACAATGCATTCAAAACGCCAAACTCCAAAGTATGGACATGACCATCATACATTCCATTATCACAATGGATCACGAGCCTCAAGAGAACTGCATAACACGCCTGTGCTCCTGTGCTAAGAGCAGGTGTCACATTCTGGGTTATATTACCATTGTAGTTGGTTTCACTTAACTGCTGCCCTGTTACGAATCAAACAAGAGCTCAGGTCTTAAGAAGTTAAGATGCTTCTCTCTATGACCCTCCATGGATCTGGACAACCCAATAACCAGGAGAACGTGTACGGGTCAATCCCCAGTATGGGTTCATATGACGAAGACCATGAGGGACAATCTAAAAAAAAAGTTTCATGTGTGAACGTCCCCTTCAGAGATGACACAGTAGCTGTGCACGAGCTCGGCTGTGTAAAGCTTGATGTTAAGGTTTGTTTCAAACTGTAATTCTATCCAGACTGACACCTTTGCAGAAAAGCTCTGTAGTTTCTTCACTTTATCAGGTAACAGAGAGCACAGGCCGGGCTGTCAGCTGGATTCTTTTCGTCAGTGCCTCCTTCTAACCTCATATCTGCCCCCATCGATTACAGTGGACAGCTCTGTCCTCATCCTGACTTCAAGATGGATGAAGGGGTTTTCCTGGATCCTCAGAGATGCTTCTAAACCTGGTGTAACAAAGACGTGGCGGCCGCGTTCGCCTGCATTTGGGCCCCTGCAGCTCAGCCTTGATGTTTCAACTCTGCTGCTCCTCTTCCTCACTGGAGCAGGAGCGGCGGAATCACCTGGCAGTTTGTTGGCGAGCAGCAGGTGGATGGTTAATTGCCCGCAGTGCACGTTGGAAATATAGAGCCTCGCTGGACGTGGAGCGCCTTTAGCTCACGTTTGGATAAAGAACAGCAGCAAGCGTTTTCTCATCTCCCACCTCACCACACTAATCATAACCTCTACACTCCCATTGTTTGGTGAAGTTGGCTCACTTCCTGGAGGATTTCTCTCTTTCCTTTGTGCCCCCCCTACAGTCAAGTCCTCGTCTTTTCTTTGCCTTTCATCTCCACGTTCTCTGTCTTTTCCTGCTGCTAGCTCCGCTCCACCTCATCCCCTCCTCCGTCTTCAGCATCAACCCTCCCCATCTGTCTCTCATCTGATGCATCGGCCTCATTTCCTGCTATGTACAGTCCACCTCATTGCTGCCCTTTCTTCTTCAACTCCTCTTTTTTCCCTTCTCTGTCCTTCAGGTTTCATTTTTCCTGAACCATTATTGATGTAAACACAGCTCAGACTGGTCCTAAAGCTAACTCTACTGTCACGGCAACAATAGGAGAAAAACTTGGTTCCCGCCTGACTTCTCCCGTCCAGTCCTCCCGGGCCCACAAAGACTCGATTTCTTGATGCTCAGTCCGTCGAGACGCTGCTCCAGTGCGGTATCAGATCAGAGGGATGCAGGTCTGACAGCAGGGCATTCTGGGAAAAGGAAAAATGTAGTCTTTAAACTTTGACGTGAATTTGTGACGGCATCCGTGATTTTTTCAGAACTCTTACAAGAAGATCAGTCACACGGACAAAAAACACAAAGATTTGGCGTCCACTCCAGACATATATACACGTTTGATTTTTCATATCTCTGAATTATATTATTTCATATCTCTGATCATGAGGTCCTGCATAAAATCTAATTCCAGCTCTAGCGCCGCCTGGTGGTCACTTGTAGAGAATTTCCCATTTTACCTGAATCCTCGAAAACTTTTAAAAATGTGACTGCCATTTCCGCCTTATTAGATTCTTCGTCGTTTGTATTTTTTTGGAAAAACTCTCTTTTGGTTTCTCATTCAATATATTATAACCAATCTTCACAAATTTCTATTTCTACCCTTGTGGACCACCACAAATCTAATAGTGTCATTGATTTCACGCAACTTCTCACAATTTAAAAAAAAAAAAACATCAACATGGCGATCCTCTAACTCCTCAACAAACCAACCCAACTTCATTCATACTTTCTATGTGGAACAGGCTCAACAAATTTGATACCAGTTGACCTACAGGTCACACTGCAGAATGTGTCTTTACAATTTGCCCTACATTTCATCCACTACTCTAACAAGAGGGCCAACATTTGGCATATATGTTGCTTTAAGGTCTTGCATACCATATATGAATTCTATCTAACCTGCCACCTTGGTGGTAGTAAAGAGTCGCTGATCGTGTACGTTAGTGTGTAACGGCCTGTGCTCAGAAAAATACACGTCATTCTTTGATACTTTAAAGTCGTGCAAGAACAGAAAACTCAATACTTAGATTTAAATGTAAAGTCCTGTGCTTCAGAGCACACCAACGTGAAGAAATGCACCTCTCCTCCGCGCCACAAGCGATACGTGGACAGCCAACCCTAAGTCGCTACGGCTCCTCCTTAAAAAAACACTTTTGGACACCACTGCAGCTTCAAATGCCCCTACAATTGGAAAAATAGAGGGCAATTCAGATTCAGAGATGTTTTTTCCATTGCTTACCAAAGCAACTTCTTGAGTCTTTTAAATTAGGTCCACACGTTTAGGAATGATGTCATCATCCTCCATTCTGTACTTTTTGTAAAACAGTGTTTTTGTTCCCTTTGCAGAACTCCAGTAACAGAAGCTTTTGAATGATAAATGAAAAGCATTGGCAGCAGGAATCTGACTTAACTTTTCTAAAGAAACCATCACTTGTACTTGACTGTTGAAGGCCACAGTTTGAGCAGAAACAGGTCAAGATCATTTTGTTATCCAATTCTGCTAAATGTTAAAGCAGCTATTTAAAATGACACTGTTCTAAGACCCCAGTGGTTTAGGTTTGATCATTTTTGTGAATCTAAGTGCTATTTCTCACTTGAAAAACTGGAGTCTCAGCTCATTGATTGCCAGATTTTGCAATGAGATGATAACAAGCTTCATAAAATGTATTAAAAAATTATAGTGACAGTTTGGTTGTTTTCTATTAAAACGCACGTCATACCATACAAACAGAAACGTTCATTTCTAATCCATACTTTAAATAAGTGGTAGTTGTTTTGTTTTGTTGCTTTTTTTTTTTTTATTTTTACTTTATTTTTGGTTAAACCCAAAGATTCCAGCAGTGTCGGTTCAAACTTTGATTTAAGTGAATAGTGGATTATTTAATCAAGTGTTTGAGGTAAAAAAGGTTTATGGCAAACTTTCCTGTGGGGAACAGTGGCCTTCCTGTCACAGCAGACTGGAGATGTTTTATGTGCATCTCTGTGCTTTTCCTCTTAACCGTCCTCTAAAGCAGCACCTTTCACGGCTGCTGATCAAAGAGGGCGGCTCTCTGCTGGGCTGCTGTCATTTTCGCTCTTTAGAGCCACCCAACAAGCGACTTCCTGACTGCTCGACATGAGCGCACTTTCCCAGCTGTCGGGTCGGCGCTTTCTGGTCAGGTTTCTGATAAAACACGGCTGTCTGAGAACCTGAGTGCAGGATCCTGCAGAGTGAAAGTGTTCACTAGCTGATTTTTCATTTGAGGAAACTGGTCCATTTAATGACGTCATTCAATAGTGTTAATAACTTATAATTATCTGCAATGTTATAGCCACAACAAAAGCATCCATTTTTCTGTAATTAAATAAGTGTTTAGTGCTGGTTTGCCCCAATCTAGTGACCAAACCCATTTCTGGTCCTGATTTTTGGACTTTGTTGTCTGCTGGTGCTCCTGTTTTCATTCCCAGCTAGATGGCGTTTGGGTCCTGCATTTTGTTCATGGTTTTGTTGAAAGCTGCAGTGAACGCTCACCAGCTAGACTGTTGGTTTACGTACTCTGCCTCATCCATCGGCGTTTCTGTGCAGAAGTTCCACCTCTGTGCAGCAGAGCAAGCATAGAGCAATTAAGTTTGGTTGCAGGTTCACAATGTCCCTTATCCCTAACTACAAATAAAACAACATAGTGTGAGACTATCTCCTATGACATCTGCACAAACAAAAAGAGTCTTCTGAACTGAAACAAAAATGTTGGCGTGGAGGTATCCAGGTTTAACGTTTCGTCAGCATGATTTAAACTTGTGTTTTTAGATGAGATTTGTTGCCTAAAAGGCCTGAATCTTTTGTTTTCGTTGAGGACTGGCTCCCGGATGCAGCATCCAGTGGCAACACAGCTCATTACAGGCAGTGTGTTTGTGGCTGTCACCGGTGACGGCCGCTGTCAGTGAGCGTGTGGCTTTTTGCAGCGGCGAACACCAGAAGCCGGCCTGTCAGAGCTGCGTCAGGCAGGAATTGTGCAGCTCGGACGGCAACACATACGATAGAGACATGCTTGAAAGGTTGAGGTATTGAATTTTACTTCCTGACAGCTGAGCGACCTTTCAGCTCTCAAGGGAGACAAGACAGAGATGGATTTTGCAGTCCTCTGCCTTGCCCCTCCCACTGGCTTAAGAATTATTTCTCTTTTCTACTGCATTCCCAAACACCCCAGTGCAGTTTTTACCACTCAAAGGAAAAGGTTATTCTCCTGTGAACCTTTGGCACATTAAAGGAGAATTAACTGGACATAAGAGCAGTTTGTTTGCATTGCATGGTTCGGCTGCAGGAAGAGGGCAGCTGGCTAAATTGCTCTCTGTTTTGACTGATGCTCTGTTTCTCTCCTCACACCTCACAACTCCTGTTCATAAATATATGCAGCAGGCCTGAACCAAGTCTCCTCCTGACGCTCTGAATTCTAATAAGACTCCCTCTGACTTCACCTCTGCGGAGCTTGTGGGCAGAATTCAGTCTCAAATCCTCATTTCTGGAGCTTTGAGGTGAAAGTTACAAATCACTTTCATCTGATGGCCTTTCTAGCTCTCCACGGGATCACCTGGGGTCTATACGAGATAAGAATACACCTCAATGAGCCAGCTTCTTTTATCTGGACTGCAGTGCGTGGTCCTGAAACTGTCTGGATGACTGCAGAGAGGTAGTTCACTGACTCTCGGCTATGCTAAAGCTGCCGTGTTCCTGCAGCGTCAGTGGAGCTACTTAGAAGCTGAGGTCACGTTCTTCTTCTTGGCGAAGTAACCAAGTGCTGAGGATGATGAAGCTGAAATGGCGGCGAGCGACTTCATTACTCATCTGTCCTGCATCAGCGTGGCAGCTCTCAGTACTCCGTTTCTCCACTTGCCAGTGAAGCATCTACAAGCCTTTGTGAAGATAAACTCCGAGGTCAAACCATCTGGAAGCATCTGGAGGTGCTTTCCAGAATGACAACAAAAACATCCCTTAGACAATCAGCAGCAAACGGCAAATGGTTTGTTTGACCAGTTCCTCCGGGGATGTCATTGGCAGACTGAAGTCAGTGGCTACAGTTTGTTCAGAGACACTGTTCAGAGCTGTCAGGAGGAGGAACCGAGCCCAGATCATCCTGCTTAAAAGGACAGAACCTGCTCCAGCTGAGTCCCACACAGCTGCAGTTTTGCTGCTCACAGCATTCACAGCATTTTCAATAAATTCTTTATGAATGTGTCAACATATTGCTCAGAAAAAACACTTCTATCTATCTTTCATACCTCGTACTTCTT
Organism: Adrianichthys oophorus; assembly: GCA_036245035.1. Classification (NCBI taxonomy): domain Eukaryota; kingdom Metazoa; phylum Chordata; class Actinopteri; order Beloniformes; family Adrianichthyidae; genus Adrianichthys; species Adrianichthys oophorus. Next base: position 200,874 of record BSAI01000082.1, on the reverse strand, counting down.
TGAAGACATCGTCTCCTGGTATATCTGGGGTACATTTGCTTTTTTCCCCAACTATAAAGCAGAGAGAAACGCTACACATCTTTTTAGGTATCATTAATAAACCATGTTTTTATTTTATATCTTTTTTATGTTGCATAATATTGGTGTTTTCTCAGAAAACTGCAGAAATCACTGCAGAACCGGGGGCTTGTCCGCGACAGGGCGATCTGGTTACAAAAATAACCTAAAAAAAGAATTACAAAAAATCATCAATGCAGGCATTTTAAACGGTTGGTACTTCTGTGAATAAAAGGGGTTCCATCCATACGTCACTACCCTACTCACTACTTAGTCTTTCTATTTGTCAGCATAACCATTTTTGCTCTGATACCTGTTTTTTTTTATTATATTTTTGCTGTAACCCAATTTCTTTAAGTTACAAACTGTCCAATGAGATGCTGTCTAGCATGCTCACTCCTGATTGGCTGGAGTGGTTGCCACACAAACATGACTCAGGCCAATCACTACTTACTGACTATTTCTGGCTTCATCATGGCGGCTTCTATTCCATTCATTCCAGTGTGAGACTATTCTATTTTCATTCCATTGAAACAGAAAGTAAGTCATTTTCTGTGGGTGACGTCACGCCCAGTTTTCATTTATAAAAAAGTCCTAAACGCATATGTACATGTTTACAAAAACTTTATTGAAAATGGCGGTGTGAACAAAGCTAGGCTTAGGTTTAATTCAGGTCATTGAAAAGGTGTTGATTTTTTTGACTGAAAAGTCCTATAATCAAATGATCGTAACAGTCAGGCGATCGACCACCCTTCCTCTCATCCTTACATTTTTACTTAAATAAATACATGTACTTATTAAAAATGTAAGTGTGCTGCTTTCATCTGTCCCTTATGTTTGAAGTGTTTTTTTTCTTTTATTAACTTTATTATTTATTGAACTGTTCTGAAAGCCGTCATTACCTGTTCCTCAAACTGCAGGCCAAACAGATGAAGCTGGTTTTATGAATGCTCCCTCTGCTTCACCTTCACCTCCTCATGTCCGGACATCTGTGTTCAACCCAGCATGATGTTCGCAGAATATGAGGGGAAACCAGTTTGCCCTGGAATCAACCTGACAGCTCCTCTGCTCCCCCGCAGCTTCTGACAGCTCCTTACAGGCGCCATGAAGCACGTCCAATGGAAGGTGAAGAGGACATGGCGGGAAGACTGAGTAACTGGATGAGGAGGTAAACACTTTTTGGGTCTGTCAGGGGTCAGCAGGTCAAGCTTGATTCCTTACAGATATAGACACTCGTCAAAAGTTCACCTTGACCGTTAATCATTCTCTATCAAGTGTTTGTCTGGTTACTGTTTTCTGTTTGCTTATTGACGTCCATTTGTTTATATTTAAACTAAAGCATCAATAATGACCAGCAAGATGAGAACAAGAATAGTCTAAATGTAAAAAGAAGTATTTATTCCTTTATAAAAATGAGTTTTTCCAATTGCAAATAAGATTGTTTTTTTAAGAACTTTCGCTTCATATCTAGATGTTTAACATTTTGGCCACAGTAGAGAATCGAACCAAACAACAAACAGGCTTTAAACAAACGTTTAAACTACTTCCATCTACATTTCTATAAAATTATGTGATTAAAATTCCTCTCATCCATAGAATGTTTCATGATTCTCCTTCAAGCTTTCATAGCAGTACGGAGTTTCCTCGTTATGTCGCCTTTCACCTTTTGCGGTCTCACTGTTTTTTTTAATAAGCACATTGTGTTCTGATTGTCCAATGTTAAAATGTCTTCAGTTTAGTGACTTTTCGTATCGCATCAACCAACCATGAACTCAGCTTTGGTTCTGATGGATGAGTAAAATGTTTCCCAGAATTCAAAGTTTATAAAATGATTTTTAAAAACCATCCAATAATTTAACATGCTGAATGGAAGAAATCTTGAAGTAAGTGGTTCATGTAAAAGTTGTGATTGAATTTTCCCTGACGACTGTTTCACATGACGAATTGGGCTGTCTTTGCTTCCTGATCTCTCTTTTCTGGCAAGTTTTCTTTCCTCCCAAAGCTCTGAAACATCCATAATTACATTTTCCCATCTGTCTCCTCACACAATCCCCCATTCATCATCATCACAACAATTCCATTAACTCCCTCAACGTTAAATAAAGCAGAAATAAGAAAGGACAAGTGGGGGTGCATTCATAAACAAAAGATGATGCCGTCGATTGTTTGGAGGAAACATCTGAAGAGGTTAATCGCTCAAAGCCATTAGCACAGCAGTGTTTTATGGGATATGCCACCGCATCAGTGACTGTGTTCCAGCCTCCTCCCTCCTTTGTTGTTGTTGGTTTTTTTTTGTTTTTTTTGTGCCCTTGGCACCAGCAAACTTCCACCACAAGATGGTGAAGTGTAAAGTGAAAACCACATGGGAAGTAATTAAAGTGAGCTTACAGCCCGGCGAGTGTTCAAATGAGGGGAAAAAAGAAGCTGATTGAAAGACGGGACCAATTATGGCCACAACGCTCCGAATGCTGATGAAATCTCTTGACAAATTTAGCGTTAGGGTTTGTGATCAGGAAGAGGTACTCGGAGAGAAACATTGACAGTAAACATGATGCATTTTTCTACTCCTCACTGTGCAGATGCACTGGACTGGGCCGGAACCATATGTTTTCTGTTTTAAATTAAGGGTGAAAAGTTTCACAAAGCGCCTTAACAACACAACGTCAAAAAACTAGCAGTTTCAAAATATAATAACAAACATGAATCTATCCCCTTTGCATCTTTATTATCAACGGACGTGAAACATGCGAGAGTCAGTAAAGCCACATGTCAGACAGAGCGGCTAAATACACAGGAACAACTGTCTCCGTAAATCCTTTAGTTGAAGAAGACTCCTGGTTTTGTCTGGAAACAGTTACGGGATCAATAACCTTCTAAAAACTATTTTATTTTAGTTTAATGGAAAAGAAAACTAACAGGCATGCGCAATGGGAGCGATCGATGTTACAGGGACATCGTGACGTGTTTTTGACAGATTGTTAACAGGAGACAAATCATATTCAAGACAAAGAAGAGTCGTATTCAAAACAGACATGTTCAACTAATTGATGTATTTATATTTTTGCTTCAAAGTTGTGCACAAAGTATTCATTTATGCACAATTCTGTCTTTATGAATACGTTTCTTATCGACATTTTCCTTATGCTAAAGGGAGCAGCAGAAAAACAAAGAAAAAGCTAAACTCACACCCCATATGTCTCAATTTGTTATGTATGCATTACAGATATGCTCCTTTTCTGCAAAACTATGATGTTTCATTAAAGCTTAATTAAGTGCACTCAATTTTAATCTAAATTTATTGCGATCTCAGTGATGTCTGATTAATGAGCTGCTCTCAAACTCCATCAACCATCAGCTCACTTAGAAACAGGTTGAGAACAGTTTTAGAAAAAAATTCAGATTGTTGTTTGTCCTAAACAGATTTACAGGAACTAGAAAGTGTGTCCAGAAGTCCAGTGTTCATCGAGACCAGCCAAACTGTCTCAACCACCAGACATGTGAAGGAGGAGTGTTTGAAGTAAAAGCAAGACTGAACATAAGAACATTGATATTAATGAAATGATTTGCTGGACATTTACATGAGTTGTTGGCTTGATGCTTCAGAGAAGGAGCGATGGGGTCCAAATTGGGGACGGATGTGCAGCCTGAGCCAAAATCAATAATAAGGAATTTGATTTCCAAACAAGACGAGGTGCCCCAGTGTGATGTATAGACGTGGAGCTGATGAATGGAGCTGACAGGAAACCTGATCGCACACCAACACATGACAAATGACGGCAGAGGCATCCCTTCATCTGATGCATATTGGTTATCAGATTAAAGTTAAGGGAAAAATAAGTAAACAACAAATCTGCTGAGGACTTGGGTTGTGCTGCCATTACTGTCAATACGGACTTGGATGCCTGTAAAGACGTAGATGAGTTTCATGTTTTCTTCTCGTATATGGCTTATAGTGACTTATGATGTTGTTGCATGCACTTGTATGGGGCGTTGGCCTGTACGGGTCTACGTCTACAAAACCCCAGACAGAAGCAACCAATAACCAGAAAACTGCCCACGGTCTGGATCATTGGCTCTGGTTACGATGGGACTGGGGCAGAAAACTCAGCTGATCCATGCTTTGGAGAAAACTTTGGTTTCAATGCAACAATTCATTTGATTGGAAAAGTAAACATGCTGTTCTCAAGCATTCTTATAGTAAGTTGTCCCAACAATGGAGTTCTCCGGACCTTTTTGTTCTCCATGTTGGCAGCAACGACCTGGGAAACACAAACGTGTCGGATCTCCTCAATACAAGAAATACAATGCATCAAGCTTTCCCCCAATTCCTGCATAACTCAACAAGATTGGCATGGGACAAATGTGAACTTAGTAAAATAAACGATGACAGGATGACAATAAACAAAAAAATTCAATTCAACGGCAGATTTTTAAATGGTGCTTTGATTGAACATCAGAAACCGACACCTTTTGAAAGCCATCTATTCCAACCGGATGGAATACAACTCTCCACTAAAGGATTTGAGCACAAATTTTGAATATAAAACATGCAACTAGTTGAAGTCAGCAGCTCCCCTCCTGCACTTAAAACTGATCCTGCAGAAAACTGCTTCCACCTCCTGAGGCGCCGGACGGTTTGCAAGAACCTCTTCGAGGCCAACCAATAGTCCTTCTCCATGGCCTCACCGAACTCCTCCAAGGACCAAGTTTTTGCCTCTACAACAGCCTGAGCCGCAGCTCGCTTAGACTGCCGATACCTGTCAGCTGCCTCTGGAGTCCCACAAGTCAGCCAGACCTGATAGGACTCCTTCTTCAGCTTGACGGCATCCCTTACTTCCGGTGTCCACCAACGGGTTCGGGGGTTGCCGCCACGACAGGAACCAGAGACCTTGCGTTTTTTACTGGTTAGGGTGTGAATTCAGACACATCCTCTGTATTTATTTGTGTTATTCAGAATCCTGTGACTTCTACCTTTAAGGCTGCTCAAATAAAACAAGCAACGTTATCGCATACTTTTCTTTTTGATTTTCTTTCTTATTTTCACATTTTAAGTCATTGTATTTTTAGAGAATCTTTTCGTTGTTGTGATATTCGATTACATGCATCATTGTGAGTTTTTTTTCTAAGATGGTTCATGTTTTTAGATTTTCCTCAGTTCCATTTTTGTGGATCTTTAGTTTTTGGTTCTCTGATATCTATGTTCAGTCTTTTCATTATAATGTACGCTCTGATCTGAAAACCATTTTAATCTTTAAGTCTTTAAGGTTGGACATCGATATTTCTTTTCAGCCAAACCATATTTGAATCCCAGCGTTTAGGGTTTTGATTTTCTAGAATTCTCCTGCGACAGACTGGCGACCAGTCCAGGGGTGTACCCTGCCTTCGCCCATAAGTAGCCGGGTTAGGCTCCGGCAGCCCCGTTACCCCGAAAACGGTTTAGAAAATGAAAATGAATGAAGGATTTTATAGAATCTGTTTTTGCAGCACTTTGCTGTGTTCCATGAGAGGAAATATGAAGCAGTTAATGTTAACTCTTGTTAATGGGTTTAAGCTGCTATAAAACAAGAACAATCATTGATCAAACCTGTTTAGAAGGCAGTCGCCTGTTTTAGGCTGAAGAGTTTTAAATAGAATAACAGCATTAAAGTGATTTTCCATCAGAACAGCTTGAAATGATGTGGGCCTGCATCCCTGCAGAGAAACACTTCTTCTCATTTCTTGACTCTGTCATTATACTATATGCTTCTCAAAGTGCAATTCAAAGATTCAGACCTGGTTCATCAGCATCCTGCAGTGAAGTAAAAAAAAAAAATAGTCGGTTTCTGCTCCTCTGTAATTGCAGGCGCTGTTTCTCAGTGGTTAGGTTAGGTGTATTTAACTACCTATAATTATGCTAAAAAGGGTCTTGAGAGTACTTAAGACTTTTATGTGAATATTTCATTAAAATAAGTGAAGAAACAGGAGTTCAGTTGTTGCACTTTTGCAAAATAATTTAGGTAATTAATCTAAAACATGTTTAAAAATAAAAACTAAATCTTTGGAGACGTGGAGGGAAACGGTTTCCATATGAAAAACGAGCATGTCATCGTGCAGGTGGGCTTCAACTTTGCATTTCTAAATGAATTCTTGAGAAGAATAAAAGAGATAAAAATCCAAAGCTGGAAATGAATAGTTTCTGGAGAGAGAAGTGACGGAGCTTCTCCTTATCTGTGCCTCTCAAACCCAAACGTGGCTCTCTGGCAGACCGGCTAAAAACTGAATGATGTTCTTATTTGCAGCTTGTTTGCATTTTGTAATTTGCTCGTGACAAAAGCCATTAATACTGAGCAAAAGTCGGGATGGGTTGTGTATGTCTTCCTTCTGCTCTGCCGCCACTTCATATATTCATATAGACACCCTCTTACTTTCATAATGCTCACGTATACATTAATCTGTCCTGTTGGCTGCTTTTCATTTCCCGCTGCTAATAGAGTTCACTATCAACCTTTTCCAGTAGGACATCCTCACCGCCGCGCCAGCCTCTTCAGCTGTTTCCACATCGTCCCACGGCGCCAGTCATGGGTCAACGATGAACCCGAGCACACACACAAAACCCCGTCCCACCTCTCAACACTCTGGCCTTGTTGGATCAGTGAATTGTTGCAGTGTCAAAAAGCTCTTTATGTTTCATTGAGGGATGGATAACCCGGTGGAGAGTCCTCACTGTGGTACTTTACCTCCAGTTCATGGTGTCAGAATAACAAGAGGCGGTTGGAAACGCTGGAGAAACACTGAGAACATCCATTTGAGAGGCAAAGGGGAAGACCAGCCATTAGAGAACAGACTTCACAGGCTCTAGTTCGGATGGGTTTGGACTCAGCGGTTTGTTTTTATCTGTCAGGTACGTTAACCTTCAATAAAGTTTGCTTGGAGGAAAATATTTCAAAGTAAGCGGATCAGTAAAACAAGAAAGAAAACTGATTTGGGCATTTGAAACAATGATCTTAACTGATTGAACGGCAGAATATGCAAATAAACAACATAAAGATTCAAATATAATCCTGTTCAGCTGATTTACATTGGTTGCAGAAACATTGCTACTGTTAAGTGTTGCAGATTCGGGAAAAGCATCGTTTTTCCGCTTCAGAATCCACTGGAATTACGTTCATCACGAGTTATGACAGGTAAAAACTGAAGCTAAAGCTCTGGTGTAAAAGAGTTACATTTTATTTGTTCATTAGAACCATGTTACTGTATGATGTGAAAGTAAATGTGGTATAGATTTTTCCTGAAAACTTTACCTTTAACTGTCAAAGCGGAGGCTAAAAATCCGACTTCAGTCTGGTGTAACTAAGCTGCAGCGAATAAATACAACCAAAAAAAAGACAGTCACAAAAATTTATATTTTCTAAATATAATTTTGAAACTAAATTCACTTTCTTAGCAGTGTTGGAGTTGGTCTCCATATCAATAAATAAACAATAAATCCAGAAGGTATTCTCTATAAATGCAGATTTCTCTTATTTTGAAATTGAAGGTTCTTTTTTTTTGTTTCCGCTTTGACACTTTGACCTTTTTCTGCTCAAAGAAATTCTCCAAAGGCGCTTCTTGTTTAACCTATTAACCTTGCTCGCTGGAGGTTTCACTTCATCAGTTTGAGCGACCGCTTTAAGAAGGTAGCAGATGTATTTAAGACACGTTACGGAGGCAAGTGACAGTGTCTTTTCCTCTGTGGCCTGATATCACATGACTCACAGACCGGTATTGGTGTCTTTTCGTAGATTAGGTGATATTTCGCACGAGCATTTCTCGGTCCATTTCCACCCATAAGGGCTTTTGTTCCTGAGGCTTTAATCGAGACCTTAAGCATCCTTTCAGCAGGAACAGTAACGGTGGAATGTGGATGAGCAATTGTCATGCTGTTCTAGAAATCATTCCACATTGATTTTTCTCTGTCTTGGTTTATTATTCTTCCATCAGCTGGGAGTAAATACTAAAACAAAGTAATGTCTGCGGCGAACAGTCTGTTACTCGGGTGGATGGCTCGGAAAATCCCGCTTCTGTTCATCCACTCCAACAGCTGTGCTGCATGTCCTTTAGGAAAAAAGGTTTCAGAGCAAAGACTTCAAGCGTTTGGATCAAACCCCAATAAAACTGTCAAATTTCAAACAAGTCTTTATTTGGTTTTATTTTGAAAAGGAAAACCTCATTAGTGTTGAATTTATGTAAAAGTACTGAAATGTCATCAGTTCTAAAATATCTTTGTCCTTTTGGGGAAACACCTTCAAAAGTTAGTGGACTAAATCAAGTATTTAAAATAAATGGATTTGTTATTATTAGGATCCATAACGTTTAAATCTGTTTGGATTTTAGGAGGAAACAGTCAATCAAAACAGTACAGCACGGTGACCATGGCAACACCCCTCCTGGTGCTTCAGACGCAGAACTTCTCATTGAACATTCAGAACACAAGGATCTTTTCAAATATTTTAGCTGCAAAGTTTGTTTTGTTGTGTGGATCAGAGTCTGAAGCAGAAGGCGTCCTTTGTTGATGGTGGAGAGTGATCACATTGCTGTACATTTGGTGACAGTAATCCTTTCAGTATTTTTGTTTTTCACTGTAAAACGTCACAGTCACATTTTTCATTTGCTTGCAAATCTGTTATCTCACAGTTTCAAAAATCATGCAGAACTGATGGAAGCCTTTCCAGGGGGTGTGTCATCGCCGCGGCGGTGATGCGTGCTGATTGAAGCCATTCGCTATTGTTTGTTGAGGCGTGCTGATCAAAACCAGAAGCCACACTGAGGCACATTTTAATCAAACGCCGCGGGTGGAGCAGCCGGAACATGGGGGGAACCTTTAGGTGAGGCAAAACTGGAAGGAAAGTGTAACACAAATGTAATTAGCAGGATTAAACGAACACTTTTGACACTGCTTTCATCAGCATTTCATCCAAAACTGCCACAGTTATGGCAATATTTGTTCTGTCTGCCAACGGATGATCTGAATAATAATCCTGCAATTGAGGGAGCCTGAAGTGCCAGATGTTTGGTGTCATTGATGGAAATTGTTGGCAAAGTATTTCTCAAGCACCTGAAATGATTCCCAGATGGATGAGCCATCAGAAGAATCCAAAACTGCTACTAACTCGACGCAATCCAAAGGGAAGTCGGAATGCAGGAAAGGCGTCGGATCATTAGAATCACCTGCTGCTGGGTCTGGTTCTTTACACTTGGAGGAGTTTTAGGAAGACGTGTCACGTCAACCAATCAGGGACTCAGCTTTGGCACGTGACATGTTGTTGAGCAGCAGGTGGAGTCCAAAACAAACATGGAGGAGAATCTGATGGTTCTCCTCCTGAACTTCATGAGGTTGTTTTTATATAAATGGATTCTATCATAAAAAGTTTCTCTAATGCCATGCTTGTTTTTAGTTTTTCCTTCCTCAGTTTGAGGACAGCAAGTCCTCAAACTGAGTCACAGAGAGACGGAGGTACTGCTGAAAGCAGCCATTCAGACGCAAACAGCAGTAGAACTCACTGGACTGGGAGAATCTCTGGGTGATCTCATGAACCCAGACATGGAGATGGGATTACCCGTGCGCTTGTGGAGCTCTTCAGAATAAATAAACCTGATCTCTCATCCTCATCCGTGTCTTCCATTCACTGGAAATGGGATGTACAGTCAATGCTTCCATGGAGCAATGAGGCCAAAAACTTGGCGGTAGCTCCTCCCACACACGTCAGGAGTATCACGTTTATGAACACATTGTCCGGTAGGCGCTCAGTTGTGAATTTGAAAATTCAAATTTGCATTGGACGCCTCTCTTTCGACGCTCAAAGTTGCATTTGATGCGATCGCAGCTTTAGTCACAGCTATGTGGCAATGATGGTTGACCTGTAGGGGTGCTGCGGACCCAGCTAAACAGTTTTCAGCCAGGTTGAGCCAGAATTGCAATCGGCTACACCACAAGTGTTGAATCCTGCTCATTTCTTGCACACCTCAGAGTGAGGATGCGAGCAGGAGGGAGAGAAGCCCCTTTCATTAGCGGCATCATCAGCCCAAGCTTTTTACAAGCATTTGAATTAAGAAATACTCAGAAATGCAGTTTTATTCCTAGAGTCTTTTATATAGGTCCACTATTAAGAGAAAGTACTACAAGAACGGGTTAAAAACACAAAAAAGATGATTTTCATTGCAGTGGGTCTTGAAGAGTAAAAGGAAAATAACTCAGTTCTGTTTATCGTTTGTCTGAAACCTTAAGGCTCCAGGTCTACTTCTAGAAACTCTGGGAAGAAGCGGCTAGTTTAATCACCTTGATTTGATCAAATATACATGAACTCTCACTAAGTTATGGCCAGGAGTGATTGAGTTTGAGGAAGTGTCAATTATACTCGGATTATAGAAGCTTTGATGCAACTCTGGCCAATCAAAAGCTTGTTGGGCTGTAACTCCTGGATGCTGCATCACTATCAGAGACATGAGTGACATGATAATTAGTGTTCAGTGGAGGAGGGAAGATGATTTCCCAAAGGAACAACTTCTTTGTTGCAACAGAACCATAAAGTTTATCTGCAGAAGCCAAACCTCATTAGTTTCTCCCAGAAGTGAGTGCTGTGAGTTTGGAACCAACCCTTCCTGTTCCCTCACATCAGCACACAGTAAATAAACCTAATTTATCCCTCTAAACTTCGGAAGGCTTCTCCTGCTGCACATTGGTCCTTTACAGCAGGGATAGGGAACTCCATTCCTGCATGTTTTCCAACATACCATGCTCTGGCATGGTATGTTCAGTAATCAGTAATGAGTAGGGGCTGGGCTGGACATCTGGAAATCCTGCAGACACAGCGGCCCTCGAGGCCTGGAGTTCCCTTTCTCTGCTTTACAGGCTTCAGGATTAATAATAATAATGTTAAATGTGGAGCAGATGAAGAGAGACTCTTGTTAAATGTCAACAACTGAAGAAAAAGGCGGTTCCCAGGGACCCAAATAAAACAATTTACACACTTGTGGAGACATTGTCTCCAATCACACTGAACTGGATGACAGATAATTAAACATGTGACCTTCCAGAGTGAGTCATAAACTAATTTCTTTTCCCCGTTTCTTATCCGGGTTTTCTTTTGGCTGTGAACACATCCATGTGCAGAACGAGTCCCACAGGAGTCCAGCAGAAAGAAACGAATTACCGATTCCCCTCCGGCGAGTCGGCTAAGCAGCCCTCGGCGGCGGCAGCTGCACTCTTCATGCTGCAGGGTTTTCAGATGGAAGCTCTTCACCAGTATTTACCAGATTCAGAAGGAGGCCTTTCAGGATTTTCCTCAATCAGTGTTCAAATAAGTATTCTGCATGAAAATAACATACTGGGCTCTGCCATGGATTTGAAAATATTTTGAAAGATTTAAAGGCAAATAAATGACAAAAAACCACAACAGTTGGTGAAACATCAAGGGGCAGCTGTGAAAAATATTCAGTTTTGTATTTTATAAACCTTTATGTGAACATTTATAGACAGATTTATCAACTCCATGCAGCCTGGTGACCGATTTCTGTCTTTTTTACAGAGAACTTAATGAATCCTTGATTTAGTTGTTGATTCTAAACAGAAAAAGGCAGTTTTGTGGGGTTTTTTTTAATCAAATTTCTTACAGTTTTTTAAAAAAAAACCTGTGAATGTACAAAAACATCAAAAGTTATGATCAGTTTTCTTTTTTTAAACGTCAGTTTTAAAAGACGCTGTTGAGTTCTTTGACCACTAGATGACCTTGATCTTTGATGGTCAATTGAAAGCCTCAAAGTTTCAAATAGCTCAAAATCTCAGACTTTCTTAAGGCTCAAAAATCATAGATAGTTTTGTTTCTTTGTGAGATGTTTGTTAGTTGTGTCTTTTTGTTTGTTTGTTTTTCCCAGCAGGTTTATGTTTTATGGTGCATTACCTCCAGTAGAGGTAAAATGTAAATAATGTTGGTGATGGTAAATTCAAAGCTTCATGAAGAACTGAAAGGTCCTTTTTATCACCTGGAAATTAAACCAACAAAACCAGTCATTTAAGTCGACTGTTTTTGTAATGAAACATTAGTTGTCCTCTTAATCAAGATAAAGTGCAGACATTCATGTCTTGCTCTTTAAAAAAGAGTAAGACATTTCAAAAAATATCAGATAGAGAAACGTACGGATACCTGAAGCTATGTCACGATTCATTTTGCGGTCTCACTGTGCAATGTTACATGCGTTCTTTTTTTTTAACAGTATGTTGTTCCCTGATTACCGTTGTCAGATCATCTCTTCCGTGCCCTGTACCGAATGTGTTCAGTTTGACAAACCTACATAAATATTTGATCAGATCTTTGTTTTCCTTCTATAGTCATGAACAGTTTAAACTGTTATGACTTGGCTCTTGTGTTTTTGCTTTCTGGTCTTTCTTTCTCTCCTAGCTGTGACTTCTCCTGGAGCCACCAGCCTCCCTTGGTTCTCCTGGAGATGCTGGCGGCTGTTTTCTCTCGTTGTTTAAGAAGCTGTCTTGTGGTGTTCTGTGTCGGAGTGTCTTATGTGTTTGTTTGAGGGTCATTCAATAAATAAGGTGATTTTTTTCAGTATAGAAACTTCTATTACAGATAGAAGCTTCCTTTTTTGTTTTTAATGAATTAGTCTCCCAGCGCTGTCACACACTTTTCCCATCTGTGCACAAGCTTCCGTTTTCCCTCAGCATAAAAGTCTTTGGACTGATGTCTCAGCCAGTCGTCACAACACTTTTCACTTCATTGTCACTTTCAAACTTCGTGCTTCTCGTGAACGCGTTCAAGGGACCAAACAGGTGAAAGTCTGAAGGGGCCAGTCTGGGCCGTGAGGGGGATGAGGGAGCAGTTCCCAGCCCAGCTCGTTGCTGGTCTGCACCGTTTGGGCTGCTGTGTGAGGCCTTGCTTTCTCATGATCTAAGTTGACTCCTTCTGACTGATGACCCATGCAGTTGAGCTTTGTCTTTCTTGACCTCCTGCAGTAGTTCTCAGTAGTTGGCACAGTTCACAGTGCTTTCTCAAGGAATGAAATGGTGATTGGGCCTTACAGATTTCTTCTTCACTGGAGAACCTGCGTGGTTCCACTCCATGGACTGCCGTTCAGACTCAGGCTCACAGTGCCAAACCCATGTCTTGTTACTTGTGACCACCTTCTTCAGAAACTTATCACCTTTCTTCTCATAGTGTGAGACACTGCTGGGACAACTCAACCCTACTGTGTTTGTGCTCTGCAGTAAGCATCTTTGGCACCCACCGGCAGCTGACCTTCGAGTAGCCAACGCCATCATTGACAATATTGTGTGCTGTCCCAACAGATAGGCTCAAAGTCCTTGCAATGTCCTCCACTGTCACCCTTCTGTCAGACTGAATGAGGTCAGTGACTGATTCGATCACCTCAGGAGACCTCACTTCTGCTCCGTCCTTCTTTAAAATATTTAGTTCACTTGTAGACATTTTTTCAGCTGAAACATGTGGCACCAGATACAGTTGACATTCTCCTATGAATTTCAACTGGTTTGCACCCTTCAGCCACCAAAAGCCTGTTAACTGACCGCTGTTCAATCCTGGAGCTTGCTTCTTGGTCGGCCATCTTTGTTAATCGCCAAAAGTCTCAAAGATTTTTTTAAGCTGCAAAAGAAATTAAATCCATGTGAAAAAGAAGTAAAACAGAAAAAATGTTTAAAAAGTAAGCTTCTGTCTGTATTAGATATACAGAAAAAATCACCTTATTTCTTGAATGACTCTCTTTCCTTGTTGGAGTCACTGTTAAACCTACGAGTGAGAGTCTTCCTGCTCTTGGGTTTTTTTCCAATGTCCCCTGACATTTACATAATAGAAAAGTGTGACGATGTTAATGTCTTTCTGAGAAAATTGTGGGTTATTTTCAGATCTGTAACCTGCATCTAGTGGTCACCTGGTGAACTGGCTTAGCATGGTTGCCGTATTTTCCGCGCTAAAAGGCACATTTAAAAGACAACAACACGTCTTATAATCTAAGGGCCTTATATATGGATTAATTCTGGTTGTAGAGACGTTTTTTTGAGAGAAAAACAGCACTCTGTCAAAATGTTTGTTTTTTTTACGAGCTGCAAATAATTTTGGATGTTATAGTGAATAAGCTAACGTGGTTAACGTGTAGCGGATTGTGTTTTTACGTGTCACTAACAATGCAGAGAGCTGGAATAGTCTCAGTCACGTTTGTCTCCGTTGGTTTTCAAGTGTTGCAAAGGTTGGGAGTTACAGTTATTGTGAAAACTGTAACATGGCTAATGTGTAGCGGCGTTAGACTGTGTTTTTATTATGTGTTACTTATATGGTTGAAAATTAAGGGTATTGTACGTGGCTAACGTGTAGCGCGCTTCAAACAAGTCTGGAGTTACAGTAAACATAGTTATTAAAGTGACTGACTCATTTCTGATTCTTTTGTCTTGCTTAATGCGTCTTTTACTTTGATGCCTCTTATGTTTATGACATAAATTCAAAAATAGACCATTAACTGATGGTGTTCCTTATCGCACAGAAAACACAGTACTCTTTCATTTCAAAGTTGCTTCAATCCGGAAGTGAATGAAGTTTCTCTTTGCTCTAATGATGTAACTAATATTCTCTTTATTTTATTCCTGTTTACCAGTTGGACATGTTCTGTGTTTCTTTTCACTTCCTTTTTAGCTATTTTCACTTTCAGCGTTAAACACTAAATTAAAGAATAAATCACTTGACAACATTTATTTTTTTTTAAAATAGTTCAATATTTTGTTAAGATGCAGCTAAACAAATGAGGACAATGAAGAGTCTTTGACAGATATCTAAGAGCTTTTACTTTGTGTACTTGCTGATTCAGATCATTATTTTTAAACTGACTGAAACAAAAGTATAAACAAAGAAATGTATAAATGTTACAAATAAAAAGTGAACACCTTTGTTTTGTAGTTTTGATAGTCCTGAGAACAATATTTAGTCAAATCAATCAAGTCTTTGATTCTGAACTGTATACTTTTAAAGAGGATGTTGGTTTTGATTGGACTCATCCTGTAAAACCATCCGTTCTGCCTGCATTATTATTGTCGTGTTTGTTTGTTCCTGATTAACACCTTAAGTTAAAACAACTTTATCTTCGCTAGAGGGTATTTTCAGCCTCAGAAATCACATTTCACCGGAGCTGCTTCATTATCCAGACGTTTCTAAATAGAGGCCAAAAAAAGTCACTTCCGATTAATGAGATTTCTGTCTGAGTGACATCGCTGTGAGACGGCGGTCCTGAGGCGGTTTGAGGACACGGCTTTTCAGCAGCGTCTTCTGAAGAACAGCAAAAGTGTGAGGAATCCTTGCTGTGGAGCTTATTTAAGCCTTCCGTCTCATTGGACCCACCAAACCTTTTCTCTGTCTGAACAGGAAACAGACACCTTCATGAGCTTCAGAGAATCTCAAAAGACCCAAAACACTCTTTTCCCATCAACATTTGGAGCACCTGTACCTGCAGGAGTGCCGCTTCATGTCAGCACAAATGATGGGATGTAAGATGAAGTGATCTGACAGCACAAACAGAAATCATTAAAGAGGGAAAAGACATGACGAGCATTCAGGCGTTCGGCTGCTATGAACAACAGGGCTGTTTCTGTCAAAAAGACTTTTTCTATAAATAATAATAATGGCTGCAGGTTTGTGTTGTGATCTGAGGGCAAACAAATGCAGGCTTCAGTGTACATTTATGTTTTTGTCTTGACCTTTTTACAAAAACAAATGCCGGATATTCCGCACCAAAGGGCACGGCGGATTGTGAGGCGCACCGTTAATGATTGGACAGTCAGTCAGACTTCATGAACTGCGTTCACAGTAATTCTAGAACGTGTTCATAACACTCCACACATTCGCCACGTCAGAAGCATAAGAAGCATTAGCCACTATAGCGTTTCACAATACCTGTAGCTCACAACTCTGTAACATTTTCAAAAACAGATTGATACCCCTAAAGCAAATGTTATTGTGACTTTGCTAACTCCCAACCTGGCAAGTACCACGTGGAGAGAACCCAGCCCGACACCACTGCATGTTCACGGGGTTAGAGTATTCACACCCAGCAAACATTTTGACAGAGCACCATGTACCTCTCAAAAATCACATCCAGATTTTGCGCAGATTTTTATGTTCACCTTCTAGTGCGGAAACTACGGTATAGAAAATGTCTGATGCCATGTCTTGGGTTTAAAAAAGAAATTATAACGCTTCAAAGAAAGGACCTATATCATTCTATTCCTCAGGCTTTCAAAGTAAACTTTATTCATATACATAATAATATGTTAACTGTAGCACACTAAAGAACACAATTTTTATCAAATAGGAAATATTTTCGTGAGCTCCTTTTCCTACCTAGACGTAAAACGACTCGATCTCTGAGGCTCCGCCTTTCACTTGGTGACATCACATTGCGAGGACCCTTTCGTTTTCATGGATTGGGAGGGACTGGTGCTCAGAGCACAGGGTTTGAAGAATTCTCAAAGATGCTTGCTTACAGTCTGACCACCTTTCCCTGCGATTCATTCCAGCCTACACCCCCCCTCAGACACCAGTCAAAACCCTCAATACTCCCTATTCCCATCCTTCCTGTTTCTGCAAATAGATCCATTAACATCTTTGTTTTCCTAGTCTGAGTCATCACCTGAATCAGAACTGTACGGCTGAATAGCTCTGATATTGCTCGACGTTTTTTTTGTTAGCTATGCTGATGTTAGCTTGAGCTTTTGAAGTGCCAGAAGCTAGCGAGAGAGACTGTAAACGAAGGGTTGATGGGAAATTAGCGAAAGGCCATGCCACCTTCCCGCCCACAACTCAGAGACAGGAGTTCCTGCTGCTCTGCAGAAAATATGTCCTAGAAAACAGACTTTTGGATTTCTGGTAAAAAAAAAAAAAAAAAAAAAACGCATTATCATAATTAAAAGACCACTGGAAATGATTTTATAATTTTAAAAAAATCTGTTCTTGGATTGAGACTTTAAAGTGTTATTTCAATGATAGATACAGTGCATTTTTATTTGGAGTCTAAATACCAGGAACAGCTCCTTCTTTAGATTGGATTAAAAACAGGTTTTGTGATAAGAGAGTATTAATGTGTCCATTTACTTATATTTCTCCTTATGTCTGTCAAACAAAGAACTGTTTCCTAAGAAAAACAATCAAACCAGGGTAAAAGTTAAAGGCTGCTTTCCGTATCTCCACAGTGAGGAGGGTTTGAAATAGGAATTCATTCCACGTTGTGTTCCAGATGCGTCACCAGCGCTCATCCTCCTCCCTATAATTGTCTCCGTTAATCCAATCTTCTTGTCATGAACGACTCAGGGTTTAAGTGTAAAATTCATTTTCAAAGTGTCAGAATACGTTTCACGCTTTTCTTTAATGCTCTAATGCGTCTCGGTTATTTGTTTTTATTTAACGCCTGATATCCAGTGGAATGTGGCCGAGTCGCTCGTCAGTTTGGCTTTTATGCCTCTTGAACTACTGTGTGACAAAAAGATGGAGTTTGTGGCGAACGTTGGTTTAAATGAATGCACGTTTAGAGTCAATGTGTTTGTGACAACTTTAGATTTATTCAACGTAGTAAGAACTTTGGTTTTTCATTTCTGCATACATCAAAAGCACAACAGGCTGTGTCTTTTGAAGAGGAAAGAAGAACTAGTGTCTTTCTTTCAATAAAAAGGATTCCATTAGATGGATGGATGGATGGATGGACAAAAACAAGTGAGTGAAATCTTTTTTTTTTTTCTTTTGTACCTGCAGAGATAAATGAAGCAAACTTTACCTTATATTAAATGTAAATCAGTTTAATTTTGTTTAAATCTGAATCTCTTTTGGGTTTTCCTTAAAAAAAAACGTCAGACATTTTGGTCAATTCACAATCATGAACTAAAATGCCCCAAACCATATTACCACCTCCTGCTTTAAGGAAAAATCAATAATTGATCAAAGTCATTTTTGAAATGATGAAAACCTGTAACCAATATGTGTAGTTATATTAACTAAGCCTCTGAGTGAATAAAAATATGCACAAGCAGCTGCAGAATTCATGAATTTCAATGTTTCTCTTCTGAAATTTACATCAGATGTATTTTGTCTCATTAGGCGGCAACAAAAACACTTGAGGGATAATCCTTTAGAAGAAAAAGCATCCTCATGAAAGCTCACAAAATTAAAATATCTGGCAGTGATAGTCAACAATAGACTGAAAAAGGACAACAAACAAATAAAAAGGTTAAAACTGTTAGTTTAAAATATTTTGTTTTTCATTTCCCAAAACCTAAAAAACTTAATGCTTTTTTTCTGAATGTAAAATAGTCTGAAAATTAGATGTTAAATAAAGGATTTCTTTCTTTTCACTCTGAATTTCGGCAGCACAGACTGCAGCTTGTTTGGCACAGAGAAAGGCTGGAAACTGATTAGACTGTTTTGAGGGATTTTTGCGGACATTTGAAGTGACTTTAGAACTTGTTTGTTTTCCCAATCCAACAGTTGTATCTCTCTGAGAGAAACTTCATCAAATGTATGGAAATCAGAAGTGGTTTACTGTCAGAGAAATGCCCTCCGTCTGCTTAAGAAGCCACATATTGTAAAATAATTAAGGATACAATTGGTTTGTTTTATGCTGCTTTTGAGTTGTAACTGTTGTAATTCTCCATTCTGTTGATTGGTGAAAACCAACCAATTTTGAAGGCCTTTGCATCATTTCAAATAAGAACAATGTTCTTAAACTTTTGTCACTGATTCTCTGGTACTCCTAAAGCCGGTTTACGTCTGTCACAAACGGACAGACAGCTGGTTCCACGTGCAGCAGCTTTATTTACCACAGACAGGATGACAGGAGACGAGCAGTTAAACGTCCATGAAGCTAAATCAGAGTCAGCCAGGCAGAGGTCAGGTGCTGTTGGAACAACATCAGAGAGTATGCGGTGAGAAGAGCGGTGAGAGTCCAGGCGAAGGTCAAAGACAAAGTGAGGTCAAGTGAACAGAAGATCAGATCAGGAAATAACGCTCGGTATGCAGGAGGAATGGCGCAAACAATACTTTGCACCGGGCAAGGTTCTGTGTGCTGCTTAGGTGAGCTGCTCGGTGCGCTGGGGGAGTTGGGAGATGTAGTACTCTGGAGACGACTCCTGCCGGTGACCAGAGGGGGGGACAGAGCTCTGACTCCTGGTGATGTCATATTGCTGTTTGGTCCTGACCGATTTATTGTCCTTCGTCTGCTTTGTTTAGATACTGTAGGTATGAGAGGTAACTCCTAAACCAGATCTTGCTTTGATTCACGTAGAGAAGCATTAGGTGTATTTATTTATTTTTAGTTCTTGGTATGACAGATTTGTATGAACTTAGAATTGTTGTTGTTGTTTTGGTTCTGGTTGTACTGTAGTTCTGTCCTTTGGTTTAAGTCCCACTCTAGGTTCAGTGGGTTGTTGTTAATTACTCTCAGTCTGCTAATTTAGAGTCTGCTACTTGCAATAATTGTTCTTGTTCTGTTTGTTTCCCCTGCACCTGTCCTTGTAATAAACGGCTCTCCAGTCAGTCTACAAAATCCTCCTGGGTTTACTTTTTTTTATGTTACGTATTTTCTTCCTCCTCTCCAAGGAGAGACAATATGCAACTTCTGGACAAAAATAAGTCAAAGAGAAATTTTCTCTTTTTTTTTTTATTGGCTGATTTATTTTTTATTTAAATAGTATTAACTCAAATATCCCAGAAGTTTAATTTGAACACATTACTCCTGTGTTAGCTTCACTTCACTGGCTCCCAGTTCAATCTAGAATCAAGTTCAAAATCCTCCTGCTAACCTATAAGGCCTTGAATGGTATGACCCCTTCCTATATTAAAGATCTCATAGAGCCTTACCAACCAAACAGAACACTTCACTCACAAAATGCAGGACTGCTTGTGGTTCCTAGAATCTCTAAAAGCACAGTTGGAGGTAAAGCCTTTAGCCACCAAGCTCCTGTTTTATGGATAAACTCCCAGCTCATGTAAGAGAGGCCGACACAGTTTCTACATTCAAAGTTAGGATTAAAACAGGATTTTTGCCAGACTAGCTAGCAATCAGAGATTATTTAACTTACTGCTCCTCTACCTCACCTACTGTAATGAAGTTTACCACACTGGCTCTACTCGCTCCTACTCACTCTTCGTTCACCTCCTTCCTCTCTCCCCTACCCTAACCAGGGTCTGTATCCTTCTCCCACCACCACTCCCCTCACCTGCAATCTTCATTACATCACTTGCCATCTGCCAATGCTTTATTTTATTTTGTTCATCATGCTTCCGTTTGGTGCAGTGCAATTCACATGTTGTCCCTCTGATACCAGGTGGATTGTTTGTGTTCCTGTCTTTGGCTGTGACCTCGCCTTTGGCTCTTCCAGCAACCCCAGCTGTTCCACAACTCTTACTGGATGAAGCCCATCTGCTACACTATTCAAACATGTTGTTGTTAAATAACATGTTGTTGAAATTAAGCCGTCTCAGTCTGAACCAAATGATTTTTCCAGTCTGAATACACCCAAAAACACGCAGACTCCCTTTTTTTTTAAGCAGACACCTGACTGGTTTAACTATCACAGGACTCAAGAGGCAGCTTTTTCGGAAAAACTGCATCCACTGGTGCCTGGTTAAAAAAATATTAGTTGGTGATAAAAGAATTACTCACTCCGTTACGTCCCTCCTTGGAGAGGAGGAAGAAAGTATGTAACAAAAAAAAAGTAAAACCAGGAGGATTTTGAAGACTGACTGGACAGCCATTTTTACGAGGACAGGGTTAGAACAAGTGTTAAAGTTATCTTAACAAACTTAAAATTTACAGGCACTATTTAGGCAACTAACAGACAAATTCACACTTTGCCAAATTTAATGTGAGCGAGGCTTTGGCTAAACGAGAGAAAACTGTGTACAGCGTCTCGATATGTTCCTTCCAGGAGTAGATGACTACGTCATCAAAGGTAGGCACAGCAGTTAAGGAGGCTAGCAAGAACAATGTTAATCAAGCGTTGGAACGTGGCTGGCACGTTACATAGGCCAAATGGCATAACATTGTACTGTAGGAAGGTGTCAGGTGTGACAACGGCAGAAATTTTTGATGCACGCTCCATCAAAGGGACTTGCCAGTACCCTTTCAGAAGAACAAAGTTGGCTCTTCCAATTTTGTCAATACAGTCATCCATCCTAGGAAGAGGACACCAATCAAGAAGTGTGACAGTGTTGACTTTTCTAAAGTCTGTGATGAACCGAGGGATACCATCAGGTTTCTTTTCCAGACACGGAGAACTTCAAGGACTAACACAAGGCTTAGCAAGACCATGTTTCACTAAATAGTCAGTTTTTCATGTTTCATAAGAGCTCTCTTCTTGGGATTAACATGGTATGGACGTTGTTTTTTGGGTTTATTTGTTTTAATGATAATATTGTGTTTAAGAACAGTGGTTAATCATCACAGAAAATGCACTTGTATTTTGAGATACAAGACAACACGTCACGTTTTTGCTCATCCTGTAGATGGTCGAGTTTGGCTGGATAAACTTTGAGCATCTCAGAGTTAGACAGTCTAGCACAACCGTGAGGAGAGGGAGGAAGGAGCAGACCGTCATCCTCCCCAGAGGAGGATGACTTGGCTATGACAGCTGCAGATACCTGTGGAGTTAGTGTCACAATGGGCTCTGCTTTTAATTTTAGAATCAGTTCTAATGTTGCTTCCATCTATCTCTAGTAGAAACTATGTCCAAGGTGTGACATGTCTTCATCCAACTGCAGCTAGGTTAGGTTCCAGCTACCTCATGACCCCCAAAGGAAATAAGTGGGCTTGGAAAAATAGATGGATAGATATTTTATAACTGAAAAATTATTTAACGATATATGTTGTCTTAGAGGGAAGTCTGGGCACTTTTGCTTTGACTGCCCACAAAACATCCTGAGCAAGGACGGATGAATGGATGGATGGATGGATGGATGGATGGATGGATGGATGGATGGATGGATGGATGGACAAATAGATGGATGAACTAAAGAAAAGTATTAGATCATTCAAAAAGAAACTGCAAACCTGATAAAACACAAAAATGGTCAGGGTTGACGTGCGAACACAGAAGCAGACGGTATTAATAAATGAAAAGTCTTTCATTTATTTGAATCAGTATTCGAAATCAGAACACAAATCCATGAAGGTACAAAAACCACCCGACAACCAGTGCAGGGGAGACGAAGACTTATAACCAGGAGGAGGGGATGAGGTAAGTGAAAACAGGTGTGCCAATAAGGGAGGGAGAGAACACACACTAGGAGGGCAGTCTCAAGAGACCTGAAAAAAAACAGAGGAGAAACACAGGAAGTACAACCAACAACAAAATAAAACAGGAAGTGGACACCAAACACAAAACCAAAAAATGTCCTGGGTCCATAACCCCACAGTACCCCCCCCCTCAAGGCGCGCCGCCTGGCGCAGGGGGAAGCCTGTCCCGGTGCCGCCGATTGAAGTCCCTGATGAGCCCAGGATCCAGAATCCGCGAAGCAGGCTCCCAGGACCTCTCCTCAGGTCCGTACCCCTGCCAGTCCACCAGATACTGGAGGCCACGTCCCCGTCGCCGAACGTCCAGCAGGCGACGGACAGTGTAGGCCGGCTGGCCATCAATGATGCGGGGAGGGGGTGGCGGAGAGGAAGGCCGCTAAAGGGGACACGTAACATGCGGCTTCAGCTGAGAGACATGGAAGACCGGGTGGATGCGCAAGAACCTGGGCAAGCGCAGCCTGACCGCCACAGGATTGATGACCTTCAGGATCTCGAAAGGACCGATGTACTTGGGGGACAGCTTCTGGGATTCCGTCCGAAGCTTGATGTGTGAAGTGGACAGCATGACGGATTGGCCTGGTAGTCTAATTGGATTCTTGGTGCAATCATCATTAGAGAGCAGAAAAACAGAAATTTGTTGAAATAATTGTGGAGTAGATGGAGTTGTTAGACCTTAATAATGGTTGTAATGAAAGTTGGGGGGGGTATCAGCAGCTCAGGATAGGAGTGTTTTATGTTGGAAAATGTTCAAGGGCCACTCAGATGCCTTTTGCAGGCTGCCAGTGGCCCCCGAGCGGGAATTTGAGCCTCACTGATCTATAGCAGCTTACAACCATGAGAACTTCTGAGCAGGTAATTAGCTGGAGGAGAAGCCCCTCCCTTTCTTTTTCTTCGCCTGAATCATAGGTGTTTGCATTCTGATAAGAAATGGACTTTTGAAGGTGAGATGTAGCTTTTACCACAAACAGCGCAGATGGTTTGAGTTGAAATACGAGCTAAAAGCACTAAACCTTTTATGTTTGAAATCTTCCAGGAACATGGAGCCATGCGCTCTCAGTGAATAAAGGCAGCAGGTAAAAAAAAAAGAGTGAATTACTGGCACCGATTTGTTTTCAGCTTTCAAGGCTTCCTAGAAATGAAGTGTTTCTGCTTTTCTACTTGGAACTTCTCCACTTTTGTCCGGTTTGTTTTCTGTGGTTCTGCTGTTCAAACACATGCAGACACAAATATCTGCAGGAGGAACATCTCAGGATGTTTTTTCCATTAATGAACTCTAATGTAGCTGTTATGTTGAGGTTGTGTAAAGTACCAACTGTGATCAGACTGTGCAGAAACGCCACCGTGCACCTCTCTTTCTCTGGGCGATCAAAGTCTTCTTGTCCACGACAAACAACCTCAGCTTCACCTCAATCGAGTTGTAGCATTTGCATAGAAATTGGTTCTAGTTCTGAAGATGGGCTTCAGAAAACTTTGGTGGGCAGGGCGGGAATCGGGCCTGTAATCTTCTGAACAGAGGTCGACCACCCTGCCGCTGCACCACGGCGCCCCCGCTGTATTAACCAAGATAGCAGCAAAAGATGAAGACATCCATACTTTGTAAGAACTCTTCCTCAATATGCTGTTTTTTAAAGAAAAGGTATCCATCTTTTATGAACCATCTACAATCCCCATCTTCTACAAGTACACACAGACAGATGGAATAACTGCTGTCTTTCTTTTGCTTTTGGCAAAAAAAAACAAATGCAGTCATAGATTACTGGCAAATAATGTACTTCATATTAAAAAAAATGGCACTACAAACAGATGTGAGGAAAATCGTAACTATTACCCTACTGCTTCCACAGGATTTCTGAAGGTGAGCTACAGATTGCTGCTGCTGATTGTCAGGAGTGATCAAGTCACACAAAAAAAGAACAAACCTTTACGATGGTTTTATTAATCATGATTACATCTCACAAGTTCCAAAAGCGTAGACCCAGAGGTGGGACCAAGTCATTGTTTTGCAAGTCACAAGTAAGTCTCAAGTCTTTGTCCTCAAGTCAGAGTCAAGTCCCAAGTCAAAAGCAGTCGAGTCACAAGTCCTACCATTGAATGCTCAAGTCATTTTCAAGTCATTTCAAGGACAGAGTAATATTATCCACAGACCATGTGTGCTATTAGGAACTGTACTTATTTATCAACATTTTAAAGCACATTGGGTAAATGTCCTCTGCATCCCCGCTTTAATAATCCAAAATGATTTCTCTCTAACAAAAACCCACTTTAACATGTTTGTAACGATGGTACCCAAAGATAGAAGAGAATCAAGGTACAGTCTGGATATGAAATCCTCTCACCGTAGACCAGTTTGAGGCTGATGAACCGAGATATATTTACTGACTACTGATTGCGTTTCATATGTCATATCGGCATCTTTTTATAAACATACAGATACATATTGGACTGAGGAAGAATGTTAAATGTAGAGCAGTTCAGCATGACTCTAAAAAACAAACATGAATGAATATGAATGAGTCAAGTCACGAGTTTTTGAGGTCAAAGACCGAGTCAAGTCACGAGTTATTGAGGTCAAAGTCCGAGTCAAATCACGAGTTATTGAGGTCAAAGACCGAGTCAAGTCACGAGTTATTGAGGTCAAAGTCCGAGTCAAGTCACGAGTTATTGAGGTCAAAGTCCGAGTCAAGTCACGAGTTATTGAGGTCAAAGTCCGAGTGAAGTCAAGAGTTATTGAGGTCAAAGGCCGAGTCAAGTCACGAGTTTTTGAGGTCAAAGACCGAGTCAAGTCACGAGTTTTTGAGATCAAAGACCGAGTCAAGTCACGAGTTATTGAGGCCAAAGTCCGAGTCAAGTCACGAGTTTTTGAGGTCAAAGACCGAGTCAAGTCACGAGTTATTGAGGTCAAAGACCGAGTCAAGTCACGAGTTATTAAGGTCAAAGACAGAGTCAAGTCACGAGTTATTGAGGTCAAAGACCGAGTCAAGTCACGAGT
>BSAI01000082.1:78019-100328 GCA_036245035.1 Adrianichthys oophorus | reverse complement strand
ACACACCTACACATCAACACACACACCTACACATCAACACACACACCATTCATTCATTTTCCAATCCGCTTTATCCCTTTCGGGGTCACGGGGTTGCCGGAGCCTAACCCGGCTACTCATGGGCGAAGGCAGGGTACACCCCTGGACTGGTCGCCAGTCTGTCGCAGGGGCCACAATCACACACCCATGCACACTCACATTCACACCTAGGGACAATTTAGAGTAACCAATTAACCTATGAAGCATGTTTTTGGACGGTGGGAGGAAGCCGGAGTACCCGGAGAAAACCCACGCATGCACGGGGAGAACATGCAAACTCCACACAGAAAGGTCCCCCAGCCAGGAATTGAACCGGGAACCTTCTTGCTGTGAGGCAGGAGCGCTAACCACTGCGCCACCGTGCAGCCCCTGTCATTAGCAGTATTTTTAAAAATAGAAACGTCAAACAATGAATTAAAATTTTTTAGCTTTCATGAATTACACCTGAGACGCGCCCAACTAACAGCATAGCATTTACAACCCCTAACTTTAAACTTTTTAAGTCCGTTTTAAATCACTAAGGACCCGAGCTTGGGGTGAGATGCCACATATATGTTTTTTTTTAATTCACACTGAGGAACAATGGGACAAGGAAATGTCTACAAAGCACATTACTCCAACATTTGTGGTTTACTCTACTACATAAAGTTCTAGTATGTTGTTTAATTGAATATTTATTTGAATCTTAATTAATAGTAGTGAGTGTCAGCGATGTAGTTTTTATAGTCTGTCGAGAGTCGTAGATAAAATCAACTGGGATGTTTTGATGCACTTTGTTGACGGTCCCCGCCCGTCTCTGCCGCTTCACTTCTCCATCAGTACAAACATAAATGACCAATTTATCTTGGACACGACACGTTGTGGCTTTTGGAAAGTTAGTTATATATGATATGATATGATATGATAATTCCTTATCAACGTATAGTTTTTGTGTTTGTAGTTCGTAAATGATACTGAACAAAATTATCACAAGAAAACACAGGAAATTTTCTGTTTTAATACCAATTTGTTTTTATTGAACCAATAAGGCTTCAATTGTAGCTTGCTTTTAAATTATTGGTTTTTCTTTTTTTAATAAATGTGTACACCCCCCACCCCCCTGCAGCATTTTGAGTAATTCTGAATGATTGCCATGTTGTGATCATTAAAATTTGGTCACATTAATTCCCGCTCAAACTCCAAGTTGCAGTTTGGCACTTCCGCCGGCAGGGGTCTCTGTTTCTTCCGGTTTGTTGGAGGCGGTTAATCAGATTTAGTTTAAAAGCGTCTTTTCTCGGGGAAGCTGAGTCAGTGAGAAGGAACCTGCTGCCCTGACAACGTCTCTGTGGGGAAAATAACTTGTGTTTGGCCACAAGTACCTGCCAGCAGGTAAGTTTTATCGATTTAAACTACAAATAAGCAACTAAAGTCTCTCACCTTAAAATAAATCGTTTTTAAAATAACCGAACATGTTTTTGATATTTGTTAAAATTAGCTAAGCTAGTTTTGGGAAAAATATTTTTTTGTTTAACATTTTATGTATTTTAAAAATATATACATAAAAATATTTTTCCGAGTTGATTTTTTTTTAATATAAGATGTTTTTTAAATAAAATTCGCTCAGATTTTCTTCATATAATAATTAAAAACAGCCGCAGAACGGCTCACAGACCATTTCAACATTTTGTTGGAGCAGCTGGTTGATGCAGACAGATGGAAAAATGTGGTTTGACTGCTGCCCTGAACATGACAGGAGCAGGCTGCTGGTTTGAAACCACATGTTTGGCACCATAAAACTGCAGAGAAGACTTTAAAGCTCTGAGGTCTGGGCCTGATCTGTGCTATTGAAAGTCTGATCAAAGCCAAGCTGCAAACCTAAACCCCCTTCATGTCCAAGATGTCGAAACCGGAAACGGTGAATGCAGAGATTTGAAGCCCAACCTTGGACCTGTTTGCTGTCAGATTATCTTCATCAGAATGACTAACACCACCTTTTCCCACCTTGCCTTCAGATCTGGGCTCTTAATTCCTTTGACGCATGGCTTTGGAAATCTCAGGTTTTGGTGCTGTCTAGACTGGAGATGGCAGCTTGTTTTGCTGCTTGATAATTACGGGTTCCCCCATGCTGTGGGCTTCCTAGTAAAAGCATGTATTAAACCCCAGGTGGTGACGTTGACGCTCACACATTACCAGTGGACGCATTCATGCTTCTGAAGAAAGAGTTTAAATAAAGATAGAAAAAGGTTGGCCGAAGGATAAACTGCTCTGATCATTTTAAACAGGTTTTAAATTGAATAAAACAACTGGATCACTCTCTAGATTAATGTAAACGTCAACAATTCACTATAGACAAAACATAGACGTAACTAAGTGGACATAAAGTGGAATGCATTTATCCAAGAAGTGCATAAAATAAAAACTTTAAAATACAAAAAATATGAATATTTAACCCTTGAAAAAGGAGAAATATGTGCCGCTCAATA
This sequence comes from Adrianichthys oophorus, assembly GCA_036245035.1. Lineage (NCBI taxonomy): Eukaryota > Metazoa > Chordata > Actinopteri > Beloniformes > Adrianichthyidae > Adrianichthys > Adrianichthys oophorus. The sequence continues at coordinate 97,827 of BSAI01000082.1, read as the reverse complement.
TTGCTTTGTAAAAATTCTAAGATAAGTTGTTTTTTAATTCCTGACAAACTTTTGACAGCAGTAAAATACTCTACAAAGTAAGTTTGAAGAGATAAAATGTCTTATTTTATGTTGATTTAGTGCTTTAATGTTAATGTGCAATGAAAATATTTTTAGATAAACCATAAACTTTAGGTCTGATGCTTGTAAGGATGAAGCAGTTCTGTTTTCCTTTAAAATTTTAAAGTACTAAACTTCTATAAAGTACAAATAAATCATTAAACTCCTTACTTATTAGAAGCAATCAGCCCTTAAATTAATTTTTTTAATTTGTCTTTTTTGTTTTAACAGTTGCAAAACTAAAGTCATTTTAAAGTTTTAATCATCTGTCCAGTTTAATCTAAACTTTTATTGCTTAAGTGAACCCAAAACCAAATCTTTCTCTGGATCTGCAACAAAATGATCTTTAAAATCATTATTTTAAACAGGTGTAGAGATGAAAGGAGGTGATTTATTTTGTAAGTCTGATCCTGGTTCAATGAAGTGTTTCTGTGTCCTCTGTTGCTGTGCCTAAACGTCCATCACGACTAAATGTCCTCCTTTGGCCTCTGCTTACAACTTAGTGTCAGTAAGATGCAGCGACGCCTGTGCTGACCGGCCGCTGTACCCTGGACCGCTGACGGGTCTGTCTGCACCACAGCTCCTCTTGTTATGCATCTGTGACCTCATTGTTGATGCTGTTTGTGGATGTCTGCTGGTGTTTGCTTGCAGCTGGATGTGAGACTGTCTCCGTGTGCGATGTGTGGACCCTCCTCCCACCCGTACCTGCTGCTGTGGATCATTGCAGCTGGAATCTCTGCAGCTCTATGTAAGCTGGAGATGTTTATACTAACCAAATTATTCTTTTTTGTTGTGGATTTCTGTTAAAGTTGAGGTTTGTTGTTCCTGCAGCTTTGAGCTGCGGCAGCTAACGCTGTTTGTTTACAGTCTGTCAACCTTTGAGAAGAAGTCATTTCTTTTTTGCTCTCCAGCTTAACCCAACAAGGCTTTATAAATACACTTTTTTTTTTTGCTTGTTTGCATGAAGAAATTCTCATGTTTTTGGTTCTGCTGCAACCCAAAAATGTTCATAAGTTTGGTTAATTCGCTTTGATTGCTGACACAGCACTTTTCTAAACATTTATGCAGGAATGAAATCTTTTAAGAGAAAAGTGCCTTCAAACTTTTAAGGCTTAAAATGGTGTCAAGTTTGTTGGAATTTCTGTTCCTTTGTGTGCTCCAATCTTCAAAATGACTTGGGTTTATTATAAACAATATTAATTGATAATATACTGATAAATAAATCTAATTTGTCGATTCTATTAACTATTTTTTCCCTTTAGTTATTGTAGGTTTTTTTTCTGAATGAAACTGTTTTGACTTCATTTTTAATGTAAGAAGTCATGATTTTATCTATTTAAGTTCCACCTAATCATCTAAAATCTCTCTTTGTGAACCAATTAATTATTTTGAAAAGCATTTATTCAATATATCTGTCAATTTGAGAATCAAACTGAACTCAGTATTTCTCTCTAAAACAACTCAGTCAGATTTAAAGTTCTGATCCAGGTTTTGAGGTTCCTGTGAGGCCTTCACTGATCCGTGTCTTCTCTCAGGTGAGGTCAAAACGGCGGCGAGCCTGATGGCCGAGGCGGGCCGCCCTGCCTTGCTCAACTGCAACATCTCCCTGGCAAACGGGGAAGTCGTCCGCCAAGTGCATTGGCTCAACAAGCACAAAGTGCCTCTTCTGATCTACGAGCCCCCGGCCCGCATCAGCCACAGCCAAGCCCACGTGCAGCTCACCTCCTCCCCCCGAAACGCCAGCTCCATCACCATCAAGAAGGTGGAGCCCAACGACAATGGCTGCTACCGCTGCGTCTTTAACGTCTACCCCTCTGGGACTCAGGAGGGCTCGACCTGCATCACTGTCGTTGGTCGGTTCAGTTTGTTTTCTGCCCCAAACTTTAACTTTTGTTCTCCCAAAGACGAAGCCCTCTCTCTGTTTCTGTTCCCAAGGTTTCACACTTTCTGCTGATTAGAGCCAGACTGTTGTTCCTCTAAGCAGGACGTCTGAGCTCTGATTAGCAGGAGAAAAAGCAGACCCAGCTTCCCTTCCTGTTACTGTTAAATATGCACCCGTGCATTTTTATTGTCCACAGACTCCTTTATAGTCAGATCTTCATGTAAAAGCAGCTCAAAGGGGCTCCTGTGATGAAACAGAACTTGGTTTTTACAGGTAAAGTGCACCTGGAGGGGAATCGGACAGCCATAAGTGGGAAACCCGTCACCCTCTCCTGTTGGTACAGCCTCCCTGAGAGAGTCCGCCAGGTGCTGTGGACGAAGACGACTGAGCAGGGCGACACCGCTGCCGTGGCTTCCTACTCCAAGAGAGGCCAACACACACCTGAGCAGTTCAGGGATCGAGTCCGGCTAAGTCCGACACTGGAAGACAGCCGGCTGACTGTCCTGAGCGTTCGCACGGAGGACGAGGCCTGCTACACCTGCCAATTTCACACCTACCCGGACGGAACCAGGAGCTCCACGGCCTGCCTCTCTGTTTATGGTGAGCCTTGGTCAACCTCAGCATTACTTCACTTGTAAACTGATGACTTCAAAATCCTTTTTTAGGATTAAGGATTTAGAATTAATCCTAAACTTCTGCTGTTGGTTGAGTCGTTCCTGACTGAACGAGCTAATTGCGGTCCACCAAAAACTGGAGGTCTGTTTGCATGAAAGTGAACTCTGATGTGGTTCAGCCACCATCTGAATGCAGGACAACTATTGGCTGATGTCAGTGATGTAACAGACATGATAAAAAAAACACATTTTTAATTGTATTTATTAGTTTTAGGATCTCAATGCACTGTTTTTTTTGGTGTTTTTTTGTAACCTTTAAACCAATTGAAGTTCCACTCCAATCATCTTTTGATCTGTTTTCAAAGTGTTCCCAGTGGTCTTATAATTATGATTGCCGTTTTTAGCCAAAATAAAAAAAACCTGTCATTTTCTACTACATCATTTCTGCAGAGCTGCAGGAGTTCATTAAAAATTCACGGCTGAGTTGTGGGCAGGACTGTTGGCGAGGAGTAAGCCCGCCCCCCTTCCCCTCCTCGTTGCTGAGAGTGTCGTAAATACGATCTTTTTCGAACAGCATTTCTCGCCTTCTCCTGATTCACTACGATTTGAAGAAAGAAATGTGAGTTTAATCTTAAATTTCATTAGATTTGTCCTCCATCATCTGAAAAATGCCACAAGAACATGTTAAAAACACCATTTTCATCAGAGTGGGACTTTAACTTACCTTTTTATAATGCGTGAATTCATGATTTTATCAGTCTCACTTGTGTGATGGGCGTGCACAGACAGAAAGTGTGCACGTGTGTTTCTTTTATAGTGCTGGAAAGGGAAGTGGTCCAGGAGTTGGCGCTCGCCAGAATTTAGCCCCGTCCCATGCACACACAATGCCAGGATGAGGACTTTGGGAGTGTGGCTGGCTCATCCTAATAAAAGAGCGGGGCGGCGCTGAGGGGAAAGTGGTGATTAGTTTGGTACAAACCCTGAGAGCGTTTGGGTTCCTGCTGGTCCAATAAGCTTTTCTTCAGCTGCCGGAACCAAACGTCTGCTCTGACCGTCAGCAGGAGGAACTCTGAGGTTCTGTCTTTCATCAAAGTTATGTGACATGAACCCCCGTCTCTTCCAGTTTTACCCAAACCCGAGGTCACCCATGTGGTTTCGTCCTCCGGCGTTACCGAGGCCAACTGCACCGCCCAGTCTCGCCCGCCCGCCGAGATCACGTGGGAGGTCGACGACGAGAACCGCACGTTAGGGGTGCCCATTTCCTCTGCCTACGAGCAAGGCGACGGCACGACCACAGTGACCAGCACGCTGCTCTTCCAGTCGGGGCTGCTGGGCGACATGACAGTCAAATGTGTGGTCCATCACCAGGGGCTGGAGAAGCCGCTGATGCTGGCGCTCAACACAAACGGTGAGGAGGTGTCTATACAGAGCCACGCCTTCCTGTGAAGGCCTCTGTGTGTTTTCTATTTCAGACCGCGGTAATTGTGGGAGCGTAGAACCGCGATGTACGGGAAAGGCTATTCCTGCAACAGAGCCGCTTCATTTTCAGCATCGTGTTGCTTCACATGTTTAGTCCAGATGTGGTCGTTTACGTTGTACTTTCACTCGTAAACAGTATTTTGAAGGAAACGTGTGTTTGTGCCGCAGTGCGCCCGGCCATCGTCGTCCTCCTGTCGGTGTGCGGCGTGGCGGCGGTTCTCCTCCTGTGTCTGTGCGTGTGTCTCTGCAAGTGCTTCATCTGCACCCAAGGCAAGTCTGACATCTGAAAGGTGGAGTTCCCCTTCAAAATAAGAGAAAGTTACACGGTTTTCCAGGAAGTCATGACTAAAATAAAGAGGAACGTTCCGGTGTTTCTCATCAGGGACATTAATGTAACAAATAACTGCAAACATGAATCATTTTCCATTTCACACCAAAACGTGAAAGGACAAAGTCGGAGTGACTTAAAATATCATCATGAAAGCTCACGTCATAATTTGAGATACTAAAATGAATCAATTTCTTCAGAAAAGTTAAACTTTTCCTTCATTTATTCTGTCCTGGAGCCAACATCTCTTGTTGCTATCAAATCTCCCAAAGTGTCAAATTTGACCATTTTTTATTCATGTTTTTCCTCAATGTGGGAAAAAAACTTTTTTGTTTAAGCAAGCTTCACGAAATTTCACACACACCACCAGGTTAAGTCTACAACCACAACTGAAGTTTGTTGTGGTTGTAGCCTTGCATTTTCTCAGGTAATAAACCAAAAAAAAAGAAATGTAATGGTTTTCATCAAGGTAGGCTTTTTTTTTTTGGCTGAAAATGATCAATATGTGAAACTTTTCAAGCCCGATTGAAGCTCCTGATGTTCCTTTTCATGCTCTGTTATCTAAAAGAAAACAGACTGTTAATGATGTGAGGCAAAGTTTAAGAGAAAAGCGCAAATGTCAACCCGGAGTAGAACATAAGGACACCATTTATCTCCAGCAGGAGACTTTTCCTTTCTCCACCTCGGCTCTGTGGAGTCAGTTTGTTCCTATTCGAGGAGGGGGGAGTGTCCGGCTGATATGCGGGTCTCCCGGTGTGCCGGCCAAGTTCTGATGGCATGTGACTGTGATGAAGAGCTTCCAGCTCTCTGGTTGCATAAACACAAGCTATTCAGGGGCTTCATGAACAAAAACAGACTTCAGGTTCTGCTTCAGTTGACTCATTTCTGCTCCAGTGTTTCTAGAGTTGTTGGAGAACAATTAATACTACAAAATAAAAAAGCATAAAGTAAAAGGTAGAAATGGAAAAATACTATTACTCCAATAAACAGGAAGAGAATAAAGTGATGGAAGAACGACTGAAGGTCACAGTAAGGGTTGAAACTGATTTATGTCCTAAAAATGAGTAAATCCTGGCAGAAAAAAATACAAAATTCAGATGTTTTCAGATTTAAAAAACATATTAAAAAAAAAAAAAAAGAACAGAATGAGGATCCTTCTGTTTACTTTTTTCTAACAAAGATTTTCCTGATTTGGAGATTCAAAGGAACAATGCAATAAAATCCAATTTAAGTCAAAGGTTCCTTTAAAGTAACCGACAAAAAAAAATCAGAAAACGACTAAAAGACAAAGAATAAAAAAAACAGAACAGATGCTGTAATTTACTGCGCTGTAAGGGTGTTTTTACGCGTAATCCAATGAGAAAAAAAGAGGGGAAGTTTTTGTCAAATGGCCAGGCAGTGTGGTTTGGTTGTTGGCACCAAGGTCTCGTTGAAATCACGTCAAGGTCATTTCCGTGTGCAACGTTCTCCTCATACACGAGTGGGTTTTCTTTGGCTGTTCAAAATCATTCTTCATAAGTTCATTGGTGTCTCTAAATTGTCCTTAAGCTCTGTGTATGAGTGACAGGCTGGCGACCAGTTCAGGGTGAATCCTGCCCTCACCCAGCAGTAGCTGGGATAGGCTCCAGCAACCCGGATAGTGATTCAGCAGGTTAAGAAAATGGAGGGATGTCAAAATAAACGTCTGCTGAGCTTCAGCTCTGCTGCTTCTGAAGCCCTCAAAGCGGTTCAACATTTCCCTGATTTTATTAAAAATATAATAAAAGGACATTTAATACTGAAGGATCTGCTATAACGTGTTATTTTATTAGATGTTTTTCCACCTTCCAAACTTGATGAAAGTTTCTCCAAATGTTATGTTGTCTCCCTTTCCTCCAGCTGTATTTTAATGGATGATTAAAAAGCCCAAAGCGTGCGTTTTAGTCTTTTAACTGATGAAAATGTGTGAAGGAATCCCTCAGGAATTGTGGTGAAATGAATAAGGAGCTACTGAAGGCTGTGGTTTGACCGAAGACAAGTGAACGCAGCTGCAAATACAGTAGAAAAAAAAAAGGAAAGTTTTAAATAGGACAAATGGGTGGGAGTGCTCTGCTTTCCTGAAATTACAGGAAAGGGAAAAACCAAACCATAGAAATCTTATCTACATCTTGAACCAGAAGGAATGTTTTACTAGAAAAGCTTTCCAGAGAAAGCTTTTCTCAGACGTTTTTATCTCAGGTTTGTTTGTTCGTGTGGATTCAGGCGGGTGCCTGAATTCATCTGTGTGTTGAACTAACGGAGGACGCCTCGTCCGCTTCAGTCGTGTTGCTGACTGAGCTCTCACACTCAGCAGGTTTTTTTTTTTGTGCGGTCAGACGCTTTTCTTTAAAGGGTTACGTTTGTTGTGTTAGCTGGAGTGCAGAACCGTGAAGTAGCTCACATCTTCCAGGAAGCTGGGTGGAAAGGTCAGCACGAATTCTTTATGTCCCTAGATTCCGGCAAACACCTTTCCTCTGGAGTGTCGGGACTGTTTCCCATTCTCTCGCAGGTCGGCGTTGGCACAGCGACTGGAACCTGTGTGTTTTTGTTGGAAAAAGTTGCCATTTAAAAGAAAAACAAAGGAGGAGAACCAGTTGGTTAAGCCCACAGATGAATTCCTTTGTTTTTATGCAATAAGAAGGAAGTTCCTCATTGACCCAGCCTTGAGAGTGAGGACTTTGGAGCGCCACCTCTTCCAAAAACCAGCAGCAAAGCCTCCATTAAGCTGCTGATTTACGATCTTATTTTTGCCACCGTTTTGACACTCAGTTCCTGTGATTGTTGTTTTTGAACTAGAAAAACCTCAAGTTGGGACGTTTTTAAAGCTTCATCCAGCACAAAGTTTCCTCATTTCTGCACCCGAACAGAATATTAAGCAGCTGTGATTGTCTGGAGTTACCAGCCTGGAGAAAGGAGCCTCTTTCTCGGTCTAATCCTTTTGGCCCGAGCAATACGACTGACACCGGGGGCCCAGAAGAGGGGGCGGTTGAAAGCTTGCCCGGTTCATAACAACGTCCCCTCTCTGTTCTCTGCGGACCGCCGCTGTCATTTCTGCTGGCAGCTTGGGTGGGATCTGCTGGGAACAGGCTTTTATTGTGACGGGATGCATATTTCACCAGAGCAGAAGGACGGGTGCTGACTGTCTGCCACAGACAGAGCTTCAGTTTGCTCTGTAATATTTGGATTCCTCAAACAGGATGTGAAAAGTTAAAAGTTTTGAGTTTTGTTTCAGTATGTTAAATGATTTCTAAATTCCAAAACACAGAAAATTTCAGAAAAATATTTTTAGTATTTGCTAATAACCAACTAACAATGAAGAAAAACACTATAAAATGTAGCATAACACGTGAATGACAATTTCAGCATAAAGGTTTGCTGTAGGGATCCAATTCACTTTCTCTATGATTCAGTTCAAATAGGATTTTAATTTTAAGCCAAAAATTGTGGCAACCCTAAAAGTTAGCCTGCTTAAATACAGATTTTATTACATTTTTTAATTTAAAATGAGCTTTTGTAGTTTTTGAGACCTGCTTGTTGAAAAACAGAAAAAACGGGCTGAAAACAGCAGAAAAATGCTGAACTATGTCATGATTAGGGGAAAAAAGGAGAAATCTTTCAATTTATCTCAAAAAAAGAGGCACAAATTGTATTGTTGAATGTCTCCGAGCTGAGGTAATTGTTTCTGGACGTTGTTTGCCATCTCTGTTCTCTCAGATACGGTATCAGAGCTGTGGCATCTGCGTTCGAGGCCAGACCATAATCCGGCCTCCAACAAGCCTCTTTATAATAAACGACCTGCCTCTGTCGAGGTCGGGAAGAGCAGCCGAGTCCTTCCAGTAAAACACCTATTGCTCTATTTCTGGCAGCACTTACAGCCATGCAGTAATGGAGCGGCAGCAGAGGAGAGAGCTGTTTGTACTCTAGAAGAGCTGCTCGTTTCTAAAAGCCCCACAGACGTGAAATCACAATGACAGAATCAGATGTTGGAGAGAGGAAATTAAAAAAGGCTGACCTCTACTGGCCACTCACAGGAAAAACCTCCAGTTTATTTTATCTTTTCACAAAATTCAGTGAAATTGCAGCGTTTACGGCTGTGGCATTTCAATGACCCGAGCATGATTCAGAGCCATGATGTCCTACGTTGGGAAGCTCAACTCTATTTTGAGTTTTTCCCTTCTAAAGCTGCAGTTAACTACACGAGTTATAAAAAGCTGTGGTTTTGAACTCGATTTGGTGACATTATCTGGACATGGTTACCTGATCAGGAATCTTGTGGCTTTTTTTCCCAGCTCTGTCATTTACGGTGATGAAACTTCACTGAATCCACAGTTGCTCAGCACTGAAGGTTGAGGACAGTCGCACTTCCACTGATTTTACTTTTTGTTTAAAAACCTGTTCTTTTCAAATGTTTTTATGTAGAAATTCTCTCATGTATTTTTTCTTCCTGTTTACTTCCACTTTATAAAGAACATTTGTATAAATAAAAACATGTTAGTAACTAGTGAAAAAGTGCATTCTGAACTTTAGGGTCATAAATGGGTAAAAGCAGGTCATAATTTAAATTTTAGTGATGGAAAAGAGATGCAGTCCGATAACTTCCTGTTTGAATCACATTTAAAAACCAAAACAACTGGAGTCAGGTAAAGTTGCCACACAATTGCGCAGGCTAAATAATTATTCTGTGGAGGGGTCACTGAGTCCAGTTCTCAGATACAGTCAATGCTTCCACCAAAGGTGTGGTCGTCTGACCATCAGCGGGGCGTGTTCCATCCTCCGTCATGCTTCACTGTCACGTCAAGTTCCAGTTTTTTGAAATGTGACTAACTGCAATGATTGGTGACCTTTTGACCTCTCTGACCCACCTAAATGTCTGGAGTATTGCACAAGTGAACCCACTTCCCAGTTTCAGGGAAATTTATTTACACTTGTGGATCATCCCACCTCGGTCAGTGAAACTACAGTTGGTCCTAAAACCCTGGTGTCAAAATTTTCATCAGTAAATAATTTATTAAAATGATAGTTTCATGAAATAAGTTTATTTCAGAGATTCTAGGAAGTGTTTTTAAGAAATGGACGCTTAATATTCCAAAAGTATTAATTCATTTACCTCATCAGTGCTGAACATCTTGTTTCATGGTCCTCATCGTTTGTTTGTTCCGTTTTTGCTTCTGTTTATCACTATAGACGTGTTTTTGACCGAATTCAAGAGTTTTCTTCTGGAAGGACTGATGATCCACAGTTTCCTGAACATGAGCAAAGTTTAGACAGCGTCTTCAGGAATAGATCGTATCACAACCAACCGTCTCTTTCTGTTTCTATCCAGACTGATTGGGACGTCTACGCTGCTTTGATGAAGGTCCAGTGGAGATGTGACCCAGCTGCTCTGTTTGTCTGGATTAAATAAAAAACGAACTCTAATCACATTTTTAATGCTAGAAAACCCACTGTGTGAAGAATAGACACACTGTGACATCATGCTGTGAGAGGCGTGGCCAAACTCCTCACAGGTGAGTGCAAATGTGAATGAGTTCATTGCTCTGAAGGCCTCAGAAGACTCTTGAAAACACTCTGACTGAGCACAGACTCTTTAGGGACACTAGGTGTTGATGCTCAGTTTGCTGAAAAGTCGACTCACCTGAGAACTTACCTGTGGCCGCTCGGAGGAGAGGGAATGAAACGAGCTGTACAGTTTACCTGAGAGGAGGAAAACCCGACTCCGGTTCCGTTTCTGTGAGTCCCTCTGAGTGGAAACAGTTTTTTAATGTGTGTTTTCATTTTAGTGTGCGGCACAGCAGGATGGGGGGGCGGGGGTTCTTTGTGGTTTCCACCTGAGCGGAGAATCTCTGCAGTTGTTTGTGAGTCGCTTGTTTTCTACGTGTTGAAAGGCGCATAAATCTGCAGAAACGCCTGTTTGTTAGTGCAGACCTGCAGCCTCACCGTCACTGTACTGAAACACGCTTTAGATTTTAACTGCTTCCAACTCATTTACACTCCTGTTATGTTTGTGTGTAAATACAAAAGGATTTTAAAGTAAAATTATTAATAAATTAGTTTTTTTTTTTTCTAAATTACACTTTATTTTTTTATATTATTGAAAGACATAAAATGTTTTTTAAAATGTACTTTATTGCTTTACATATGATCACATTTTTTAACTGATTGGCTAAAATTTGGTTAATTTTTAATTTATTGCAATTGATTCAACGTTAACACATTTGTGTGTTTTTACAGTGCAGGTGTTTGTTTGTTTTTTTTCTCTCCATTTTTGGATGATAATATTCATATAGGTGAGAGCAGCCTAAAAAATGAACCAAATTAAAGGAAACATTTGACCTGGCTGGTTCTCCAGAGTTATAATCCTAAATGTTAGGAAAACAGATGCACTCATTTTTAGCTTTTATTGAATAAACTCTAAACGTGTTGCTATAATATACTTTAGTTTTGGAGTTTAGGTTTATTTTATCTTAATTTAAGCTCATATTTGAAATATTTTATTAATTATGGGTTGTAAGTTTTGTGTCTCAAACTACCACCACTAGGTGGCAGCCTTGTTTACCCAACACTGCCGCCTCTGCACTCAAAAAATGCACAATTCCCCTTTGACTTGACTAAAAACACAGTTACAGTTGAAGCTGATAATTACACCCACATAGATTATATTTTACCAAAATGGGAGGTGAGTGTCTGAAACTGCATCTCATAATGAGTGGTGTACATGTCGAGTGGAACGTGTAAATTCAGAATGACTAAGAAACAAGTGAAACCTTAAGACTACGTCCCATGAGCCAGGCAGGATCTGCTCTGACATCTTTAAATGGCTTTTTTTTTTTTTTAACTTGCTGATAAAAAGTATTTTCTTTTTGTTTTAGTCGTTTAGTTGCTGGTTCCTTTAACCATCTTTTTTTTTTTTTTTTTGTACCCGTATAAAATGTGAACGATTGTTTAGAATCACAACAATCTGAAACCATTAGCTGGGTTTGGAAGAGCTGGGAGTTGTTTCTTCCTTTGACTCCTTAAAATAAAAAGGATTTTTCTCCTTCATGGAAGTAGTTTGGGAAAGCAAAGGAATTGTATTTCCATGTCAACCCCTATGTGACAGTATAGGGAAAAAAACACCCCCCAGAAACACACACGATTTACTCTTTAGTGCAAAGTAGTGTTTTATTTACAACACCAGAATCCTCAAAGACCACAACACTACAGGTCATTTGAAAACACTGATTGTTATAGCGGAAACAGGTGTTTAAATAAAGATTTAGATTTGAAATGAAATCGGTGCAATTGAGAGTAAAGAATGAATGCAAATGTGTTCTTTGAAGAAAGCGTGAGGTTGGATTCCTCCTATCATGTTTCTCGTCTTCCGGTCCTGAGGATGCTCAGGAAGCACCACCGTCACCCCAACCTGCTGGTGATGTTTCTGAGTATCCCGACGCCCGCCGTTACCATTTGGCCTTCCAGCTGCTCGGCGGCTGACGGGAAGACTCCGCAGAAGGTGACCGACACCGCACAGAAGATAATCAGCTGTCTTCAGTAACCGCCAGCCAGCTACAACTTCTGCTGTCTCTGCAGCGCCAGGAACTTTCTAAAGGACAAAACTCATCCCAGACTGTTCAGGTCCAAACCAGCCAGAGCAAACGGACTCCAGGACAGTTTCTTTCCCAAAGCCATCCCTGGATTGAACTCTTACTTTTTATTTTATTTATTTACCTGTCTGTGTCCACTTCTAAGGTAATCATCGTCATTTTTAAATGTTAAGATACTGTATTTAACAGCAATAAAGGCTTTTTATTCTATTTGCCTAAATCCCTGTGACTTGTTTTTTCCTCACTAGTTTATGTTCATTTTTATCCACACAAACCTTTAATATTAATCCTTTAGTATGCTGGTTTTATTGATATGAATAGTATTTTAAGATATTCTGAGAGTCCACACTTATCCTGAGACCAGGAAACACGGAGCTCCAGGTTGACCACATGGTAGATCTGTAACAGAGCTCTGCTCATTGTTTTCTAAAACAAAAAACGGAAACCCGCATTTTAGATGTGAAACGATCTAGAACGTCCAATTGATGTTTTGGTTTTGACTCCTCATGAATGGAAAATCTAAATCCCGTCTAATTGTTGAAAAACCTTGCCGTATAATTCTTCGTGTGATTCCTGTACATTTATTTGTCTCTATTTCTTATCAAATGAAATCAGTTTTTTTTTATGAAGCTTTACCAATAGAAATCATTGTTTCGAGTGTATTCCTTAAAAAGTACACTTGAAGTTTATTTTATTACGGATACTTGAGTAAAAGTATTGCAAGTCTACTATAGACTATGTACGACTAATTTGAAACATTTAAAGTTTAAAAAATGGATAAAGTGTGGTTTAAGTATACTGCTTTACTTTTAGTACAGACTAAACTTGTAGTACACTAAAGTCTGGAACCAGCCGTTGCAGTTCCTCAAATGACCACTAGAGCCTGGTGTCAGTAGGGGGCGGTTAATGTTCAAATGTGAAAAGTTTTTGATATATTTTATTTGTTTGACACTCTAGGAAGAGTTATTGAAATAATGTAAATATTTTGAAGCTTAAATTTGTAAATATTTTAGGGAGGTGGGTTTTTTTTGTGCAGGTGGATCAAACTTTATTGAAATCACATCACTCTAATCAGTGACTGTAACATCAAATGACATAACATTGAAGGAAAACGAAGGAACGCAGAAATGAAATCGCAGAAAGTTTAGCATCTTTGCATATATGAGGATTATCCGACAACTTTTAGAATGTCTGCAGAGATGGATTGGTTCTGGTACTGGATCATCCTGCACAGTCAACACATATTAAATCATTTCAGAATTCCATAAACATACACATCAGATCTTTACACGGTTTCACCTGTCATTAAAAAACATGACTCGCCTTTATAGCATCGCTTCGAGATGAAACAAAGAGCTGTCAGGATGAGGAAAAACGCCAGAACGCCAAAGGTTCTGTAGAAATACTGACAGCAAACGCCCGAACCCGCTGGAAGACAGGAAACAAGATTTCAGCTTTTCACAATCAAAGCAGCGTCTGAAATTATTTTTCAAAGAGTTGTTGTGAAGGTGAAGATTTGTAGTTGCCTTCTTCATTCAGAAGTCCATTCCAAGCTGTGACCGTAGAAAGTTCTGGGTTTCCTGAAAGTCAGGAAAATGTCAAAGTAAAAGCTTTTGTATTTTGTCACATTTAACTCAGCTAGTTAACATGAACTCAATTAGTCCTTCATCATTTACCAAAGTCGTACTAAAACACTTTGACAGATTTTTGAGCGCTGTAAGCCACTGAAAGTCAACTGAAGGTCAGTTGGCATGTATGAAATAGTATGATAGAGTATTAAGATTTTGACAGAGGTTCACATGACTTCCTTGCAAAATAAGACTTGCTGGACCACATGAGCTCATCTCAATGTAGGAAATTATTAGGTAGTGTAATGTCAGCAGTAATGATGAAATATAATAGATATATATATTACCATTTGTAGAACATCTCAACAATAAATGAATAAATTTAACTTAAAAAATAAAACTTTTAAATAATATTAAAACAGCAGATTAAGTTACTTTAACTGTATTTTTATGCCATAAGACACACTTAAAATTCTTGAAATTGTTTAAAAGTAGAAAATCCGGTGTGCCTTCATTCTGGTTGCGTTTACCAACCTCCTATTGATTTTCGGCAGTACACGGAGGTCAAAAATCTGTCCGTGTTTTAGTACGACTTTGACAACAACAAAGGATTGATGGGGCATTGTGGGTACTGTAGTCAGGACCCTCACAGTGATATGTACAGAACTTCAACTGTTGGTGAATACATTGAATAAGGTTTGAGTTCGTTTACTGTTTTACTTTGCTACTTACTTTACAGTTGTTTTTTTTTTTTTTACTAAAAACTTTTCTTTAACCAGAGAAAGTAAAGTAAAGTAACAACAACAAAGCTATTTACCCAGGAAGGAATTGTTTCTTGAAAGTCATCAGTATTTAAGAGTAAAATCTTCATTTCAGACCTGAAATCTTCTGTTGGGTCTGTAAATATTTAACAGATTAGTTTGGCTCTTTAAATACTGTGGGTTGGATTTTAGGTAAACATTCTCTCAAACTCATACTTCATGAGGGAAGTCATTCATTCAGAGAAACGTTGAATTCTTTTTCACTACTGACGTTGACACAAAAAAAAGTTTTCTTAGCTTTATAGCAAACCATTGTTTCAGTGATGCCTTCAGATGAGTTACTTTTGGTTTAAGAGTTTAGGCTCAGCAGCACAAAGACTAAATGACTGTAAACTTCTGGTCACACTCTGGTCCATTGTGCATCTGTACAGACCTGAATCATATCTATGGATGCTGTCAAAGATCAAAATGGAGGTTCCCTTTAACGTTTTGGTCTGTTCCAATTAGATCTTTAAAAAACATTTGAGAAACCAATTTTCTTCTCCTTCTGAAACAAACAAAAAAAACTAAACAAATGCAAGAGAGAAAATTAAACACATGTTCAGTATTAAGCAATTTATTCTAGTATGCAGCAGACCAAAGAGCTGTCAAAGGAAACCAGGAGCCAGATTGTAGACCTAAACAAGGTTGGGATGAACCAGTAAGCTCAATAAGAATCCTGGTTGAATTACTACTCGCCATGTTTAGAGGAGAAAGAGTTGCATCCTAAGAACGCCATACCCACTGTGAAGCATGGGGGTGAAAACGGGCTTTGGGACTTGACAACTGATCCGTGTGAAGGACAGGACGAATAGATCAACTAAAGTGAGATTTTTTTGCAAAAATTGAAAGTCCTAAATGATCACAGCTCTGGACGAGATCTGCATGGAGCTTTGGGTGATTAATTGATTTTCTGTTGTACATGAAGCTCTAAATCGGTCAAAGTGATTAACTACGACTTTGGTCAACTTTGAAGGATTGATGGAGAAATACGGCTACCTTATTCAGGAACCACATAGAATGATACGTACGTTTGTTAATGACTTAAAACTGCTTATTTAGTTTAAATTACTTTTTTTTTTACTTTACTACTTGGTCACGTTTTTGTTACTTTACAGTTACTTTAAAAAAAACAAACAAACATATTTTTCTTTATCTAGAGAGCCACAATGGGGGGATGGAGCCTCAGATCCCTGATCAAGATGCTTCATCCTATGATTCATCTGCTTTTTATTTTGAAAGCTTTCAGAGGGATTTTGGTAAATTTGCAGTGAGTCTTTCGCTGAAGGAGAACTCCTGAGTTTGGAGCTGAAACTGAGTTTTTGGGGTTTGATCTTCTGACAGTCACTGCTGTTGTTGGATTAAAGTTTGAAGAATTCTGACACATTTGAGACACAGGAGCCTCTGCAGCTTCTGGAGGAAGTTCACACCTCCAGGAAGGTCTATGGATTTGAGCCCTACAGATGATGCTGTCGTAACCATGACTACACAACATGGTTGGAATTTTCTTTATACAAAAGGAACTTTCAGATGTAATCTGATTTGTTGTGAAAGTCATGAGTCTGTTATAGCGAGAAACCACCAGGAATATCTGGTGAAGGACCCAAAACGCATCAGAGAGATCAGGCTCATGGACTTTACACGGACAAACTGAAAGATGGTGATCTTAAATCAGAACAGCTGTAGATCGTCAGCATATGTGTTCCTCCCAAGAACGTCATTGTTTTTCTTTTGAAAGTTCAGTCAGTTGGTAAAACCATTGTTAGCTTTGCTAATTTAGCGGATGTAGGTGAAGCTACGCAGTTGGGGCGACTGTGGTGCAGAGGTAGAGCGTTCAACATGCAACTGGAAGGTCACAAGCATGGTTCTCGCCTTCACCAGCAGTTCCTGACAGGAAGAGGCTTGGTGTAAAATATCAAAGCGGTGGAAATCTGGTGAATCTTGCTCCAGGTTTTCTCTTTCACAGCTTTATTATAAAAAAGACTTGGTGTCAGCTAATTGAAGTCAGAGAACAACCGCAATTATTAATTTCTCCTTCATGATCAATTTTGATACTGTTAGCCCAATCCAACGCCCTCCACACGTCACTGCTGAATCCGAGTCCCCGATTGGTCGAACTTCAACTGGTTTACCTTTCAACGTACGTTCAATGGCGGCGCTTTGTATGTAGAGCCTGAAAACTGACTTAAAGACTTGCCTGTGACGTGTGAACATGAGAGTTGAACGCGGATGCCCGAAGCGTGCACATACGAGCATTTACTGAAACTTTTCTTTATGAGTGGTCGCTTGAACCCGCGTTGCTGAGGGCGGTGTGAACATAGCATCAGAAATGAGGAAGTTAGACAACCAGAGTGTGGACATGCTACCAGTGTTCTACAGGCAGTTACATATCACCTGCACACCTTTTTGCATTGTCAATGAGGAGCCTGCACTTGCACCTTACTTATGACTACAGCAGGCTTGCTCGCTCCTGGTTCTTTACCACCCTGCCTGTTTTCCAGCTCCCCCTACACTGCTTGCTGTTGATTACATTCAATCTGAATGTGGAGACATTTGTTTGAGCTAATCAAGAGAAGTGCAAAACACACCTGTGCTCCCCTTAAGATGCAACCGCTCCTCTACAGACCTGGACAAGCCTCCAAACGTTGACGTGTAAAGGTGTCAGAAATGTGTTTTTTATTATGTCAACGTCTGCTGTTTTTAATAATCAAAGATCAAACTTTATCTCAATGAAATGACGGAATCCAGATTCTGGAAAGAAAGAGTGATTCACTTTTGAAAAGTGTTTCACACAGGAAGTGTGCAGAGGTGTCAGACAAGACAAGAGCAGACAAGAGTTCTTACTTGATCTACTGTGATTTTTTAAAAAATGATTCCCCAGTTTTTTTCTCTTTAATTTACAGAAGTGAAAAATACAAAGGATCTTAAAATGTTTTAGAAAACATCACAAAATGAAGCCACACCCTTGGTCTAAACTCTTACACCCTTTTGACCTTCTACAAGTTTCAAATGTAGAAAGAAGAAATGAGGAAAAAAGACATTTAGTATTAGTGATGTCTGAAAGAAAGTGGTTGTTCATCAGTTTTATGAAAGATCCTTCCATTGATTTACAATCTTTCAGACTTTTTAAAGATCCTGAGTGTTGTGGAACAAAAGTGTCACTGGTGCCGCGTTGGAGGAATCAAGTATCCACCAGAAAAGAGCTTAGAACTGCAAGGGATGCTGGGAAAATAAAAGGTGGAAGAAAGTTTTAGCTTTAACATTTTAACCCTGATCCCACGATCCCATCAGTTTTCTATGTGACACAGTGGAGGGGGGACCATCATGATGTGGGATTTCTTTTACTTCAGTGGAGCTTTAAGGTTATTGGAGGTTCTAATAGCTTTTTCTATTTCTTTCTTTTGAATTTTAATATTTAGATCCTCCTCAAGATTTTGATCCATATTGTTTTGTAAATAATTTATGTTAAATATAAATAATTTCATACAAATGTAAGAAAATTCAGTTCAAAGGGTTATTGTCACACAAGAAAACAAAAACACAGTCAAAATTCTTGAATGTTTTCATGTGCGTAGAACAATCTATGATTCTCATCGATGTGTGACCTCTGTGACCTCTCCTACACGTCAGTACATCTTCAGATAAATATTTCCTCACAGTCAAGTGTCACCACAATGTCTCATTATCTTCAGGGCATCTCTGAAGGTTCATTACTCATTTGGAGGTTAATTTGAAGGATCTTCTCCTGCGGCCGGAGAAAAAAAAAGGTTTAAACAATAAATGGCAAGAAAGAAAAACATTTGAAGGTTTGCGTCATCTGATTTCTATGGAGGTTCAGAAGAGACAATATCAAATAAATATATACGCCATGAAATCGTTAAATGAAAGTTTCATTAATTATTTAAAATTGTCATTAAATTTGTCAATATTTCATTAAAATTCCATTTTAGACAATTTAAGAAACGTTTATTTCATGATTTAATGACACATTTCCTGTTCTGGGTCACACCATTTCATTATGTTATCTGTCAAACTGTCCCATCAAACTCAGTGGGCGTGGCTAACTCAGATCATCAGTGCTCCATTTCTCTGGTCTGTTCTAAATCTTATCATGGCGGCTTCAGTGAACTTTTGTGATCTTTTTTTAGTGTCATAGAGAAAATTTGAAAGCAGGACTCCTCATCTCATAAAACTCAGGAATTTATTAAAGTGTTTAAGGTTTTCTCTGGCACCTCACACACATTTCCTTCTCTGTCCACATCCGTCGAAATTCCAAAAGTCTGGAAACAGTGCAAATTGAGCGACGCAGTGCAAATTAAGCTGCTGGCACGGCGAGCCAGAGTAAAAAAAATCTAAACACTGGGGGAGGTCACCACATTTGTGTCAACCAATCAGGGATCCAACTTTGGGCACATGACGGTTTCAGTGACAGCGATAGGATACACATCCAATGTCGGATCTCCTGAACTTCCATTCTTTTTCTTAACCGGATGTGTCCCTTTCGGGACAGCGGGGTTTCCTGAACCCTTCCCGCTACTGTTGGGCGACAGTCTGCTTCAAACACGGTCAGAGAGAGACGGAAACACCGTCCAGACACAGCTGGACTGAAGCTCACTGTACCAGAGAACCTCTACATCAGGAGTGATCACACTTTCTTGGCATGTGAGCTACTTAAAACTCATAAAATATTGTGAAGTTTTCATTTTGAAGTGTTCAAACATACAACCAACATGCTGTTACAACAGAAACACAAGATTCCTGTTTAAAAACCAGGAAAAATCCATGGATGAACCAATCCTTCACTCAGCATTGTGTGAGTATCTGTCTTTAGAAAGTAACAAACACTTCAGTGAGTCAACTGCTCACAAGGTGAATGTGATTAGTCCCTATATGTTGTCATTTTTGTTATCAAAAGAACCTCTGGTACGAATCCCGCACTCAGCTTCCGTTGTTCGTTGAATCTTTTTCCCTTTTTTTCCCCTGCTGAGTTACTTAACACATTTCTATAAATATTAATTAAAAACATCAGGATAATTCTTTGGTTTTAAAACGTCATTGGAATGTGTTTTTTATAGTTATGAGTTTTTTTTGGTAATACATACTAACACAAATAAATGTAGTGTCTGAAACCTTTAGTTTTAAAAAGATGTTCATAGAAATTTACTTTAAAAAATGATGAAGAATGATGAAATAAAACACAACAATACTGAGATTCAAACCAGGTTACATCTGGAGTGGTAGTTTAAGCGCAGGACAAATCAAATCAAACTTTATCTATAAAAAGCGCTTCTCATACTTGGCGTAACTCGAAGCGCTTTACATTTAGAAACCAAACCAAACCAACCCCCCCCAACCAATAATGCTGCTTCCGCTCAGGATCAGAGGCGCCGCTGCCCCCAGAAGGCTGCAGGCCTTCATGCTCTACAAGTTCACGTTT
>BSAI01000082.1:8116-73019 GCA_036245035.1 Adrianichthys oophorus | reverse complement strand
TTGGAGGTGGAGGGCTGCAGAAAACCACAGGGCATTGAATCCGGACTTCTTCTCCTTGGAAAACGTCATAGGTTGTGTTACGGTGAACTTTAACATTAGAGGAACAACCGTCTTCACCTACAGAAGCAAAGACAAACATAAAAAAAGAAATGTACTCATGTTTAGAATCAAACCTCTTTTCATTGATACGTTAACTATGAAGGAAAACAAATGTTATCAGTATACATGCATAGGATCTCCTTTTTCTCAACTGTGAGATAGAATGTAAAAAAACATCCAGGAAATCTTTATTTTGAGCTCGATGAAAGGTCTCCCTCCTGGGGGAGCAAATGATTTGGAGAATCAGCCCAGAACTACACGGGGGAATCAGTCGAGAACCTCAAGATAGCTGGGACCACAGTAACAAAGGTTACTATGGTAACACGCCACGTTGTCGTGGATTCAAATCCTGCAGAGCTTCAAAGGTCCTCCAGCACATGTCCAGGTCCACATGTTTAAAGTTCTCCAGAGACCGTGATCTAGAGGAGGACTGGGAGACAGTCATGTGGTCAGATGAGACTCATGTGGGAACTCTTTGGTATAAACACTGATCATAGCGTTTGGAGGAGGAGGAACGCTGAAGAACATCATTCAGACTGTGAAGCACGGGGGTGAAAACATCGGGCTTTGGAGTTGCTTTTCTGCAAAGACCAGAACCAGGACGACGGATCCGTATGAAGGAAAGGATGAATGGATCCATGTCTGGAGATTTTGGACAAAAACCTCCTTCCATCAGTGGATGAAACATCCTCCAGCATGACGATGATTCCCCAAAACATCACCATGGCAACCAAGGACTGGCTATGAAGAAAAGGTTTCAAAGTTCTGGAGTGTTTTTGTCAGTTTTGGACCTCAGTTCAATAGAGAAACTGAGTTGGGAGATGGAAGTCTGTTTTACCGAGCAACGGCCCCAAAATACCACAGCTTTAGGGAAATGGAGGAATGGACCGAGTTAGCAGCTACACTGTATGAGAACCTGTTGGAGATCTGGGTTTGGTTGGGAAACCTTTGACCTTTGTCACTGAAACCAGAGTTGCATTACAAAGTTTTGAGGAGAACTTTTATTCTATTTTGTGCACCATGACACAAATAGAATATTTCAAAATCAAACGGTGTGATTTCTTGTCTTCTTTGTTTACATTCTGTCTGTATCCTTGAGATGTTTCTATGATGAACTATGCAGACCAAACTCAGATTTTTAACTCTCAGAATCTAGAACTGACTAATACTTTATTCTGTGCTTCACAAAGCCCCTAAAGACACAGAGAATACAAAGAAAAAGGGATTGATTTCTCCTGAGCGTGATCACCAGAGAGTACGTCGAAAAACTAACCCATGCACCAGTTGATCAAACCTCCCCACCAAAACTAACCACATGACTGTGTGACTCATTTTACGTCACTTTCAGATACAGCATAACGATGACGCTTGACAAGCAAAGCTGCAATGTCAAATGAGACTCGATACACTCCCATCGTTGTGACGGGTTTGTTTTGATCGTTTTAATTCTGAGCTCCTTGTTCTGGAGCCAGAACCTTGTGAGCTGCCGCCCTGCTGGATCAGGTGTGCTCATTCAATCAGAGACTGGGCTCACTCAGTCCAGCTAACCAGGACTTACTGAGGCTGGGTTTGCTGCAGAACAAGCAGACCAGCCGGTTTGGAGACGCTTTTGTATTGTAAATGTTAGTCTTTCCCTGAAACAGAACTCAAACTTTCCAGGTGTTCTGGATGAACTCAAATCACCTGTCCATCAAAGTCTGTTTCTACGGCAACCAACTTACCTGCTCTTTGTTTTGAAAATCTCAGGAACAAAACAAAGAGCAGGTAAGCTGGTTGCCGTAGAAACAGACTTTGATGGACATTCTCATTTTTGGAATTTAAAACCTCGATTTTTTTTATTCCAGTCAAACATATATTTAACGGTATTTGCCACATATGAATATGACAGTTTTTCTCGTGTATCTTTTTAACTTCCACTTCTGTAGAACATTATATCCAATATATTACAGATAAAAACAAATGTAGAAAAATATCAGAACTATCTTTACAATTTCAAATGATAGAGACTAAAAACAAGCACGTATTAATATATATGTAAGTTGTATTTAAGGTTTGCGTTTGTCAAGAATATATTTTCATCCCAAACTAATCTTATAAATCAATAAAAAAAAAAATGTCAGTACATTCTGACGTTAAATATCACCATTGAATGCAGAACGGCGTTTGATTTTTGACATTTACATCACACCTGCTGACACAGAATTTATGATCAAACCTAAATTTTCTGTATTTAAAGTGTAAAAAGCAAACGGCACATGAAACTATGGCAGCTCAGTTTTAACTTTGATTCTATAAAGATATTTTGCGTGTGAGTATTTTAAGGTTGTATTAAAAGGATTAACTCCCGGGATGTCTTTGATCGTGGAACATCTTTGCAACAAAAATCAGATCATTGTGATCAATGTGGTTGTCACTCACAAGAACAAGGTAAAAACTCTTTAAATAAAATGCAAAAATGTTCTTTTTCTGAAAGTTTCCTGATTGATCTGGTCACTCAGGTGGGTCTTCTAACTTGGTAACATTTTTCTAAAAGTTTCAGGTTTGTTTGTTTTTTTGCGCTTAAAACATGCGTGCAAAACCTTTTGAGGGTTTTTTCCAACCAAAATCACAACTCACTCAAGGATTTGAGTCTCTCTTGCATTTAAAAGCATTGATAAAGTTTTTTAAATGACATTTTAAGTACATTTTTATATAAATATTTGAGAAAAATGTTTCTCCAGAGTCATTTTATTCTGCGTTTATCCTTAAAAGTACACCTTTTAAGGATAAAAATGACTCAATTTGAAATGTAACATAAATGCTTTTGAGGGAAGAGTTTGTTTTTTGATTGAAGATGTTTTTTATTGTTGTAAATATAATAGTTTCCATGAAGTGTCTCCCACACACACGACAGAAAACGCTCACATAATGGAGAATAGTACGCGCAGAAGCCATGGTTGTCAGAATGTCTCTACATTTGACAGTTTTGGTTGAATTTTTTAAAAGCTGCACTTGTGTGAGAAAGTCATCAACCTCTCTGAAAAGTCTAAAAGTGTGATTTAGCAGGTCGTTTTGCTTGAAAACTTGAATGTTGTTGGATTTTGTTTTTGAGTTTTTGACTTTCTCGATCAAAAGTTTTTCCGTTTTCAAAATCGTTTTGGACTAAACCATAACTTTATGAGACAAGAAAACAATGACCTTACAATTACTGAGTGAGAACAAGCTTCACTTACTGTCGGCCTTCAAGGGCAGAAGAAGCCCCGCCAGAATAAAGCCCCCCAGGATGATCAGGCAGGGATCAGGCCTCATGATACCAATGTCCAATCTTAATCAGCTCTGCTGAGAAATGCTCCATCAACCAACTTCTTTTTGGCTAAACGGCACAAAAATAGCAAACCAGAAGTTGCTTCTTCCTCTTTCAGATGTGATCTCACCGAGAGAACATTACTACTCCCTTTAAGGTGGAGGGGGGGAGGGAGGGGGCGACAGCGGTACAGGTGAGCAGGTGGGTGGTCGTCTCTTGCACCAGTCTTTCAGATTCAAACCTGCTCAATGTCTCCAGGCGGGGTTCCCGTATGATCCAGCAGTGGCACACATATTAAGCTGTTCTGAAATCCTCCATCACTTCTTGGCAGGGTATGTGGTTCTCTTACATGACTTCCTCTCCTCTCTTCCTTTCATCTTCATCGCCTGCAGCTCCTGCAGAGCTGCGCGACCTCGTGCAAAGCACTGTGGTTTCTGCCGGGAGGACATGCACTCATCTGATGAGAAGATGAAGAGGTTGAATTACCATCCCTTCCTGTGCGGTTGCCATTGGCACCATTACCTCATTACTTCATTCATTTTTCTGGCATTATTTTCTTTCCCTTTTTAATTTAGGATGAAACTTAAAGTAATTCTACTTTTTGCATCATTATAAACAGCGTAAATGCCTTGAATAGTAATTTTCCCCCCACAATGAGTCAAAAATATCACAATAAAATGATAACTTCAATAACAGCTGTTTAGTACTATTCGGTTTAATAATAGCAGCCCTTAACTGTCATGCTTTTTCAGGACTTAAAAGTATATTTAAAAGACACAAACAAATGTCCGAATTCATGCCCTAACCCTTAACTACTAAAAACCTATATAGTGTTTCACTATATAGTGCCCTGGATTTTAAAAGCAATTCGGACTTCATGTTCACTACTTTTTGGTCGCCGTTCTTCTTCGGGTGTTGTTTATATGGCGGTGGACAAACAACAGAATGGTTGCATTACCGCCACCACCTGGTCTGGAGGCGAACTACTTCCATACGCCTATTACGATGTCGCCGGTTTGCTGAAGTAACACCTAATAAATGTGAACATATTACGAAGACTCTGAATGTACTGTGTTCTGATGATAAAACTAACCTGGCTGGTTTATAAAAAATACATTTGCATACATTTTTGTGAAGAAACTGTTTTTGCTCAGAAATTAACTGATAAATAACTAGTCCATTGCAATGTTTCTTTTATTTTCACACAGATGAGCCATTTACAGGCTCGTGCGAGGCAGTACTCTCTGTATTTCTTTCTTGTACTTTACTGAAAATACCTTCCAATATGAATCTTTCCATGTTCCTGTTGGCAATAATTCAACTGTTTTTAGTTCAAACTGAAAACGATCTGAAATGAAGCACAGAGGCAAGTTGTAGAGACGTCTCAGATTACTCAGGGTTACACCATCTGCTGGGCAAGAGTTTAACCATTTTTTTCCTAACATTATGATTTGATTCTGGTTATTATATTTTATAATTACCTGTAACACTAGTGAGTTCAGAGGAAGTATAGTTTTTTTTTTCTTTATAGTCAAACGATATCAGCTTTCAACACAGTGTTTTAAATCATTTTATTTACAAAAGGATTTACAGACACTTGTTTTAAACAAAAATATTTACTTTCATTTTTCAAAATTAACATGAAAATCCAAAAACACAAACAAATAAATAGCATGAGATTTTCCAGCATTCATAAATACTTTCTAAAATAAATGTAAGCCATCATAATAAACAGAAACATTCAAAAAAATAAAACCTAATTTAACAAATACAATGATTCATGTTACATTTTACAGGGTCTTCCACGTCTTTCCTGCTTTACCAACATAAAGGCTCCTGTCCTGGCCCTCTATGCTTACGGTCAGTCTGACACCAGACCGGATTTTGGGTTGACCCACTGGACCATAGAGCGTCTAGTGGAGCAGCTTCGGGTTCCTCACGCTCTGGGGTGGGCACAGGAGACTGAGGTCCTGGTGTTCCTTTCCTGGCTAGCCTCTGGCACATCTTACCGTGTATTAGCCAGGACCTTTGACATGCCACGCTCCACTGTGAGTGACATTGTCCACAGAACAGCAGACCACATCCTCCAGCTGATGCGCAGCGTCATGCTGGTTCCCAGTGTAGATGAACTGCCATTAGTCGCTGCTGGTTTTGAGCAGCTCGCTGGATCTGCTGCCTTCCAAAAGGTCGTGGGGAACATCGACGTCTGAATAAAGAATAAAGGCCCCAAAAGAAAATGCAGCTTGTTATTTTAACAGGAAGCTTTTTTATTCAATCCAAATGCAGGCTGTATGTGATTCTAATGCCACATTTTTACATATTTTTGGTGGATGTCCAAATTCAGTCCGTGATTCACGGGTTCTATGAAACAGACCAACTTTGATCAAACACCCACCTGAAGGATTCATCATTCTGGGTGACAGTGGGTATCCCTGCATTTTGCATCCCATCACGCTGCTGACACCCTACAGGGAACCCGTGAGGAATCCGTTTGAGCCCCGTTACAGCCGACACTACGCCAGGGAACGCTCTATGGTGGAGAGAACATTTGAGGTGATGAAGACAAGATGGAGAAAAATATTTCTAGAGGCGTTGGAAGTAAAACCAACCTTTGCAGTTAGAATAATTCAGCTCCATCCTGCACCATCAGTGATCATCAGTGCATCGGTGAAGGGGTCTGCTTGGAGCCACAGATGTTGAGCCACAGCAGGAGGACAACGCCAGGAACCAGCAGGATGAGCAAAGTGGCGTCCGTCTGCGAGGACAAATCTCTGGTTTCCTGTCAGCTCCAACTGTCAGATGAATGGCTCTTTTATGCTAAAATGCATACAAACTAAATGTTAAATATAAAATGAAATAGTACATTTTTACCTTTGATGTTTATATGAAAATATTCTTGAGATTGTTAAAAATTGCTCATTTTGTAAAAAAAAAACAAAACAAAAAACATGCAAATAATTCTTTTTTGCAAATTGATTATTTAAAACAATTCAAATTACCTTTTTTGTAAGAAAGTTAAGAGCCTCTCCTCTCGCTCTTCCTCCATTCTTGCCCTTTCCTCCTCTCTGCCTCAGACTCAATAGGCCGCCACACCATGGCCTCTTGGCTGAAGAAGCCTCTTCTGTCTCCTCTTCCCTGTCTGCCCCTGTTCTTGTGGCACTGAGGCAGGGGATGGTGCAGAAGATGTGGAAGGGTTCTCCTCCCAGGATGAGGCCTCACTGATGCCCTGCTGCCAATCGCCTCATTCATTAAGGAGAACCACTTCCACAAAGCTGCTGATGGTTCCTCTGCTTCAGTGCCACTGCCGGTTGGAAGCCTTATACGTTCCTTCAAATAAAAAAACAGACACTTGTGAACAAAGAAATAATTAAAACTACAAGGAACTGTCTAAACCTTCATTTCACAAACCTAGGTTTTCTTTAAATTCTCCCACTTAGTTCTTGGCTGCTCTGGCTGGACTAATGAGGTGGGTCACCTGTATCACAGCTCTAAATAGAAAGTAAAAACAAAAACCTTTACCCCAATGACAATGATTAACAGTTTAATGATGAATTAATAAATATCTCAGCTGTGAACGTACTCCCACCCGGCGGCTGAGGCGCAGCGTTTGTTTCGCCATCTGCTGGCAGATCAAATTCTGTACGTCAGACGCCCTCGTCTGTCTCTACATGTGTAAACACATTTTAAAAATGTTTTATCAACTCATGACTACGGGTAGAAATCACTCATTTCATTATCTACAATGAATATTTCCGCCTTCAACGCAAAACAATAGCGTTAGCATTAGCAGAACGATAGCGTTAGCAAAACTTGTGAGCTCCAGAATATACATCGTCGGTAAAATAATTATCTAATCAGACATATATCTTATTATAATTGGTAGCAATGTTATATTCTACTACAAATACTTAAATACTTACATTTATGTCTTCCTTGAGCGACTTGCTTCTGCCATCTTGAAAGGCATTCAAACGCAATGCATTGTGGTCTATCTTTTCCAATGTAGTGACCATCGATGCACACTTGTTTTTCGCAGAGGATTCTGGGACATTTCTAGTGCACTCGATTTTTTTATTTTGGATTCGGACAACACTAGAAAATGGCGACCGCACTTTATAGTGCACTATATAGTGAGTAGTGAATGAATTCGGACATAGCCAAACACTTTTCTTTTTTTTGCAAATTTCCTTTTTACAAGTTTTGACCTTTTTTATTTTGAACGTTTTTTTTTAGGTAAGACAAATTTTATTGTTAAAATATAATGATTTTTTTTAAATAGGGAAAAAATATTAAAAGGAATCCTAATTTTAAAGAGAAATGTTCTAGAGCAACAGTGCCCTCAAGCGGCTCTCACAGTGACAGCAAGGCGGGAGGAGGGGAAGGCAGTGCGCATGCGTAACATGGAAACTTTCAACTTTACGTTATGACGTAATTGAAAGCGTCCACTACTGGGCGAAAATGGCGGAGTATCTGGCATCCATTTTCGGCACAGAGAAAGACAAGTAAGTTTTATTCCTCATTTTTCCCTTTTAGCGCCTAAACTGCGAACTTTATAAAATCGTTTCGTGCAGCGTCCATTTTTGTATCGTCGTTCGAAGCTCTTTTTCTTCCACCCGGCTCTTTTTAACGCCCAGAGTGAGCGTCCGTTAGCAAAAGGAAGCTAACAGGCAGCTAACACATTGAATGAAACTCGTGAAGGATTCAAGCATACACGAAGATGGTAGAGCCGTGGATGGGCTATTGGTGCCTAACAATTAAAAGAGCACTCAAGCAAAAATATGTATACAGTACTTGTTTGTTATCTTGTACGTTAAGTATACATTTGTGGACGAACATGGGTTGGGAAACATGCAGCTGAGAATGCTGTTAGCATTGTGTGTTAGCTAAAAGCGCTGTTAGCTCGTAGCCTTTTCGCACAGGCGGAGTGTTTTGTTCTGTTTCACCGGTGGGGAGCAGCAGTATCCATCCTTCACGTTCCGCCAACTAAACTACTCACGTCCTAGCTCGACTACTAAATTAACCCTCCGAATTAGTTTTTTCATTTAATAGAAATCTTAAATTTGACAGATTTTGTTTGTTTTTTGTCCACCTTAATGTTACTTGATAAAAAAAAATCATATGTGGAGTTAATTACATATCATACATGTGATCTTGAATTTATCTTTTAGTTCTGCTCGACATAAAATAGACAAGAACCTTAATCCATAAAAATACAAACCGTTTTTCTATTAATATTTGTCATGTTCTAGCCTTCATTAATAACTATACCCAGTGCTTCATAACTATTAACGAACATTTTTAAACAGAACTTTTCTGATATTTAGATTAATCAATTCATGATTTACTATTTATTAAATACTCATACTACTGGCGTTTTTGCTGCAGAAAAAGAGTTAATTTAAATAAACAACATTTTGTTTCAGATTAGAAGCAGATTGAGCACCTATATGAATGCTGACCAGCTAATTTGTGAAGAAACAGATTTAAAAACATGTCAGATAATCCCTATATATTTAACCATTTAAAGGGGTTTACCAACACTCAATATTCAGAATCAACTACAATTTGATTTAAAGTTGCTTTCTCTAATTCTTATTCCCAAACCAGTTTTTTTTTTTGGCTATAGAATTCGTTTTCAAATAAATACAGTTTTAAAAATGAACTTTTTCATACAAAATTGCGACTGTTTTCTTTTACAATAATATCAGCAGGAACATAATTTTTCCTCAAAGTGCTTGAGTTTGAAGTTGATTTAGGGATTTTGTTAACCAGTTCATTCATTAAAGACATGTGGCTTAACGCAAATAATGGCTTTTTTTGTTGATATTTTCTCCTCCTCTTTTCCTTTTTCATTTTTGAAAATGACCTCCCCACCAAAGTGTTTATTTTAGGCGTCATTATACCGAAGGACATAAGGAGCTGAGATGGAGCAGCTTTTAAGACAAAAAACATTTTCAACAGTCGATTAAAAAAAAACTGATAAAATGTCAAGTCATGACGTTAAAGCTCCTTGGTTGTAAAAGTCCTGATCGTTAAAATGTTTAAATTGGATAAAACATATGAAGTAAACCATTTAACATCATCTTAGTGTAACAAACCCTTTCTCACATTTATAATATTTCTGTTCTTCTTCTTAGGGTCAACTGTTCCTTCTATTTCAAAATTGGCGCTTGCAGACATGGAGACCGCTGCTCGAGATTGCATAACAAACCGACCTTTAGTCAGGTGAGAATCTCCTTCACACAAACAAACAAACAAACATGGCTGCAGTCTTCCTGTTGCATTCATAGCCCAGTCAGTGTGTAAGCCAGTGAAAAATCCGCATCAGCAGATCCCAGAATTCAGAAATCTCTGCATCTGTGATCTACGGTGTGACTTCAAGCTTTGGGAGGTTTAGTTTATCATCAGAAATTCTGATGGAAGCATCTCTATATCGCTGTGTTTTGGTTTGAACTGTTTTTTAGTTTATTTAAATTGATACTAAAAAGTAGCTTCAGTATTTTCCTGAACTTTTCCTGCCCTGGTGGAATTGTATGTCTTCAGTTTTTTATTTATAGATGTTTGAAAGCTGTATCGCCCAGAGCTGCATGTTTAACACACAAACGCATGAGTTTAACCGTATGGATGCAGCTGTTGAACGTTGTTGTTTATGCACTGGTTCTAAAAACTGTCTCTGGTTTCCTCTGCAGACCATCCTGATCCAGAACATCTACCGTAATCCTCAAAACAGCGCTCAAACGGCTGATGCTTCTCGTTGTAAGCTGAAGACTTGTCAGAGGGCTTCTCTGATTTTCTGGCACCACTTACCTGTTTTTGAGCTTCTGTTTCTCATTTGAATTCTTTTTTTTTTTTTTTTTTTTTTTTTTTTTAAAGCTCATCTTGCAAACTAGATATTCAGATAGCTCCATGTTTAGAAAAAACTTAGCTTCTAAGCATTAATCTGATTTATAGCAACACTAAAGCTAGCAGTTATGCTGCCTGCCTTAAAACAGAAAAAAAATAAGAGTGAAAACAAGTCTGATTTTTAAAAATTTGTTGCAATATGTTAGAAGAAGTGAATCCAGGAAATTCCTGAAGTTTTGGTTTTACCACTCGAGTGGCTGAAACTTTTCAGTTTAACGAGAAACATGTCCTTGTGGTTCAAAGGATTAAGTTTATTTACTTTGGAGCGGTTACTTTTGACAAGAGCTCATGTGATGTTTTATCCTCCACCATCACCTGCACCGTCTGTCTGTGGTGAGGCGTCCTTCACCGGCGCCTCACCAAGACTTCATGCAGTCAAAACAGGCTTCCCTTTTCTCAGTGTTCTTCTGCTTGACATTTCTGTGGAATGATGGTTTAGACTCGGCGTCTCAGAGGTTTTCTCTGCTGCCTTTAAGCCCCTCTCTGATCATCCTTTGATCTTTTTTCTTACCGTTCCCGGTGGTCTTTTAATTATGATGATGCTGTTTTAGCTAATATAACAAACCTGCGTCGTTTTCTAGGACACAGTTTCTGCAGAGCGGCAGGAGTTCATTAGGAATTCATCTCTGAGTTAGTGAGAGACTGTTGCTGCGGAGTAAGCCTGCTCCCCCTTTCCATGATTCATCTGTTTACATGTTCTCCTGCTAGCTTACAGCCCCTCACACCCCCAACCTAACCCAGCGCATTTTCTATTTACGATTTCTATTGATTTTCTAATCCGATCTTTGTCAAATGACATTTGTTTCATCTGCTCCGCAGTGATTCACAACAATTTAGAAAAAGAAATCCTCAGAATGCTTTTTTAATCTTTGTTCTTTCATTAATAACCTCCTTCATCAGAAAATGCCACAAGAACACATTAAAAACATCATTTCCATCAGAGTGGGTCTTGAAGGAGTTTCACTAAACTTTCACTAAACATTTTCTGACTGCTGGTGACGGTGATGCCTAATCTCACGTTTGTTTTGTTTCTTTGTGGTTGTCTGTGCAGCTTTGCATCAACTGCTGTCCTCTGGTGTCGTTTCTCTTTGCAGGTGCCGTCAGCGATGTGGAAATGCAGGAACATTACGATGAGTTCTTTGAGGTGAGTGACCCTGTCGTCTTATCTGCCTTCAGAGGCCAAACGCCGGCGCCTTTGAAACTTTTGATTACACCATGATAAGTGTGTGTTTGAGGCCGTCTGTCCAGACTACAGCTGTACATGAATTTCTGTTTTTAGGTCAGAAAAGTGGAATTTCAGTTTAAGGTTTTTGTTTTTTTGAAAAAGTTTAATTTAGTTTCAAAAGTAAAACTTGTGAATTAATTTCTATGCAACTTTCATCTTTCCATCCCATAATAAACCCAAAATGGAAACAGCTTTATCAGATCGTTTCTGCACAGGAAGTGACACGTTTCTGCTGGTTATTACTGCTGGAGTCGATCAAATCTTGAACTTGCTCATCTGTCGGTTTCAGGAAGTCTTCACGGAGATGGAGGAGAAGTACGGAGAGGTGGAGGAGATGAACGTGTGCGATAACTTAGGTGACCACCTTGTTGGCAACGTCTATGTGAAGGTGGGTGACCCGTTTGGATCCGCAGCACAGCCTCCTGGTACAGATGAATCACGTGAAGTCCGTCTTGCAGTTCCGCCGTGAGGAGGATGCGGAGAAGGCGGTCATGGACCTGAACAACCGCTGGTTCAACGGCCAGCCCATCCATGCAGAGCTGTCGCCCGTCACCGACTTCAGGGAAGCCTGCTGCCGTCAGTACGAAATGGGGTGAGTCCAGCCGTCCAGCCCCGGTTCTCTAGAGTCGAAATACATTTATCCATAGATGTTAAAGTACATTGAAGTGTGAACGCAGCGCTGCTCTCTGGTGGTAGATCTATGAGCAGTTCTTTGCAATAACTTTTAATCCACATGAATCTCTGACCAAAACGATGTTAGGAATAAAAACATGTATTAGATTTATTGAAAGTGGGAAAATAACATTTTTAAATGAGCCTTTTTGATTGTGATCAACATGAAATGCAAACAAAAAAAATCAAATAAACCGTTTCCCTCTGTTTTAAATTAAAAGTTGATTCAGTTGTATTTCAGTGTGTAATTATTTATTAAAAGTAGGATCCAATTAAATTAAAACATTTTGATGACCTTTCGTCAAACTTTTCTGTTAAAATCCTGATGTAGTTTGGTTTTTACACTTTGCGTCTTGGTTGTTTTTATAAGGCATTATTGTTTGTATTTTATTTTGTTTTTATTAGTCTTTCCCAGAGTTTGCTGACATCATCTGTTTCACTGCCGTCTCTGTGTTTAATTCTAATTAAAAAGGGTTGTTTCTGCTAAGACAAACCAATAGAGACTCTTGCTGTCAGTTTAATCATAATAATGAGAATAAAATAAGTCTGATCCCTGATCAGACTGTGAGTAAAGTAAAACTCACTATTTCGCTGTTTAAATGGATCGTATTCATGTGTTTTATGTTAATGTAGATGATTTGTGAACTCCGGTGTTTGTGTGCAGGTAACCGCTTCTGCACTCCTCTTCAGCAGCCAGAGATCACATTTCTGACTGCTCTTTACCATAAACCTGTTTTACTAAAGCTTGCAAATCTTAAACCAATGAAGTTGGTGAACCACGCTGAGTTAAAGCTGCTTGAGATTATGTTTAAGCTCAGAGTTTATTTGTGTGAAGCAGCTGTGAGTGGAACTGAGCTGAAACATCAGAACTGCTGCTTGTTCCTCAAAAGCTGAGGGTTTGCAGACGCATCTGTGCTAAACTTTCCCTCTAAAGCGAACCTGAACATGTCCTCAACTCTCACCAAACCTGGTGTTTTTCCACTGGATCCTGGAGTGTTTGTTACATCACAACAGAAAAAGATAAAAACGGGATTTTCTGCAGGTGTGTTGAATGTTTTTGGATCAAGGCTGCAGCCAAATGAACCCCTCCCTGCTGTGTTTTCTCCCAGAGAGTGCACCCGCGGGGGCTTCTGCAACTTCATGCATCTGAAACCCATATCCAGGGAACTTCGGAGGGAGCTGTATGGCCGCCGCAGGAAAAGGTGCTGCAGCGCTGCAGGCGACGCGTCCGTCCCTTTCCATCAAAAGGTTAACCGCTCTCCTTTCTCCCCGCCAGGCACCGCTCTCGCTCACGCTCCCGCGAACGGCGCTCCCGTTCCAGGGATCGACGACGGGACCGCGAGAGACGGAGGTCGAGGGACCGAGAACGCTCTGGAAGGTTCTAGAAGACGACCAGATAGATCCACCAAATCCCTCCCTCCTAACACGGCAGTGACAACAAAGTTTTCATTTGTTTTTCTTGGTGAATTGTTGGAAGTGTTTGTTTCTTTTATTCCCTTTTTTAAGACAAGCTTGTGTCGCTTTCTCAATAAAACAGATTTGCAACTCTGCACTGAGCATCAAATCATTCTACTGAAGCTGAAAGCGGGCCTGAATCGACACCATTGAGGCTCAAAGCCACGATCCGATCATCTTTGGATCTTTTGTAAAAGCAGCCCGACTACAAGCTTTTTCAAACCGCGTTTTTTCATCTGCTCCCAATTCACGAGTTAAAGAGATCCTCAGAAATGCAATTTTAATCTTAAATTTATTTTGTATATATTCTCCGGCAGAATGACACCTCATGAATATGTTAAAAACAGCACTTTCATTGTAGTGAGTCTTATAATAGCAACTTTAACCTTTTTTTTAAAGTTGTTTTTCTAAAACAGACACAATAGCAACTAAAAATAGTTTTTCAGTTATTTACATACATGAGCAAAAACAAAGATAAAATGTTTTTTTCTTTTTATATCTAAGATGTTCTGTCTTTAAAGAGGCAGGTTTTTTATTTTACTTTTTTTACTTCATGAAACAGAAACTACGAATAGATGCACTAAACTAAAAATAACCTTCAGAAATGGTGCAAAACATATGGAAAAAAATACACGAGAAACCATGACCAAAAGGCTTCATTTTGGAGATGCAACGAGGTTTAAATTATTTTAGACACAGAATTTGTGATTAAAACCTGTGCAATCTGGATTTTTTTTCAAGCCACCAAAGCCAAATATACTAAATGAGACAAACATATAAATCTATGCATAGATATATCATGATTGGTGATAACTTATGTAGAAAGAAGTTTTTTTTTTATTCAAGAAATGCACTTCTAAATATAAACAGATGTAAATGGTGCAATAACTACTAATCATTAATAGACATATGTGCACTTATACCTAAAATATATAGCACAATTAAGCCTTAGAATGTGACGTTTGTCATTAATTAAAGCTTGAAGAGAGAGGTTTGGTTCATTAAATAGGAGAAAGCGGCTTTTATTTTGAAGGTAAGGACATAAAGCGTTCATTTCTGTGCAGATAAACGCGTCATTTTCCGAGCCTGAATGCTGCATCATCATTATTAAGGTACCGGGAGGTCACATGGGCTCACGTAAGGAGGGTAAAAGGTAAAAAGCTGCCCCCCCCCCCCCCCCCCCCCAAAAAAAAAAAGAAGCCCCAGCTGGAGAAATCTCCTCTCTGATTGGTGGAGCGCTCCAAACAGACGCCCTCGCTGCAGCCAATCACGTGGCGCCTTTTCGTTCGTCCTCTCCGAGTGGCACACGTGGGTTGTACGAAATCCACTCGTTTTCCTGCTCATTCCACCTCCAGCACAGTCCTCCGCGACCCCCGACCGAAAAGTCCGTGAAGGTTTCTGGGTATTTTTGAATCCACAGGTGAGTTAAGAAAATGAGCATAAAAAAAAAAAGATGAACATATTTAGTTAATAAACGTAAGGCTTATTTTATTGTGACATCATCTTAATGAAAGTCCAGGACAGTGAAGCTGATGCAACACCTGAATGAGGAGTCCAGGTTTTAGTTGGGATGACTGTCCGCTCACTAGAGGATCCAAAATATTTATAAAAAGTGTCTGTTTTCGGTGTAAATGTTTATGTTTCATTCATGGTGTCCTCCGTGTTTTATCCCTTCACTTACTATCATCTACTGTCTATTTCTAGAGTTCATTTAAGTTCATTTAAACTGAAGGGAACCACGTTTTTAAGCCTTTTTTCTTTCTCTAAAACATTTTTAAATGATCTAGTATATTATTTCATGACTGATTTATGTTTTATAATACCGTCTTATTTGGGTATAAATCGAATTATGCAACAAATGCTCAGGTTTGGCAGCTCGGTGCATTCAAAGACCGTTGGAAATTCCTCCATCGTTCCTCTGGTCTGGAACATCTCCGTGTTTCTGGTGCCCAGAAGCGAACATCCACCCGATTTTTACAGCCAGCATTCCTGATGTTCACCAAACGTTTGCTATGGTTCACTGTTTTTTTTTTTTTATTGTTTTAAACCTGAGCTGGAAGCTGACATTCCTTTTTTTTTGTTTGTTTCTAATCCCTTTCATTAAACATACCTCTGAGGATTATGAAAAATCAGATTAAAAAAGAACTTTTTAAAAAGATAATCTTTTTCTAATGCTAGAATGAATGTGCCTCTTTGATTGTGTTTCTTAGAGGACTTTGAGGCCTTAAATTTGCTGATTTAAACTGGATCCGCCCCCTTTTCCCTGCCACCTGGCTTCCAGCCCTGCTTCTGGGGGTCACATTGCCTCACTGACCCCTGAAAGGCCACCGCATGGTCTTTTCCAACGTTCAGAGCAGTTGTCTGCGCTGTAACCCAAAGCGGCGGTATGTAAATAGCATCCTATGTGGACAGGAAAGAGGAGGCGACGACTTTCTGTGGACCCTTATGGACAGCAGCACATGTTTGAGCAGGAGTGGCGGCCGCCGTGCGTCCTCGCCTGTTGACTTTAGAGTGAGCGGTGAGGCGTGTGAACATCAGTTCCATTGTGGGGCCTCGGATGCGCATCAACCTCCAGCTCTTTGCCTTTAGGAGCCGATCGGATCCATTTGCGGCTCTGCCAAACAACTTTCGCTCCGTGCTGATTAAGCAAATCAGTACAAAGTGCATCTGTTTGAAATTTGCAACTTATCAAGCGCATTCAATCTACACTCGGCAAAGGTTTTGTACACGTCAGCAAACAAACAACACATTTCTGTGAATGAAGTCAGATTATAGAAGATTAATCCCTAGAAAATCAAGAGATTAATTTGCAAATCATTAATGGAAGTCCAGTAAAACAGGTTAGAAATGATGAGTCAGTTCATAGATCAATAGGTCTTTATCTGTGTGTCCATGTGGATCAATATTAATATAACAGTCAGACTGTTGCATCATAACTGACTCTTACAGCCTTCCTGTGAGTCGTTAGTACTTCCTGTAAACAAACACGGTTGGTGGTGTTTGGTCATAAATACACCGGGGGGTTCATCAACCTGGTTTAGTGACATTACATGTACGTTTGCATATTCCTGAAAAGCCAAAGTTCTTCAGGAACTTGGATCCGTCTCCTGGGTCTCCTTTGTTCGGAGCCAGACTTTCCCTCACATGGAGGTGTTACGCAACCAGAACTTTCATCTCCTGAAACTTGTCAGCACACGATGACCAAATGTGAGGAAGAATGAATGTGTTTGGAAACTGCGTGGGAGAACCAGACTGCTCCGGCAGGACTCCGTAGAAGCGACTCTGCGTTTTTCTTTATTCTAACATGACTCAGCATTATTTAGTCATCCTTTTCTTCTGTTCCGGATGCAGTCCTGGACTGAAGGAGCAGATTGTTTTGACAGTTCTTCTTTCTTCCTGCACCTTTGGGCAAAAGTTTCAGCCCGCCACATGCTGAAAAACTCCCCAAAGTTTGCACAAACCTGGTGAAAGCTCCCCCCGAAAGCTCCTCGAGCATCAGTGGGAAGCTACTTGGGAAAAAATGTTGGATTTAGAAGTTGTAGATTTGAAAGGAGTTAACGTGGCAAACTCGCTCAGTTTTTACTGTCATGAATACATGAATCATTGGCTCAAGCGGAATAAAGCAACATGACAAACGCCATGAACATATTAGGAATGTAGGTGTGATGAAAAAAAAACTCCCAAAATTGACTTTTGCCGATTCTTCTAAAAATGATATAGACCTGCCCGTCACCCCCAGGACTATGGAGATGAACCAACAGAAAAGTTTTTTTCTCAAGAATTTGTCCTGTCCAACTCTGAATAGGAGCAAAGGGGGAAGGTAAGGGGCGTGTACCATCTGCTCAACCAGTGAGGGTGGGTCAAAAGGGGCGTGCTTTTGACGATTTGATTTCATAACTAAACTGTCAGTTTCTGCTTTTCTGTCCTCATTTTTTACCTAAAAGCTTCCCTCCGTAGGGTAGACGCCGCTGACTCTCGGTTATATAATGCAGGCCCCTGTGTTTTGCAGGCCGAACCATGCCGTCAGTTCCCTCCTCCAAAGAAAAGGCCCCTGTTTGCCCGCACGCTGGCAAGCTGCTGGGCCACGCCAATGGAGAAGCCAAGCTCCGCGACGCTTCCTTTCAGCTGAATGTCGTTGAGAAGCTGAGTGACCCGGAGGAGTCCGGCAAGACCATACAAATCAACACAAAGAACGGCTCCCCCGAGAGGAAATGGATCCGGCCCGACCTCCCTAGCCGCTGCAAATGGAGCCTGGAGGCCTCAAAGGCCGACTCTCCTCATCTGCAAATTCCAAGGTTGGTCTGGAGTTTAGCCTTTCAGTCTCTGAACCTGCTTTATCCTTCAAAAAACCTTTTTTCCTGCCAGGAACCCCTCTCCAACCATTCTTCCCAACATCCTGCACAGGATCGGCGACACCCCCATGGTGCGCATCAACAAGATCCCCAAAGCCTTTGGACTCAAGTGTGAACTATGTGAGTCACTTGGTACCGGCTAAGGCCGGTTCTCGAGCAGAGCAGGTCTTGTGCTCTCTGCTTCTCCCATTTAGATCTCCTTTATCCTTTCAAACAACTTGCATTGTTTGATTTGAAGTGGCCAAGTGTGAGTTCTTCAACGCCGGCGGCAGCGTGAAGGACAGGATCAGCCTGCGCATGGTGGAGGACGCAGAGCGAGCCGGGATTCTCAAGCCTGGAGACACCATCATCGAGCCCACGTCCGGAAACACCGGTGAGTCTGCTGAACCTTCCCGAAGGAAGAGCTCTGCGAAAGCTGTGCCTGAAAGGTCTGGTCCACGTCTTTAGGGATCGGATTGGCTCTGGCTGCTGCCGTCAAGGGATACCGGTGCATCATAGTCATGCCAGAGAAGATGAGCATGGAGAAGGTGAGTTTCCTGCAACTCACAAATCACAAACTGTGTCTGTCAAAAGCTTTCTGGCCATTTTATTACACATTCAGGCTGGTTCTTCTTGTTAGAATTCCCAGTAGACGTAAATTATGACAAAATGGGAAAACCAGCTTTGCAATGCTTAAAGCTGGAATTCCTTTTCATGTTAACCCTTTAACACTGAAGCAGCTTCACTGTTAACACTCCTTAAAATGTCGTAAATCTTTAACAATTAACATATTTCCAATGGATTCTGACAACACTTTCCTACTTTCAGTATCCATTGGAAATACGTTAATTACGCAAACTGTCGAGGAGTAATTTAAAGAGCGTGTGTTATCTCCTGTCCGCCGGCAACATCTTTGGTATTTAAGGGTTAATTTACTGCAAACTGCAGGATGGGGAACCATGAAGATCTTTCTTCATCAAATCTTCAGCTAAGTGCTTTTTTATGCAGATGATGCAGGATTGTTTGAGAGGGAACGTAAATCAACTGCTGGAGGTTTGTGAAGCATCCAATCATTGCTGCCCCCTAGTGGAGACTTAACAAAACACATGAAACCACCTAAAATATGAGAAAATTGCCAAATGTGTTTATGTACATAAAGGAAGCAAAAGTACTTCACAAAAAGTTCACAGAAAAACGATGCATTTAGTTATAAATGTTACAAAGCTCAGTCGCTGTGGTTCCTGCAGGTGGACGTCCTCCGAGCTCTTGGAGCCGAAATCGTCCGCACTCCCACCAGTGCTCGTTTCGATTCGCCAGAGTCTCATGTGGGTGTGGCCTGGCGCCTCAAGAACGAGATCCCCAACTCGCACATCCTGGATCAGTACCGCAACCCGAGCAACCCCCTGGCTCACTATGACTCCACTGCTGAGGAGATCCTGGAGCAGTGTGACGGTACGACTCGTGCCGAATACGCCCCTGACCCGTGAGCTGCAGAACCTTTCACAGAACTCTCCTGTGTTCTTCCTGACAGGTAAAGTAGACATGCTGGTGGCTGGTGCTGGTACTGGTGGCACCATCACGGGCATCGCTCGCAAGCTGAAGGAAAAATGCCCAAACATCAAGGTTTGCTGCTGCTTGAATCAAAGGTAACTTTATTCTGAAGGCTTGTCGTCTGATCTGCAGAATTTTGTGCGCAGATAGTCGGTGTTGACCCTGAAGGCTCCATCTTGGCTCAGCCTGAACACTTGAACAAAACTGATAAGATTCAGTATGAGGTGGAAGGCATCGGCTATGATTTCGTTCCTACGGTGCTCGACAGATCAGTGAGTCCAGAGCCGCTTTGACGGACTTTCTTCTTCTTAAATGCTCCTTCGTGAATCCTTGTGGTTTGATTTGATTACTTTCAGGTTATTGATACTTGGTACAAGTCCAACGATGAGGAGTCCTTCAACATGTCCCGGATGCTCATTAGAGAAGAAGGCCTGCTGTGCGGTTAGTTCAGGGTCAAACGTCCAATGTTGTTCAATTTGAGCTCCGGTTGATGTTCTCTCTCTGTAACAGGAGGCAGCTCTGGGACCGCCATGGCTGCTGCTGTCGCGGTCGCCAAGGAGCTGAAGGAGGGCCAGCGCTGCGTGGTCATCCTGCCAGACTCCATCCGCAACTACATGTGAGAAGCTTTCCATTCCAGCCGATCCTCTTCCTGCTGCTGGAGTCTGATCCCATGTTTTTATCTTTTTCAGGTCCAAATTCTTGAGCGACAAGTGGATGTTTGAGAAAGGCTTCCTGAGCGAAGAGGTTTTGATGGTGAAGAAGCCCTGGTACGGCTCGTTCCGGGATGGGGGTTGCTGGCACTCTGCTTTTCCAAACATGCCGTCAAGTGTTTGTCCCTCCTAGGTGGTGGAACTTGAAGCTGCAGGGTTTGAACCTGTCGGCTCCCCTGACCGTCCTTCCAACCGTCAGCTGCCAGAACACCATCAAAATCCTAAAGGAGAAGGGATTCGACCAGGCGCCTGTAGTGGACGATGCGGGGTGAGGCCCTCCCTCCAGAGCAGAGTTCCATTTGAGAGAATGACGCACTAACTCCTCCCGCCTGTTGCAGGTTAATCCTGGGCATGGTGACTCTTGGGAACATGTTGTCGTCCATTCTTGCAGGAAAGATCAAGCTGTCTGACCCCGTCAGTAAAGTCCTCTACAAGCAGTTCAGACAGGTAAGGATGCTGATGCTAGCCTGAAAAATAGACACCTGTCCAAGACTAAATCAAAGTTTAACTTTGATTTAATCACATTTTTGGATTATGATTAATACCAGTGTTTTATTAGGTACATTTTGTACGACAAATTTGCAGCTTTAGAACAAAAAACAGACCAGAGAGAACATTTTTATTGTTTAAAATGTTTTAATTTGTAAAGTGTTAACTCAGATTTCCCAGAAGTGTCATTTGTGCACAAACACATCAACAGTGTGATAAGCAGAACTGTAAAGACTTGAATGTCTGCAGTTTTACTCCAAGAAAACAAAGATGCTGATATACAGCCATAAGAAACAAACATTGTGTTTCTGAACTTTAAACGGTCCAATACTCTAATCCGATTGGCTGCTGGGTGTTGATGTGCATCTAAAAAAGAAGTTCCGGTGTAGGTACAAAATGTGTTCAGCCTGTCAGATCGGTATGGGGGCTTGCGGCTAGTGATGACGTAGCAATATTTGATTGGCGGTTTAATGGTCAAATGATGTGTAAGATTACAATTGGACAAGTTACTGTATGGTTGGCCCGCACAGATCTCGACACACTAAGACTACTTTTGAACCGCCTCGCCAATTTCTTAACTACTAAAAAACTATATAGTGGAGGACTATCTAGTGCTCTGGATTTTAAAAACAATTCAGACTTCATTTTTTTAACAGCGAATATAACATCACCAAATTCACGAAGTGAAAACTTAATCAATTCAAGCATTTTACAAAGACTATTTATGAGTCCACTGTGTTCCAATGATGAAAAAATTTATGTTTTACTAAAAAAAAAATCAATTTAAATACCTTGTTTTGCTGAAATTGTCAAATGTAATGCATTGTGGTCCAAATTCCCCAATCTAGTGATCATGGTTTTTCGCAGAGAATTCTGGGAAATTTCTAGGGGCGCTTGAATCTGGAATTGTAGATTTGGACAGCTCTACAAAACAGCGAACGCGCTAAATAGTGAGTAGTGAAGGAATTCGGACATAGCTTTAATAGTTTGTCTAAGTTGTGTTACCGTAGTGTGATGTCATCACTAGTTGCCAGACCCCGTACCGATATGACAGGCCGAACATATATTGTACTGACACCGGTCACGTAGCCCAAATGTTCTATATCACTTCTTCAAAACAATCTTTTCTTCTTCATCTGGTGAAAAACAAGCAGTAAGAGGTGAACTTTCTCTCTGAACTGGCGTGGCGATCAGCACATATATCGCTTTCCTTTGCCACTGCAGTTGAGGTCTACTGGCTTAGTGACGCGTGTTACCATGACAACGGGCCGCACTACCATTCAAATATACCGTTTTTTGTGAAAAAGCGATCTAAACCGAAAAAATAACAAGAAAAACGTACTAAAGCTCGACTGAATATTTATTTCATTTTGTAAGTGACCATGGCATAAGCGGGATAATTTCTGATGAAGTGCATTTAACACACGCCGTGGAAGCCTGAACCGTCCGACACAAAGCAGAAGATGGTTGCTCCTGAAATGTGAATAATTTGCACTAATAAAAAATAAAGCGTTATTTTTTTCAAATTAATCGCGTGCATTAACGTGTTAACATTGAAAGCCCTGCTTTTTAGTCACCAAACCTGATCTTCCACACTTTTTAGGTCGGAAGACACTTGTACTCCTTCAAATGTGTGTGAAACACAAATTACGGCTCGTGGTTAAAAAAGTTTTCCCCAAAGTTAGCATTTTCTTATTACAACTTGCTCTCTCTTTAGTTTCTCTTCAGATTTTCTCTAGTGAGAAAAAATGTTTTACTCAGAATTTGTACAATTAAAGGTCCGCTATTTAAAATAAAAAAGCATAAAAGGCATACATCATGCAAAATCAACTTTTTTAACTTTTAAGTGTATTTTAACGTTAACCTCTCGTGAAAAAACACCCCCGAAGTGCTATTTTGCTCCATTCATGCATCTCTGATTCCTCTAAAACCCTGCGCTCTGAGCACCCCCCTCTACTCTCAATCCAACCCAATCTGTGGCAAAACTGAGACACGCTGCCGAGGCTGGCTCTAGGTTGACATCATGAAATTGGCGGCACCCACAAGGAGCAAAAGGCTGATCCCCAGAGATCGAGTCGTATTACTTCGGGGTTGGAAAAGAGCTCACGAATTTAACTAATATTTCATGTTCTTTAGTGTGTCAAAGGAAGTATATTATCTTATATACGGATAAAGTTTAATTCATCATTCAACAGTGGCATGATATAGGGCCTTTAAGTATTTAGTTCACATAGTAGTTGTTGTTTCCTGTAGTTCCTGTTTTCCTCTTTACCTCCTTTTTGTGACTTTTTCCTGTTTTAGATTCGTCTGACCGATAACTTGGGAAAGCTTTCCCGTATCCTTGAGACTGATCACTTTGCTCTGGTGGTTCATGAACAGATTCAGTGTAAGTCTGCAAACACCTGTATACACACATACACACACACGCATGCACTCATGTGCACCTGCACACACTTGTACACACCTGCCTGCACCTGCACAAACCTGCTCACACTTCTACTCACCTGCACTTACTTGTACACCTGCAAATACATGCACACACCTGCACTCACCTGTACACCTGAACATACATGTGTACACCTGTATGCACCTGCACACATCTACACACACTGGTACACACTTGAACATGCCATTATGTACCTGTTACCTGTGTGCACCCGGTAACACTTGTATACACTTACTTTACGTTACTTTCTGAGCGGTCTGTTTGCTTCCATTCTAGTGTCAGAAATCCTGGTGCAGACGTTTTACCTCACAAATGTCATCATGTAACTGTTGCTGTTGTCATGTGCAGCCCACCTTCATTTTAATGACATCACTAGTGAAGTTTTGTTTGGTCAACCAACCACCGATCATCACTCAAAAGCACCACTCTAGCCGCTTGGCGAACAGATGTGATCAGAACACCTTAATCTTGTCTTTTGGTGTCTGGAACAGATTAGTAAACACATGGTTTCTGTTTGAGTTTGTTTGTTTTTTGTCTCGGGTTTGTTACATTTTCCCATAATTCCATCCAAGGGGCCAGATAGTGAAATCTGTTTTCTTTGTGGTGTTTGAGATGTTAATTTGGACTTTTTCCCTCTGTCAGATCTGACAGACGGATCTGCCGTCCTGAAGCAGATGGTTTTTGGTGTGGTGACCGCCGTTGATCTGCTCAACTTTGTCACAGGCCGAGAGAGGAGGGAGCGCTCCATGTCGGAGTCCACAGATGAACTGTGATCAGCTGTCTCAAACGCATCGCCAAGCTGTTCATTTTTCTTTAAAGATTTGCTTTTTTTTAAGGTTTAATTCCTTTTTTTCTTCAAGCTTGTATCCTATGGCTGAATGAGCAGACAGAATTGTGCAGCAGTCAACTTCTTGTAGAATTGCATTTTTTGTT
This sequence comes from Adrianichthys oophorus, assembly GCA_036245035.1. Classification (NCBI taxonomy): domain Eukaryota; kingdom Metazoa; phylum Chordata; class Actinopteri; order Beloniformes; family Adrianichthyidae; genus Adrianichthys; species Adrianichthys oophorus. The sequence goes on along the minus strand of BSAI01000082.1, from coordinate 48,922 downwards.
GCAGGTGTTGCTTTCTTATTTGTTTTTGTAGAGTAACTAAAATCTCTTGTAAGCTTGTAATTTATTAGCAGCTTTTTGTATCAGAAGCTCCTCAGTTTCCCTCTTATAAATAAATGATTGTTTCAAACATAAGAAATAAGACTTTGGAGGTTGTTGCTGTATATAGACTGATCCTCAATGTTTTTCTGTTATAGTCTGAAGCCTGAGATGGAACTGTAAAAAGTTTGGAGTATTTTATCCTAGCAATGGCTGGAAAAAAATATTTTGTACTTTTTTTCTTGAAGAAATGTATAATATTGAATAAAATTTTCTTGGAAACATTTGATTTCTTTCTGTCTTCAAAAATCTAATGGCGCCATTACTCAATTGTGAACATAAAAAAGAGAAAAGTTAAATAAAAACTTTCTTTTGTGAACATCTTTAAAGTGTTGACGTGATGATTTTGGAAATGTAAAATGTAATGTAATATTAATAATTTATCAAAATATTATAACAAAAACTAACATGTTTTGGAGCGGAATCCCTCTGGGAACACTGCTAAGCCCACAGATAATTGATCTGTGAATAATGGATAATGTATTCATTTTTTTGAAATTGTATGTTGTTAGTGGTGTTTATAGATTTAGTTGTTTTTTATTCATTTTAACAACCAAACATTTTTTGCAGTTTTATTTGTTGATAAAAAAATATTTAAAACATTTATTTGAAATGAAATCATTACCTAAGTTATTGTAAATTCACACATTGTCGATTTCAAATATAACTTGTCTTCTTTAAGGAATAATGAGAGGTAGCAAACATTTTAAAGATATTTAACGCAGAATTGCAGAAAATCTTTTTACATTATTGCAGGGTTAAGGTATTAAAAACAACATAATTATTTAACTGTGGTTTCTCTGTTTTAATACGAACTTCCACGTCCTTTTAATGAGTAAAACTTGAGAAAAATTTGAAGAACGATGTAACGTGAACGCAATAATTACCTCGTTGAAGCGCTATGTTTGTGTCTGCCATGTGGTTTGAGGCGCATGTGATGAGCGTCTTGTAACACCGATGTAGGGGGTGATTCAGTGTTAATGTGCAGATCTCTACCCCGCCCCTCTGTCAGCCCTCAGCGGAGCGCCTACATGGAGTAAAGAAGCGCACCCCATGGTCCGTGGAGCAGCCAATCAGCGCTTCCGATGGTGAGGATGTATGTGTTGTGCGGTAGCGACTACGAGCGAGCCTCGGTGGGCAGTATGGCGGAGGAGACCACAGTGTGCGACTTAAAGGGGCTAAAAAAACAATTAGAGAATCTGTTGAGCCGCTATTCTCGTGACGAGCTCTGCTCCGACACTCTACGGTTTTGTTCGGACTTTCGCACGGTAAGGAGCCGCCGCAGAAGTCCGCACTTGGCTTGTTTTCGACGGAGAGAACGGAGACATTAGCCGACTCCCCTCCCCCAGAACTTCAACGGCTAGCTGGGGAGCTGGTTAGCATCTAGCCGGCCACTTGCAGGCTCTTTTCAGTCAACGGTACCAATGTATATTTATTTAATAGCTCCCATAGTGGGACAGAACCACACCCAGACCGTGACATCGACTTATTCGATTTAAAATGACGTCGTAACTTGTCAAAAATGGCGAACTTTTCCACTGACAAGCTAAAGCGGCTAGTTAGTTGTTTAACCATGTAGCCCAAGATGTAGCTTTAAAGTTTACTCTGTTTACCAAACCCAACTAAGGCTTACATGTACTCACTAACGCAAAAATACTACTATGACTGATTTGCACACACTTCACCAACATCTGGTTGCTTGTGACATGTTTTTTTTTGTTATGAAACCTAGTTTCGATATTGTTTATATCCGTCACTAGATGTTTGTCACCACACGAAAATGACATCTAGATGAACAATCAAACAGCATATTTACTAACTTTGTATAGAAAGTATAGCAGCTACACGACTTGAGGATTTATACATTCATCCAACTTAATCTAAAATAATATAATTTAAAGTGACAATTCAAGATTAAATGGCTCAAATTGTAGTCGTATTTATTTGAATTGAAATTTAAAACCAGATTATTTTGGGCCTTGCTTTTATTTTGAAAGCTTAGCCAAATCATAAAATATTACTGTTTGGTAAAAGTGAGTTGACTGGTTGGCATGTAATAATCTGTTTGAGTTTTTTTTCCCTGAAGTTTTATTTTTTTATGTCAGTCAGGATCGTTCAGGAATTTTTAGTGAACGTTACATTTATGTTAAAAATACTTTATATAAATATATATTTGTGTAAAAATATTCTGCTATAATAGATTTGTTTATGTTTACAGTCCCTCTCACACAAAATGACCAAAGTTGCTTTACTTTAAAAAAATATTGAATGTATTCTCGTTTTTAATGATTGTTGTAGGACAAAAGTCATCATTTGCTGCAGTTTTTCAAAAATGTGATATTTTTCAGCTATAATTTGCTGAAACTAAAGTTTTCAGGAGGACGTTTAAACTTTGAAGTGGTTGTTTGTTGAAGTGTAATTTTATTTAACCCCACAAAAATGTACAACACTGATGAAATTCATTATTCAACTGTGATTTATTTCAAAATAAAGCATTTTTTCATGTTTTCTGAGAGCAACTACAAACTTGAACAATCATATTACAGCATCATGCTTAGTCTGTTTTGACACTAAAATCACCAACATTATTGTCATGTTGAAAAGTCAATTTCAACTAGAAAAAAAAGTTGACACGCTGAAGTTTTTAGTTTCTCTTATGTATAAATCAAAAATGTAACAAAAAAGCTTATTTTTCTGGAAAAAAAACATTGATTTATTTTTAGTTTTTAGTTAAATTTGTCTGCTGGTCACTTGGTCTTAATTCTGTCTAATTTAAAATTTTTTTTTCCTTTCGCCTGGTTCACATCGGACGAGGAAGCGCCACAAAGCGGCGCAGAACGGAGGCCGTTTCCATTCGGCGCCCTTGTTAACCAGACGCAAAGCTCCGCAGTCCTCCACGGCCGGCTTGCACCGTGCAACAATCGTTTCGATGTCTGGTCTATTTTTTGCGCGAGCCGGGAGTGGTCCGCATCAATTCTGGCAGGAAGTTATGCCAGGACATACGAGAAAATTTTCTAAATATAACAATGTGTGTGTTTTGGGGTCTAAAAACACAATCGATGAGAAAGGACAGAGAGTAGTTGGACAGAAACATGGTGTGAATATTTATACCTATGATGGCAAAAAACACAGCTCTAAATAGCCATAGCTGAACAGAAGCACCTGTCGATCGTCACAAAAAAATACGTATGGTGTGAACTGGAGGTAAGCGGGTGTCGCACGCACGCCCACCGCTTCCGCGTCCGGTGTGAACCAGACAAAATATTTCACTCTAACTTCCGTTTTCTCTAAAGGCTTTGATTCTAAAATTGAATTAATCGGACATTATTAGAAATAACCTGTTTGAATACATTACAATTTCATACATTGTACGTTTAGTGTTTTTGTTTCCAAATCTATATCAACATATCATTAGGTCTTTTATTAGGCTGACTCATTGGGGCTTAAAAAAATGTCTCCTTTGCATCATAACATCAAATGAGCTCATATTTCACCCAAAGAACCTGAACGACGGATTTCTTTAAACCCACACATGGTAAACTGACATGCATGGTTACACATATTCACATTCCGGGATGTCCCGATCTGACCTTGTGATCAGAAATTGGGTCGATCGTGTCGTTTCAGACTCGTTTGGAATCCGATGTTTCATCCGGATCAGGGATCAGATAATTTTTTTATTCTCACTAACATGATCAGCACTGTACAATTTCAGGCTTGTTATCACAGATAAATATTCTGCTAGAAGTCTGCATATTATGAACGGATCACAACGTTTTAATCCCGAAAAGCTCAGCAGAATACAACACTAGTTTGAGCAGGACACGCACGGAAACAGTTTGATAAAGTTAGCAAGATATTCCCTGATTGGGACTTCGGGTATCACTAACTCTTTTAATAAAATAATCAATGTTTAAAACTGACAGCAAGTGTCTCTATTGGTTTGTCTCAATGCAAACAATGACGTTCTAAGACATTAAAAAAAAAAAACAAGAAAAAGGCTGGATTTTTGTTTGAGGATTTATGAGCCAGTCATGAATACTCATCATGTTTTTGTCACTACAATGAAGAAAGAAGAAAGTTTTTTTTTATTAATTACATTTTTTATTACAGATTTGAATCACATATGATCAAAAATGTTCAATAGTTCTAAAAATCCTAAAACTGTCTCAAAACTGTCTGACATGACTAATGACCCCCTATTTTGCCCATGTTTTGGACAGAATTTTTTCTGCATAGTCAACAGTCAGTCGTCAGCGTTTTGTTTGTCCAACACAACTTTAAAAGAAGAACTAAACAGTTTAACTTCACGTTTTCTACTTTTTAATATTTCAGAGTGATTGAGCTTGAACTCTAAACTGTGATTTTTGTTGGTGATTAAGAGCCTTTATGTCAGCATCACAGTTATGAGGAAGTGAGGACGTCTGATTGGTTAAATGGGTGACACTTATGTTTGAGCCTCTAAATTTGATTGGTGGAGGCATTTTGATGGTGAAATGAGAGCTTTGCAGTGATTAAACGAAGTGTCTGTTTGGAAAAAAAATGCTGTGAAATCGCAGAATTACAAAATCCTGGAGGGATTAGTGTTTGTTTCATTATCTCCAAGTATTACATAATATATGAAAGATAATGTACTTTTATAAAAACACTTTGTAATGTCACTCACAGGTGGAAAAACAATTGAAAATGTTACTTGGTGGGTTATTGTATTTTATGGATGTCAAATTTCAAACCACAGGTTTAATATTGAGGTGAAAAAATTGAATAAAAATGAGATTTTTGCAGTGTTTTTGAATTTTTGATGTTTCAGCTTAATAGCAATTAAATTAAGGTCAATTAAAACATGTTTAGATTTTGTTGGTTTTACAGATTTTTTTCAAACCGGGCAGAAAAATCTGGCTCGAGTTGTTTAAAATGTCTTTTCTTTACTTTGGTGGTGCAGCTCAGTCCATTCAAACGTTGTCTTCAAGTCCCCTGAAAAATGCAGGAAAACAGTTTTGTTTCATAAAACAGTTTCCATCAAAAACGGGATGTTAATGCCAGTTTCCTTTGGATTCTGGAATAGCATTCATCTTGGTTTTAGCCAACAGTCTGGGATTTATCTGAACTTTGTCAGAAGTTTGTGAACATTTACTCTTAATTACTGATAAATCCAGAATGAATGTTTTTATTTTGATGTTTTCCGTCAAATGTTTGATCAGTTTTTGGCTCTCGGTAAATTGCTGTCATTGGCTCGGTGTTTAAAGTTGCTGTAGTTTATTAGAGTAGTAAAGTTGACATTTTATAATCCCTCTTTCTTTGGCTGCCAGGAAATCTCCACTCTTAAAGGTTATCCCGGATGTTTAATGACTTTTTAATTCTTTTCATTATTGTAAGTACTAAGCAGCAGTACATTTACTTCCCCTAAAAAAGGTTTTCTGTCTCTGTGTGTAATTATTAATTCTTATTTAGCCGGTGTTCATATTTTAAGGAAGTTGGAAATTGATGCGTCTTTGAAAAACAGACAGTTTATGAAAAACAGACTGAGTTTTTGTAATAATGTTTGGATTAAAACGAATTTAAAAGTCAGGAAATGGAAGGAAAAACAACATTTCATCTGATGAGAATAGCTGCTGGTTATATTTATCTAATCTGTTAATTGTTTTGTATTTGAAAGTGTACTTAGCCCTGCGTCATAGTCCGTCCTGTGTAAATGCTGTGTCATCAATTCCCTCTTGATGTCGTCCTGGTCCTGAAGTGTTTGTTTCTGCCTGCAGTTGGTGGAAGAGCACGCCGCTTGCTGGCAGCTGCCGCTGCCACAGCTCAGGGTCCTGGAGATCGCTCTTTGCTACTTCACTCAAGCCTCCAGCTGCTTCCCATCAAACTGTGATCCTGCTCTCCAAACAATCAGTAGTCTGGCCTTGTAAGTACACAGACCCTGACTCAGGGGGGCGCTGTCTGCTTTTCCTGTCATCAATGGGCTGTTTTCTTTTTAGCTCCAGATGAGCTTTGTTGTGTAGAATTAGTCAGAGGTGATTGAGCACAGTGGACTTTGTGTATAACATAGACATGATACCAACCCAGAAGACAGGACACAGCAGCTTTTAAACCCACAACCACCAGGAACTGTGTTAAGAGTCCTGACGTTTGGTTTTTAATGTTTGGTTTTTACAAAAAGGCATCATTCAGATAAAATCTTTCAAGATTCTTCTCAGTCTGAGTTTAGTTTGTGCTCAAATAACATCATTTCAGTGAAAACTTACTTTTTTTTTTGTAATCAAAGGAGTGTTTTCGAGTTGCTGCTGTTTTTTGACCAGAATGACTTCAGTGAGGAGCCGCTGGAACGTTTCGCCGCTACATTCCAGGTGAGAGTCCAGACCAGGATCCAGACCTGTCATGCACTTGTAACTGATCTGTTACAGACTTGCAATAGACTTATCACTGACCAGACGCAGACCTGTCACTGACCTGTGACTGACCTGTTAAGCTACATTGACAACGCCCTTGGCACTAGGCGTTCACGTGACCACTTCCATCCACGTAACCGCGTGTATTTGCACGTTTTGGACTTCTGCATGCAAAATGATTGCGTTCCCTGCATATGCAAGTTTCTATGACCATTTGGGCCTCTATGCACACAATGGGCGGCTATTGAACGTGCATTAAAAGGTAAACCAGATGAATCCGATTTTGTAGGGAATAATGAATGGTGTCCCTTTGAATTCACGGAAGTATCTGTTTGTAAATTGATCATGTTGGAGAAAGGAATCATTGCGGTTTGTATCCGGCTGCAATCATATGGATTCAAGTCTTTCAAATCCCGGAATCTGTGAAAGATTTTCTGAGATTTACATCGCTTTAACATTTCACACCAAATCTCTTCTGACTGTCGGTGGCGGACGTGCACTCGTATCACGTAGCAACAGTGCAATGTGAACAGCATATGCACGGCCAAAATACAAAACCTCCTGTCTGGAAAAAACATGTTTCAAATATTCCAGTCAATGCTGAGAGGTTGTTGTCTTGTGACCTTTATGTTATAAAAAAGGGAACGATATGTGGGGTTATCCTGGTCTCACTGTTCAGTGTAAAAAGTCAACACCTAAAAAAGTGCAGATTGGAGGTTTTGTATTTTGGCCTTGGATAATGCTAAATGCATCTTCATGAAGCAGGTCACTGACCTGTACCTGACCTCTGATGGAATGTTGAGATTTCCTTCCTTTTTCATTCTTTCATGGATGAAGATGCTGCTCATCTGTTTTCAGACCAAATGTTACAGAGTTTTGTCTGCTGTCATCATTTAGTCACCAGGTCAGAACCATCATCCTGTTGGTGAACCAACGTTTTCTTATCTTTCTTTTTTCTTTCTTCTTAGACCCTCAGTTACCTTTTTGAAACAGTTTTTTATTTTAAATTGATGTTTGATTATGGAGCCACTTGTTTGAAGGTCAAAACATATTTGACATTTTTGTCTTTTAGTTTTGACTCTACTCCTATAAAGTTGTTTGTTTTTTTACCAGCACTCCTCTTAAAAAAACAAAAAACAAATGTATGTATATGTTTAACATATATTTAAACAAACAGCGTTGGTGTTAAAGTGCTTGAAATGAACTTTAGGAAAAGGGGAAGTTCATGCGTATGGAAATGTTTAGTTTGTCTGTGAATAATTAGAGAATAAACCAGACTGATTCTTCTGTTCACTGAAAAATGTGATTCTTCATGAGGTTCTCCTCCTTCAGGAATGTTATCTGGTCCTAGCAAAGCACCCCAACCTTCACCTCCTTCAGGTGGAGCATTTGGTTGGGAGTGGGGGGCCATGGGCCAGCCCAGTTCTACAAGCAATCCTCAGCCAGTCCAGTTTACCTCAGCATGAAGGTCAGAGGGGTTGAAGGTCTTCTCCAGACTGTTTTTAAACGGTTTTACTGTCAAACTTATTCCTTCTTTTTTTATTTCTGCCCCCCATCAGTGGATGCATACATCAGCTCTGAGCTACCCATATTTTTCGAGCTTCGGGTTCGCTTCCTCCTGTCCCGTTCTCGAGGCGGCGAGGCGGCAGCTCTGGCTAAACGCTGCGCCCGGCACCCCAGCGCAGGTCAGCACTTGTTCTTTCTCCAGGTCTACCTCACATGGCTTCACAAAACCTCCCAGCAGGACTGCCTGCACAAAGAGGTGAGACTCCTCCTTCAGTCTTTGGTGGCATTTGGGGTTTATGATCAAAGCTGAACAGGAAGTGACTGTTCTTTCAGGTGGCGGACATCAGCGGTAAAGATGCTGTTCACATCCTCTGCAGCCTGGAGTCAGACGAGCCGGATGAGCTGCTGCTGTCTCTCAGCACAGCCTTCCTGTCCCAGCAGCTCCGCAGAGGAGATATGTATTATCTGTGGTAAGTTCCTGAACACTCCTGATTTTTGGGTTTACTCTTAAATGATTCTAAAACGTGCTCTTTGTTTTCAGTGACCTTGTCCTGTTGTGGACGAACCTTCACAGTCGTCTAAAAACGTCCCCGCAGGTCCTGCTAGCAGAATGCCGACAGCTGATGAAATCTGCCACAAACGTCAAGTCCATATTTCCCTTCATCAGAGCTGTGCTGCAGAACGTGAGACGAGAGCGCCGCACTGTTTTGTTCCGATAAAAAGGTCAATGAAGGTCTAAAGATGTTTCCTGTCTCTCAGGTTGGGGAAGCAGGCGTCCAGTTCTGCATCGAGCTTTGCGCCAACGCCCTGCAGGCTCATCTTCCGTGTGACGTCACCACCAAGTCCCTCATCTACAAAACCATCGCAGGGCTGCTACCCAATGACCTGGAAGTCTGCCGGGCGTGCGCTCTTCTGGTCTTCTTCCAGGAGCGGACGGTGGAGTCCTACAAGATGGTGTACCTGCTCTACATGCTGCCCGACCAGGAGTACCACGCCGAGGACAGTCCCATCGGGAACCACGTTCGCTTTGAGACCCTGCAGGTATGGAAAGATCCGTCTGTTACAAAAACCAAAACTCAAGTAATTTAGCAGTATTGCTGCTTCATCTGCCTGATTTTGTTTTTTATTAAGATGCTAAAACGTTTCTTGCATTTTGAGAGTTTGAAACGTGATTACGATGTTTAAATCTGGATTAAAGGACAATAGTTTATTATTCATTTAAAAAAACAAAAAAAACTGCATTTTTTTTGGTCGGTTAAACTTGGTAGTTTAAAATTACGCAGGACAAAGAATGGCGGCTCCATCTTTATATCATGCTTTGAGGGAAAAGAGGAGGAGCTCCTTTCTTTGTGGCTAAATTTATGTTATTTTTCTGTCTGATTTCATTATAAACACCTCTATTTATGCTATACCTTCAAATAGCCTTAAAATGGCTCAGCACGGCAATGGCAGTATTATGTACTGGGCTCATTTTGCTCATTAAAACGGATTCAATAAAATAGTTTGATATTTGTATTGAGTTTGATTTTAAAAGGGTTTTTGTCTCCTCAGGTCTTGAAAAAGGATCTGCACTTTGACCCAGAGTTCTGGAACCTCATCACTCTGCGGACCAACTGCCTGAAGCTGATGAGCAAGAAGGTGGTCAGCGCTGTTCTGGAGGAAATCATGGAGGACAAATGGATCTCAAAGTACTGCGCCAAAGATCCGGTTCCCAGATCCGGCTGTCGCGCTAAAGACAAAAGCAAAGTTCTGTCCGTGGCCAAGAAGCGTCACCAGAACCAACAAACGGGTTCAGACGCCGCGTCCAAGCGGCTGAAGATTGGTGCAGAGAAAACGCGGCACAACGATCGCGGTGCGAAGAGGAAAGGGGGGCGGCCTCTGCAGGAGTCCTCTCCTAGATCTTTACGGCGCTCCTTTTGGCAGCTGGACAGAATACACGGCAGTGTGGCGTTGCGGTATGAGGAGCAGAGGCGCACAACCAGGCTGTCGGAGAAGAACCCTCCAAAACGCAGGATCAGGAAGCCCAGGTGGCTCCTGGAAGACTCGGGGGCTCTGGAGGAAAACGTTCCTCTCAGGATCAAAAGGAATGGTTTGAAACGCGGCAAATGCCTTTCATCCTGTGTCATAAAGAGATCCAAAATGGGTTCCATGAAGAACAATGCCAAGCCTTTGGTGGCCTCCCACCTAAGGGCAAACCATGAGAACCAGAATGGGTTCCCATCGGACCCCGTTGCCCCGCTGAGCCCGTCGCAGGTCATCCTGGAGCTTTCCCTGCCGGACAATGAGCTGATGGCCACCTTCACAGAGGACGCCTGCAACCGGCCCAGAGGTTTCCCGCAGGTGCTTTTCTACAAACCCACCGTGAAGCGTGCCGCAGCGCCATCCCCCGAGAAGACTGTCCACGGGAAAGAGGTGGTTCTCAGAGCGCGGGATCCAAGCATGTTCGTGCAGCTGCTGCACTGCTACGCCCGCCGTCAGAAGGGCAAAGGCACTTCCTCCCACGTTCACGCGTCTGTGTCTACCATCACGCGGTCTTCGCTGCAGGGAAGTCCTCCAAAGGATTCCCCAAGAGACCAAATGGCAGAAATGGGAGCCCTCAAAGTCCAGAGTTTAAAGCCGCCAACACGGAAAGGAGGTGCAGCCAGAGAAGCAACGGAGGAGCCCAGTCTTATCAAAGAAAAAGTGATTCCTCAAACTCCAGGAGATCTTCATAACTCCTCGGAGGCGGAGGCGGCGGCGGCGGCTCTACCTCCCCCAAAGCCTCTGGATGTTTCTCAGAGTTCAGCAACAAAGCCGTGTGAAGATGTGGAGATGAAAGTCACCATCGCCTCACGGTCTCCAGTTTCAGACAGAGTCTCTAAGCCTCAGAGTGTGGAGAAGGAACCACAAACGACCAAAGCCGCGGACGTTAACCATCCCATCCAGACCAACTTTCCCAATGTAGAAGATCCGGTTCTCTGTCAAGATGGAGAACATCCACTCAGGACTTTATCCTCTCAGGGGGGAAACTCTTCACCAACCAAGGTGTTGGAGAAGAACTCTACAGAACATAAGCAGAGTGACAGAAGCCCCAGAAGAAACTCCACCGTTAGAAAGCCGTCTGATCCAGAGCTTTCCCATGATCCTTCACAGCAGGACAGAACAGGCCTGAATGCACAGCCTGAAGGGTCACAGGTGGTACCGGAGCTTTCACTCAACCAAGTCCCTCAGGAAAACAAACATGGACTTCCAGAGGACAGCACCTCAGGAGAACCACGACCTGAACCGGAGCTCAGCAGCCCAGAAGAAACGACTCCTTTCTTTGTGCCACAGATCCATGACATCAAAGAAGAGGCGACGGCACATGAGATTGGCTCCCACTCTCCTGAAAGCAGCGAGTTCAGGGAGACGTTCCCAGAGTCAGAGGAGTCCACGCTGGAGTACTGCTGCATCTTCTGCGAGAAGGACTTTAAGGGGTGCCGGGTTGTGGCGCACGCCATGTTCCATTACCGTAAAGATGAGTGCATGTTCTGTGGAACTGTCTTCACAGACGACCTGCTGGCCATGATCCACCTGTCTGACCATATTGAGAAGCTGAAGAGAATGAAAGCGCCTCCAGCGCCAGGCGACGACACCAAAGATTCATCCACCAAAGCAAAAACCTCCAATGCATCTCCCGGTTCTGGAAAGCGTGGGAGACCAAGGAAGTCCTCCACCTCACAGAAACCGACAGATTCTGGTCCGTCTGAAGCGAGGACTCTCAGATCCGATGACAAACAATCCCAGAAACAACAAACACCTCACAGGGTCAATGGACACATCAGCAAGAAGCTCAGCGGATTAAGACGATCCGTAGACGCCAAGGAGGAGCCCGTTCAGCAGGAGATCTCACAAGAACGTCCGGGTTCTGAGGCGGGTTCTTCAACATCCATCCGGGCTGCCGGAACGTCGGCATGTGTGAAAGAAGAAAAGAAGACGGAACCCGCAAAGAAGAAAACACTGAAGGAAAAGAGAAGGGCGGGTCCTCAGGAGAAGGCGTGCTGTCCCGTAGATGGCTGCTCGTGGTCCGCGGACGTTTCAAAGAACCGGGTCACTCCTCTGTACCACGCTCTGGAGGACCACTACGGCGACACCAGACCTCTGGAGCTGGCTTTCCGTGTTGGAAACGGCAAATGCAGCATTTGCTCCAGAGTCATGTTTAGCTTTGAGCACTTTCTGCACCACGTCGGCAGACACAGAGACTCTCCGCGCCACCCGTGCCTCCACCAGGGCTGCGATGCCAGGTTCAAATCCGGCATGGAAATGAGGCGGCACGCCCGTAAGCACAGCCCTCTGCAGGCCGTGTGCTGCCTGCCCGGATGCTCCCAGCTCTTCATTTGCCTCTGGGCGCTCAACCTCCATGAGAAGGACCACTTTGCCGCCAGACCAGCAAAACCCGTAAAGAACACGAATGTTCAAGCAGGCGACCAGACGCCGGCGGAGAGGAAGCGCTGCAGCTCAGAGGATGCTTCAAGAGATCCAACCACCAGCGAAGAGCCTTCTGGGAAGTTCAGTCAAGATGGAGCAGGCAAGGCACCATTGAGGGAAAACGGCAAAGCTCAGAAAAACCCCTGCAGCCAGGAAGATCCCGAACAGCCTTCAGTTCCCCGCCTGAGGCTGAGAAGAAGCTCGTCTGAAGCTCACAGAGCTCCTCCATCACTGCTGCTAAAACGCAGAAGCAAAGTCAGACACAAGCTCCAGAAACTGCAGGTCAGAGCAACGACGAAGAGAAGAAGAGGACGCCCTCTAAAGGCGAGCAAAGCCACTAACAATGAGAACGCCCCCGCAGGCAGAAACCCGTCAAAGGTCGAAACCACCAAGAGTTCAGCGGCTGAGTCCAACCTGATCAACCTTCTGAGGCTCCGAGATCACAGGAAACCTCCGTCCAACACATTAAAGCTCAAAACGCAGCAGGCCAAGATCAGAAATCACCACACGCTTTCCAACGCCAGCAAGGCGAAGAAGAAGAAGACCACCAAACCCGATGGACGATCATCTGCAAAGAAACAGACCACGTCTGCAGCTCCTCACCATGAGGCTGAAGCTTCCAGCTGGGATGTTCCTCCCAACCCAACTCCAGGACTCATCCCGGCGGAGAAGCAATCCCAGGAGATTGTTTCCACGATGGAGGAGAAGAAATCTGGTTTGAAAGAAACCAACAAGGTGGAGGAAGAACGAGGGAATACATCTGCCCCCAAAAACCACCAGAACGACTCTACGGAAGCTGCAGTGATCCAAAAACAAGAGGTCACCGCGTCCAGCACCCCCCCATCTGCAGACGCCGCCCCGTCGTCTGCTCCTCAAGACACCCAGCAGGAGAAAAAGGACAAACCGGCAACAAGCCAGACGCAGTTGGAGCTAAAGGAGGACAAGTCAAAGAAAAAGAGCAGAGATGGTGCTGCTGCTGCAGCCTCCACCGCAGTCCAGACAGATAGCGCTGCAGGCCACGCCCCCGAGACAGACACGCCGGCTTCCACCCACACCACGAACAGAAAAGCGGCAGTTCAGCTGCGGAAAACGACCGTGTGTAACGAAACCCTCGCCCTGTACAGCAAGAAGCCCTACCTGCGGGTGCCGCCCACGGCGTACCTGGACGAGAAGTACACCGCCATGCCAAAGCGGCGGAAGACGTCCTTCCCGCTGCCGCCCGACGACGAGGCTTCCCCAGAGAAGACAAGCGCACCGCAGCAGAGACAGCGATGTGCCAAATGTTTCGCCACTTTCACCTGTGCCGAGGAGCTGCAGAGTCACCTGCAGCGGCAGAACTGCTCCAAGCTGTTCGGGTTCGATTCTGACGACGAGGAAGGTGAGTTTGAGGCGTTTATGGATCCGGTCCAGAACCGCTCGTCTGTTTGTTAGGGCCTGAAATAAAAGGGGTCAAATTAGGAAGAAAAAGTCAACATTTTATGAGAGATTTATGAAGAAATGGTGACTTTTTTTAACCAAAGTTATAGATAAACGACTAAAACAAAAGCAAACTCGGTAATGTTCTTCAGAAGTTTGATGTCCATCTGAATATTCTGCACCGTCAATCAAACTGGTAATATTTGTTTTTGTTGAAACGTTTTAAAAGACAAACGTAACTTTTTATTTTTGACAAAGGATGACTTTTAAAACGACCTTTTTCCCCGCGACCCGGTTCCGGATGAGCAGAGGAAGAGGGATGGAATTGTTTCAAACGTGAAATTTTAATTTTACTCTTGTAAATTTTCATAATTTTAACTATTTTTCTAATTTTTAGATTTGACTTTTTTTGTACTTTTTTCTTATAACTATTCTTGTGAAATGGAAACATTTTCTTATAATTTTAAGTTTGTTATTGTAAAATTATGACTTTTTCTCCAAATGTTACAACTTTTTTCTATAGACAAGTTCTGTGAAATGTTCCCTTTTTTTCATGATTTTAGGACTTTTTCTAATTCTTTTGTGACTATATTCCTGTAAAATGTTGACTTATTTTCCACAACTTTTCTCACTGTTGATGATTTTATTCTTGTAGTAAATTTAAACTTGCTTCTCTTAATTTTACATCTTTATTCTTTAAAGCCTTGACTTCACTTGTGTTTAGTTATTATTATTTTTCATAATTTTACATTTTTTTTCCTCCTTTGAATTTGAATGTTTTTCCGAATGATTTTATGGTTATATTCCTGTAAAATTTGGACTTTCTTTTAGGATGAATGATCTAGATCAACCCAAAGTTCACAGAATCTGTCCAACTGTCTGCAGTTTTCTTTTTTGTTGGTTGATTATGGTTTTGCTCTGTTTCAGGCCACAGCTGAGCCTGATCCACAAAGGGAACAAAGTTCTGGATTTTGAACTGGCCCACGTTCTGCCTGAGACGGGACTTGTGACCCAGAACTGCATGGTTATCAAACAGAAAACCCCAAAAAACTCTGGAAAACTACTGACGCGAACCGAACCAGGTCCGGTTGTTTGTGGGACGGTTCGTACTGAAGTGCCTGCTCTGGAACCGCCGTGCTGTTCTCCACCTGACGCTGTGGCTCACAGACTGGACAAATGGAAACTGTCAGACTAAAAAACTTCACAGCAGCCAAGCCATATGGTGACGTTTGCTTTTTGCACTCGTGATTCTTTGAGTCCTGGTCGTGGAAAGAACCGGTCCTGGAGGTTAGAAGATCCTCCTTACAGACCCGATTTAGTCCGAGTCTAAACTCTGAGATTGCTGTTCTACGGTCTTCTTTAAGACGTTTTTAATGTATAGTTCTTGTTTAAATACTAATTGTATTTCTTGTATACAAAAAAATATGTTCCCTATGGGTCTCATTAGAGCTATGCTGCCTGTTCTCACAATGAGTAACCAGTAGGGGGCAGTGTGCACCAATCTTAAGATTTTCAATATTATTTCTTGTTTGCAAAGAAGTTGTTGATGTGGAATTTTATTTCTATCTAAATGCAGAGCAGCTGGATTTTATTTAGGGAGTAGGTGTTTAATTTCACATGTTTTACTCATAAAATGTTTAATTATTCAGCTCAAATTCTTGCTTGTATTGTTCCTCTCACTCAGATATCAATCTTTGATTTGCCATTCATCCAAACAAGTGAATAATTGGTTTGAATGTTTGCTTAAAGAAGAAGAAAAGGAAAAGAGCAGGAGGCCGCATGTGTCTTTAGTAGGCCGCAGGTTCTATTTATTTATGTTTTGTTTTCTATCTTTTGTAAATAGTTAGAGTTTCAATGACTTAATTGTATACAGGGGGTGGGGGTGGGGTTTATATTTTGTTCTCGGGGAAAAAATAATAAAAATGTTTGAAAAATGAGATTGATTTGGGGCAGTGAAGTGTTTAAGATAAGCAAATGGAGAGATGGATTGAGACTATCAAAATAAAAGTTGGCCTTCAGTGTTTGTGTTCATGTCACGCTTTTTTGGCTTGGAAGTCGTCCCGAAGGCCAGACAGGAAGGCCATGTTTGCTTTTTTGCAGAGACGAGAAGAAGGAAAGAGATCCGACGCAAAGGTAACCTCACCCACGCAGCCGTGCAAAATTAATCCAGTGGCCGACGGATCCGGTTTCCTGCGGGAACTGTTTTAAAACAGAAAAAGTCACTCAAAAGACCTGGAAGTGCGACAGATTTTAATGCATAATAATTTAAGCACGGTGGAGGCATCCAAAGAGTTTCACTACATAAATCACAAACATCAAAAGTCTTCATCTGTATGACAGGAGTCGAACGGCACAAAGGCTTTCAGCAAACACAAGGACAGGATCTGTACTTCAAAATAATACACTTTAGAGTGACTTAAATACAGTATTTGTGCAAGAATTGTGATTTAAATATGAAATATATATGTACAAATAATGTTAGCTGATTGTTGAAGGATAAATAAGCGGCTGCTGCTCAGCTGTGACTGGACCGGTGATTTCCAAGTTGAGTTTTCTTTGTCAAAAACCGGCTTTTTTGGAATAGATCTGAAAGGTCTATGCAGCTTCCACACGGCATGTTTTATTTAAACGTATACCTCCGGGGGGGGGGGGGGGGGGAGTCTGGTCTGTCATTATCTCATCCCACATTCCAGTTTGCACAGACCTGTGTGCCGCCTTCACTGCAGGTCGGAGGTTGGCGTGCTTGCTGCAACATGCTGCAGAGGGGAGCTCTGTGCCCCCATTGGCCCGTCCAGACCATCTCCAGGTGTGATTGGTTCTTCCCAGTTGTAATTATAAGCAGACATTCCCAGAGAGTCAATTATCCCATTTCTGCCTTTTCAAATTGCTTTTTACCCTTTGATTCCCCGCAGACGGTCTCTGATCCTCCTTGGGAGAAGCCTGTCAAGTCGGACCTTTGAAAACCCGATCCACCTTTTTTCAGAGCTCACTTTTGTCCAGAAACGGTGAATCAAAGGCAGCCTCCGCTTCCGTCCACTTTAGCTGGTTAATTCCACTTCATGAAGTTGGGGATGCACTGACACACTCTGTAGTTGTAGTAATAATCAGGCTGGCAGATGCGTTTGGGGTTTCTGCAGGGCCGCCGGTAACAACTGCACAGAGGAAAGACGTGGTTAAGAAGTGTGGCAAAAAGAAAGATGGATGAAAAAGAGAAGGAGGCCAAAAGGAAAAGAGAGAATCAGTGCTATGAATTATTCACGCCAGCTCTTCTGGATAAAGTGTCATCCGGGCTGCATTTGCATGAGCATCAATAGATTCTGTGTGTGAGTGAAAAGGGAGTATTTGTCGGGGGGGACTCATCCCTGTGACCAGATGTTGAATGAAACGGCAAAAAATGAACCACAGAAGGCTTTTTTTCTGCCTGAACACTTTCTGTGCTAGCAAACGCAGGTTTAATTGTTAGGTATTCTTGCTGCGCTTGCTGGTACAGCGTTCAACTGCACTTTCACATCATCTCACCCCTGCAGCTCTGTTTACAATTTATACTCAAAATAAATCATTTGAGAGAACATGTTTGACCCAGTTACAACAGCAAATAATAACTTTTTGTTGTAAAAATATTGTGATTAAAAATAAGGAATATATTGTGTGACTGCGACACAAGAACACATGCAGCTTCTTCATCGCTCTTTAGCTTTGAAGAGAAATGCTTGAAAAGTTTGCATGAGTCATATAGCTTTGGTTCATTTGTTTTAGTTAATACAGTTTTGTCACTCGTGTTTTAAACATGCCAGATGACCGAGCTAAACCATGCTGCTCAGAGGCAAAGTTTTCTCCTCTGGTGAAGCAGAAATGAAATCAAGGTGCGCTGAAGTCATCATGATAAAGAATGGCAGGTTTGACTTGACTTTTGTGCTTTATTTTGAAAGGAACATGTTTGGGCTGCTGTCAAAGTAAAAGAAGTTAAAATAGTTATATAAAATCCAACAATTATAAACATTTAAAACTATATTCTATTAATAAACGTCACAAAAATATGAATAAATAGTATTTTTCTAAATAGTGGGTTTAAGTCAGTAATTTACTGATTTTTTTTTAAAACTTTATACCGATGTTAAGAAACTGTTATTTGATAGTAAAGCTGTTGTTAGTGTGGAGAGTTTTGAACAAACTTTGGAACCTAAAACGGTTCGCTAAAGTTTAGCAGTTTTCAAACGGTTGACTTTCTTTGGTTTTGGATCTAATCAGACACAGGTAGACCTAATTGAGTTTTAGACCCAGTCAGTATGTTGGTCCATTTTTAAAGGGCAATCTGCAGCTACAGGCCTCCGAGCAGCTTTGTGCAGTTTTTGAGGTAAATATTTGACATGTTTTTAGTTTACTGTGGCGCTCAGCTCAAGTACTGCATTCATCATGAATGTTTGACGGGCAGAGGCAGAAAGAAGACGGTTCATTTTTGGTAATCAGCATTGACCTCATTATAGTAACCAAATAATTAAAGGTTAAGAATAAAAAAAGAGGCTCTATTTAGACTTAATATTGTTGCTTGTAATTGATGTAAATAACATTTAGGGTAATGTCAGGCATTACCTTCTAAAAGATCGGATTTATTTACACTTCCTTATGCTGAGAAAGTTTAGGAAACCACGGTTGAAGGTCACTTCATTGTATATTCAAGCTTTTTCTCATGTCTAAAGTTAAACATTTCTTCACATTGGAGCTCTGTGTGCCGCTCCATCAGTTCTGAACCGGCTGCTTTGCCAGAAGTCATTAAGTTCAGCCAGTCTCCCCTCTCTGTCTCCGTTGGCCTCTGGGGGCAGAAGAAGGTTGATCTTTCCTCGCCCGCTAACTGTGGGAACCATGACACACACGCTAAATGCTTCGGATGCCTGGCGTCCATAAAAGGTTGCATGGAAACATCCAGCTGAAATGAAGTGGATGGAGACCTTTTTCTCATGTGGAAAGCTTTCTGCAGAAGCTCTTGATGTGATACCCCTCCCAGTATAACCCAGGGGTTTGGGGATTGGAATACGTTTGAGCCTGAAGGACTATAAACACGTCCTGGAGGTGAATGCCTACCTGCAGGTACTGGAGTTGAACCTCATGCCCTGCCGTAGACAGGACTGTGGACTCTCCCTGCATTCGCACAGGCAGGTGTCTGGGTTCAGCGGCTGGTTTCGGGGGCAGTCTGCACCGCACACACAGCCGCACAGCTCATTGTCCCACCGCTGGCCCGCAGGACAGAACTTCCCCTCGTCTCGTCCTTCACACTGGCACTCACCTGACGGGAAACCAGGAAGTATCACGTCCAGACAAACACTGACACGATGTTTGATGGTCATGTTCATGCGTGTTTCAAATTTGCGTGAGGGCAGATTTCACAAAGTTTCTTTCATCTCTAGATTTGCTCCCGTTAGACTGAAAATGACTCGAGGCTGTTTAGAGTAACACAGTCTCAATGAAAGTGAAGACAAAGAGCCGTTCTCTGTATCTGTCTGTGATGAGAACGATCAAACGGTCTGCCTGCAGCTCCCGTGTTGGTAGGAAGTCATGGATTAGCATGGTTTCCTCCGTTACCATGGCAGCAGACGACCATGCTAAATCGATCTCGCCTATTTAAGGTCAACCATGCCGGCGACCTTTGAGGTTTCTTCCAGGATCCCTGACAGTCTGATCAGACTTGGAATGAGAAGCTACACAAATGTTGATGCCATCCATAGAGCATCCACGGAGCAGCAAGCTCGTCCAGTAAACCCCGATGGGTTGAGATGATTCTACAGAACCCGTATGGTTTCTATTTGCCAAGATGTTTAGTGGTTCTTAAACCAATTTGGGATCTTCCATGATGGAACAGCAGCTTACAGGTGTCGTGGTCCAGTTTCCAGCCTGGATCACAGCTTTCTTCTGTCAGTCCGTTTTGACAGATGCAGTCACAGGTGGATTCGTCCAGAACCCTGTTTGGCCCGCATAGAGCCAGGAGACCCGAGTCCAGCATCTCTGCAACAGACAAACATCGGTTTGGATTGTTCCAACACAGACACGCCAAAGAACAAGTCCATGTTTGGTACTTCAGTGAGCTTTTAGCAGAGATAACGGACTGCCCTCCTAATCAGTTTACGAGACAAATCTGGTCCGGGGAAGTAAACCAGTTCATCCGTCAAACACTGCTAACATGTTAAAGGTTGGTGAAGCAAAACCAGAAACCCCTTAATGATCTTCTCGAAGGCTGAAGTGAAAGTATCATTCATCTGATCAGCAGATCCAAGATGTTAATGACAAACCAAAGAGAAAAGCTCTCACGTTAAGTTACAATGTTTATTCTTTTACAATCATTGTTACTATTTGTTGTTTAGCCCTGCAAAAAAAAAACTTTAAAGAAATCAGAGTCTATGTCTCAGACTCTAGAAGCTTCAGGTGTTGGGAGGATGTTACTTCTGAGTTTTATTTTGACCACGTGGCTGTAACAGAAAGATGCTTTTTGAACTGAAATGGTAAAGGAGTGCTTTCTTCATAGCCTTCTGCTCTTCGTTATCCTGTGGCCTCGCATTTTACCAACACATTTCCAACAAAACATTTGCACCAAATTGAAAAGTTCCAAAGTATATAAATAATTTGTATGATGGGAAGATCCTTCAGTTTGCTCCTGGAGGATATCATAAACTTTAGCCAGAAGACAGAAAAAGGGGTTTCTGAAATGGTCTATGTTCGATGTTTTGACATCGCACACATGCTATAAACAAAAACAAAAGTTCCAAAATTCCCAGAATTCTCACTGAAATCCCATGAAAACAAAGGTGGTTGTTTTCACAAGAAGCATGAGCTCTTTTGTTCACCTGGGTTTGAGTTCCCAGAATGCAATCCTCTTCTGGTTGCTTTTGATTTTTTATGAAACATGAAACTAAAGCAGCAAAACTTTACGAATGTTACGGCTGCTCGCCTTCACAAAAGGCTTGTATTTTTATTGTAGAACATCCATTTTGTTCTCGTTTCTTTTCCGTTTTTGGAGCTGTAGTTTTGTACAGAGCGTGGTGAACCCACACTGCACATCCGATCCACCAAATGTGTAAATATGGGAACAGTTCCTCCATCCAGAATGTTATTTGAAGCTGCGAGCAGACAGGTATGCTGGAAAGTTGACTCTGCTAGACGCTGTGCATGACAGTACAAGCAAAAGGCCACAAAAACATTCCTGCCACAATTAAACCAACATTGCGTCAGGGGCTTTTATTTCAGTTCATCAGAATCATCTCACTGGTGGAGTCGGAAAATCTGGGTTCTGTTCCAAAAACCCTCTGCCTCCTCTGTAATTACACTCTGGCTGGCGTTGCTCGAGGGTCCTTTGACAAGTTTGAGGATCAAACGAGTCATCTTTCCCGCTCCAGTTCCTTCCCATGATGCAACATACCTGCCTGCTGGCCCAACAGGACCCATAAACCGCAGAATCTAACCTCAAAACCGGCAACTTTTTTGGCTGTCACTCATCTTCCTCTTCACGACAGATCTGGTCAAAAGAGCTACATGATAAAAAATAACTTTAATTCCTTCTATTCTTTCTTATTTTAGGCACATGTCATAGAAATCCCTCTGTACTTTGCAGTTTATGAAGTTGTATTTAGCTTCTGTGACTGTTCTGTGTTGCTGCAGAACAAGTTTTTGTCTGAATGGGCTCTGGTTGGGCATGCTCAGTGCGGTCGGTTGTCGGGCTGATGTGTTGATGATCAGAAACAGGTTTTCATGGTCAAAAAAAAAAAAAAAAAACAAAACTATAATGTTTGAGTTTTTATGATTGTCTGTGCTCATTTTCAATTGAAGTGAAGGGAAACCGCTCCAGATATTTTTGTTTTCTAACTAGTTTACCTGGGAGAAAGGCTGGACTCAGATGGACAGAGTAGATGCAGTCCCTGGTTTGTTTTGGACTCATTTGAAGCTAAATTTGTAAGTTTTATGAATGACTGAATGAATGAATGAATACAATTGTTGTGGTAAGAATATCATGAAGGATTTGCTGCTGAGTTTTACATCAGATCTGATGAAGCTGTTCCATGCAGATGTTTGTGATTTTCCAGAATATCACATCACACATTTATCAGCAGTTCATGTGAAAAATACTCCTTTTTTTTTTTTTTTTTAATTTAAGGCGCTTTTCCAGCTCAAGAATGCCTGAGTTCTTTCCTGAAGCACTCACCCATTTCTCTCTGGGAGAAGCCGACTGTATCCATGGAGACGCACATGCAGTTTAGCGGGTCCCACAGCGACCCGGAGGCGCAGGGCAGCTCGGGTGGGGAGCACCTGCACACACCTGGAGGTCACCAATGCACACACACAAGAGGCGGCGAGTCAGACATGCTGCTGGAACTCACAGGTGATCCGTCGCCGATCGCCTGATGATGGAGTGGAGCGGCCGCTTGGAGAGGCACTCGCACGACGTGTGGTTGATGAAGGTTACCATGGCGACGGTTCGGTCCATCCTGGGCGGAGACAGTTCCATCAGCTGTTGTAGAGAGGTGAAGGTCAGACTGTATTTTCCTTTTCCTTCTGTGGGCGTTGTTGCGTGCCTTGATGTCATCGCTCAGCGGCCGTGCAACATTTGCATGACTGTTTGGGTCACGACCTCGTCCCCGGGGAGGGGAGGGGCGTATGATCCAGATGAGCGCTCAGAGTTTGACTCACCGTCTTGTTGACCAGCGTGAAACTGGTGTTGGTGCAGTAAAACGCCTCGTTGGTGCAGCAGCCGCCGCAGCGGTGCAGCGCGACGCAGCGAGGGAGGTAGAACTGGCTGGTGGATTGTGGGTACTCTTTGGCGACCTCCACGCATACTTCCCTGGGCAGGCACGACGTCCTCTGGATCTCCTCGAGGATGACTGACAAACACAAACACACTGTTGTTTACTGACCTTCTTCACACAATGTGGCCTTTTGAATTACGGACTTGTTTCTGCTCCGCCCTCTTTTATGCGTCCCCGCTGCCATAAAATCAAGTCCATAAAAACTCGTCAAGATTACCTCCCAAAGTCCCATCCACCCTGTAAAGAGCCTCCTCCCGCAGAGGAACCCAGAACTCCTCGGAGCTGGAGTGGCTTAAAGGGCTGGTGGAGGAGGTGGAGAAGGAAGGGGAAGAGGAGGAGGAGGAGGAGCGCCACGACTTCTTCCTCATGCAGTGCTGTATCAGGCTGTGCTGGGGGTAGAAGAGCTGGATGAGCTGGTCCATGCTCGTCACTGTGTCCAGGCTGGGCTGGTCATCGGACAGATCTGGAGCCTGAAACACATTTTTGTTGGATAAAGTCAGCAGAAAAGTCTCAAAGGTGGAACTTGTGCTCAAAAAGCTCAAATATTCCAACTTTTGGACTGAAGTTCCACCGTAAAGGAACAAAAACCTCAACAAATGAAACTCTTTAAGCGTCAGAAATTGGAGAATTGACGGTGTGGGCTTTGTTGCTTTGTGCTGCGTAATCAGTGAATACCTCTGCCACCAATGTGTTGCAACACGTTGCTCTTGGCTACTGGTAGTTGTTGAGGGCACGTGTCTCAGAATGCACAACGATTCAGCAAAGGAAGCGCTTTTCTGCTGATTTTATCTGTTATTTCTGTAAATGCCTGTATGAAAGAGTGAGAAATAACGTAGAACGTCACGAGAAAAGTCCTGTTTCACTGAATGGAGTGAAGCTGCTGTTAACACTGGAATTATGGAGGCCCACGTGGGTTGGCGTACAGGACGGTTATTGTCCTTTTTCCGCCATGAAAGTGAAAGATGTTAACTGTGCATAAGCTGCTGTATTATGCATGAACGTCAGCTGAGACTTGTTAGTGTGTCCTGAGTGGCACTTGTAAATTCTTCCTTGGGGGTGCAGAGGGGGCTGTTTAGTTTCCCAGGCCTGGAGCGGGCAGCCGGGCACAGCTGGCATTACCTAAACAGAAACCGGATCCCAGGGCTCTTATGGTTCTCCCCGGTGGTCTCTGTCCACTTCTGCTGTTCTGATACAGGGGGAGATGTTTCACCACGAAGACCTGAAGCTCACTATACAAACAAATTCACCAAAAAATGCGGAAAAAATTGATGATCTGGTCGTCAGTTAGCTATTTTAGTCTGACAGGCTTAATAAAAAAAGCTAGAAAAACCTGCAATCTCAAACTATGATTGTTCCTCTTCTGTGCTTCCCAATGAGACAAAGACCAGTTATGCGCTTAAAGTGAAAATGGTGTTTTTAACATGTTCTTGTGGCATTTTTCTGATGATGGAGAACATATATTTAAAGAAAATTAAGATTAAACTGTAGAAAATACGCCGGGCGGGCTTACATGCTACGCTCCATTCTGATGCTTCCAGTCGTTGATGACTAGATCCTTTGTCTTTCCTTGTCTGACCAGGCATCTGGCTCTAAACTGTACGACTGCGTTGCTCCGATACTGCTCAGCAATTTTGTTGCACCGGTAATGTTAGGCTGGGAGTGTGAGGGGCTGTACGCTAGCACAAATAGTTGGAGACAAACTTTTCATGAACTCCTGCAGCTCTGCAGGAACAGTGTCCTAGAAAATGACTTTTTTTTTTTGTTTTTGGCTAAAAACGGCAAATTAAAAGACCGCTTAGATCCTAAGGTCATTGTGGTGGGACTTTAAAAACCCCAAACTTTGTTTGGCAGATTTCAGCCTCACTAGGATCTGTAAGAACCCGGGTCTGTTCTTCCACATTGTTGTTACTCTGCCCATGAAATCCCAACCACTGATGATTTACCAGCTTCCAAGAAAAAATGAGATCATTTCAGTTTAACTGGAACCAACTTTAGAGGTTTTCCAGTAAGGAATTCCCTGCCAGAGAATTTCCCTTTTCAGAAGCTGCACAGGGAAAAGGCGGTTTCTGTAGACACTGGGGGACCGTAAAGATAAGATTACATTTCACATGAATGAATCGACATGAAAATAAAAACAATCATGGATAGAATAACCGTAAAATGACAGTAACGTACTTTATTTTGAAGTCCAAAAGAGGATCATGAACCTGAAGTTCTAACGATGAATCCAAAACTCAAACCTAAAAGTAGAGCTTCACTTCAAAGCTAAAACAATAATAAAAAAAAAGCTTGAATTTAAAATCGGAAGAAAGATCAAGTTAAAATGTGAGTTTTTGGAATTAACAGATGGGATGTGATGCAGACATCTGAGCCATCAAAGATACTAAATTGAGTAGGATTTTTGACATTTATGCAGAAGCAACAATAATTCAACAGAAAGCGCACATTGATTTGACACGACCCAAAATTTACCAAAATATTTTCATTTCGATTTTGGTTGATTTTATCTTAAAATATGTTCACTGAAAAGTTGACTTTAGTCAGAATTCCATGCTATCGCGGGATGAAACCAGTCTTTTGTCGCATTGGACTGGATGTGTCAGGATTCTGCTGTCAGAATTTCTGTAAAAGTACAGGAATTGAACCCCCAACTGTCCATTTTGCAGGCGAATGCCCTGCCTGGTGTTGGCGGCAGCACAGGCAGTTGTTGCGCAATGTTTACCCCCACTCAGGAAAAGCTGGTACCTGGAAATACGGCTGATTTCTGGGAGTAAGCTGATCTCGCTATCTGTGCATCACTCCTTTGACCCGCTGCTGATGTTTTTTTTCCTTTTTAGCAGATACCTCTTGAGCTCGGTAGAACTTCAGCAACCGAAAGTAGAAAAGAACAATTCATGAGTGAAATGTCAGAGGTTGATAGATAGATGTATTTAAACCAGAAACCGTTACTTTTCCTGCTAGTTTAATCGCCAGGCTCACTCCAGGAAATCAAATGCTAGATTTCTATGTGCAAATGCAAGTCCAAATCATGAAACTTCCTCCTCTGTGCTTCACAGTAGGCTTGTTTTTTGCTCAAACTTACAATGTAATCCTAAAGATTGTCCAACAACTTTCTGTCAGGAGTTTTCGCTCTTCTTTCCTGATGTTTCTTCACTCTAAACCATTTTCTGTGACTCTTGGTTTCGGCGGTTTCCGGAGTCTGAGCTCTGTCCCTTTGTCTTTTGTAATTTCAGGGATGCGGTAAGTCCTTTCACCTGCATGTCTGCTGATCAGAAGTTGGATCTGTGTCAAACTACAGACGACCTTCTCACATCAAATCCAGCTTTAGTTGGTAATCTCTTCATGGCTGTACGATCTTGAACGTCACCCAGGATCAACCTGTTCCCGTCCTTTCCACCCAGGATATCTGCTGGTTGAACCCTTTGGTGAAACATGCAGATCCTCTAAACCCTGAATAACTTTATGTATGTTTTTTTTATATGTTGCCATGACAACATGGCAACGTGTGCAGCAGCATTTTCTACAACTTTTGAAATGCAGGTCCTATTTGTGCAGAAACCTGGAGGAAAACATCAATTAGAGGTGGCAGAAGTGCTTAAGGACTTGGTCATAATGACTACCCTCCATACTATAATTTGTTTGTCTTGTAAAAGAGCTTATCTGCTCCAGTAAGTGAGGAAGGACACCCATCATTTGGGTTAAATCCCTCTTTAAGGACAAACATCACTTTAAACGTCTGTTCCTTGGCCCATTCATTCATCTTTTCTGCTGGAGTTTCTCACCGGCGGGTTGCTGGCTGGAAAGCCTTACCTGTGTGCCCACGTCTCCCGTTTGGTAATAGTCTGTGTAGTCCTGTCCAGAGCACAAGCTGCTGAGATTTAGCATCCATAGGAGAGCAGCTGGTATCCACATAGTGAGGGGATGGAGAGTTGGGGAGAGGAGAGGAAGTTCTGGAGGAGGAGCAGAAAGGCTCTCACAGGTATGTCTGTGCTCCTCTCTTCATTCTATCCGGGGACAAAGTTGCTCTTCCCGCGGGGGTTGCTGGAAACTGGGAGATCAGCTGAATAAATCATGATGAGAAGTCTTCTCTCTCCTTCGTCTTCCCCCCTTCAGAAGAGACTGCTCCGGTGCCGCCGGACCTTCATTCCTGCCGTTAAAGTCATGTCAGGTGTCTCTGTTTGGGTTTCACCTCCTCGGCCTTCGCTCCCTTTTATCGCCTCTTCAGCCTTCGTCAGTCTCCTTTTGTCGCCCTTCACACTTGTGCGCCTCCTCTCTGCCTTTATCTGAGCGTTTTTCTTCTCCTCGTGGAACAGCTGTGCGGATTATCTCTGCCTCTCCTTTCTTTTCTTTTTTTTTTGAAGAAACCCTTCAGGGCGACGCTCTCCTTCTTCTGGATTTGTCAGAACTTTCTGCGTCTGATCCGCTGGCAGGAAAATCCTGTCTCCAAGTGGACTTCGTTTTTTGGCAGCTCCTGTCCGAACGTCCTGCTCTCAGGCGTCCTGCTGGAGTGAATGAGAACAAATCCAAGAATGGAGGGTTCGTATCTGGTGGGCGGAGTGAGGGATCTGAAGGGAGATGGTTGGTGCGTTTCAGCTGATTCTACTGGCTGGCTTTTATTTTTGCTCTGAAATTGCAGGCTGCAGAGGCACGCACTGGCACACTTCTCCTCTCAGCAGACCACTTTCCTCTCTGTGGAGGATTTATTTCCCTTTTTGACACTGAAATACTCGGAATGGATCTCTGTTTTGTGTCACCGTCGCCTGCAGGTCAGAATCCGGCCTCACACCTGCAGCTCGGGGCTTTTTCAGGCCTCTCACACTTCATCTTTGTCTTCCTCCCTCCCCCCTTTCACTGTCTTCCTCTGGTCCTAAAAAAAGACAACATACCTCATTAACCATTCTGCCTCCAAGGCAGAGGAGGAGGTGCTCCCATCTTTGTTTAAACTATAAAAAAGCCTCCTTTCTCCTCAAGGCGAAGTGGTTGGAGGCTAATGTGAAGCCAGAAGGATGAGGAGGGAGGAGGAGGTGTGTCCGGGAAACGCTCGGATAAGAAAACATCCGATTTTTGGGCCAGTCACTGCCAGCCTTTTTTGGAGGGATTAAAGACGCACAAACGCATGCACGCACACGCTGGCAAGTGTCTGCATGCTGGTGCGCTTTATGAGTCAAAATCTGCACCACATTCCACGATTTGCTTTCCCCATTTCATCCTGGAAGCAGTCGTTGATCAATACTCACCGGAAGAGTCGTCCTCATACCTGTGGCTTTCAAATCCATGGAGTTTACTCTGAAATCCATGAGGGAAATGCACATTGCACTCCCTGAAAATAGGCATGTTTAAATAAGAAAACTAACCAGATCTTCTTTAAATGTAATGAACAAAAACTGGACGTATTTCCTGATTAACTTTGTGAACCGGAGCTCATCCAAGGAACTGGGAAAACGGGAATGAAACTGCTGTTTTAAACATCTTCTTGGAGCATTTTTCTAATGATTTACTGAGGCCTCAACAGTTTTCAGAGTAGGATAGTGGGAGGCTGCTTGAAGGAGTGAGGTGCTGACCCTCTAAGGGCAGGCTGGGGGTCTCCCCTAAGGAAAAGTTTGAAAATGAGGGTTTTTCAGGTATCAGAGACATCAGTGAATGAATCAGCTTCTATTCTGTCGCCGTTGACAGACAAACCTGGTTTCCTGTCACCTGACCTTTGAACTGATCCTTTCCGGCCAATCACAGGTGTGCTTATGAAGGCCTTTATAAACCAAAAATGGCGGAAAACCTCTTTGGTGTTTGACTTCATGAAGTGATATGATGTTGAATGCAAGCAGAGAGGACGTCACGACACAGTTAAAACACAAGTAAAAAACAGCGTTTTGAAGTCACCTTTTCATTGACGTCTTTGCTTTTTCAATGACGTATTTCTATCACAAAGTGGTTGTTTCTGTTTTCTTTAGCATAGCAGCTCTACACTGTGCTGTTCATCGTCAGAAGTAGTCAGTCAGTACTTCGAATTATCGCTGGCTACTTTTTAGGCCCCAGCGTGTATCAAGAAAATGTAGTTCAAAATCGCATTTCTGAGCTTTTCTTTATTCTAATTGCTGTGATTCAGGAACAGGCAAGAAAGTGACACTTCAAAAAGATCATTTTTTTGATGTAGATGAGCCCCAGACTCTCTGCTCCGCTCCATTCTGATGCATCCACTTACAGACAAATAGATCCATGAACGTCTGCGAGTCTGGATCAGAACAGTACGGCTGGATAGCTCTGATATTGTTCCCCATTTTTGTTGCTCTGGTTATTTTAGGTTAGGGATGTGAGGGGCTGTAAGCTAGTGGGAGAGAGCATAAACAGAGAGCTCTCCTGTCTCCTCTGACTTCCTGTCCTCAGCAGCAGATCAAGCGCCCTTTAAACCAGACGAGCAGCGAGTCCACACAACACAGCTATTGTGCTCCATAGATGCTGCTTCCTTTATTTGCAGCAGCTGCTGCAGTTTGGAGCAGAGAGGATGATGATGATGATGATCTCCTGCTGTCCTGGAAAACACCAGGACGCTACAGGTGTTTGAAGCAGCTGTCTGCATCGCCGTTCTTTATGTCTAAACTGATGATTTATGGTTTTCTTTGCGTCACCTGGAGACAAATAAATAAACAACAAAAAAACAGGCCAGTTGTGGATTTAGACTAATTCATGTTGTAAATGTTCTTTTCAACATCCTTCACAATGTGAGGAACCATTAGTGATGTTGTGGGAGTACGGTGCTGCTGAAACAGTGTACTTTGTGGATTAGGTGTGCTGATGGTTAAGTCTTACATTGACGCTGGTGAACTCCTTGTTCAGGTTTTCCTTCAGCGGAATGTGGTCTGCTTTGTCCTGGCAGAATTCTCTAAAGTTAAGGATTAGGACAGACGGGTGACCTTCTACGACTCTGCTCTGCTCTTCTTTTACCAAGAAAACATCCGTTTCTCCTCAAGTTTAATTCGTGCATTTTTGTAACCTCTGTGTTGCAAGTGTGGTTCATGAGCACACTGTTAATCTAGGAGTGTGTGTGGTAACATAACATATGAAGGAGGGCACACGAGGAGGATTTGATGTGGAAACACGGAGCAGATCACGCAGGATTTCTGTCCTACAGACGCTGCAGTTCTTTCACGGACAGTGGGACGCGGCCCAAATAAGAACACAGTGGTTTGTAAAAGCTCAGCCTTCAGAAATGACCTGAAGAATTCCACAAAGAGGTTTGCTGACGAAAACGAGCTTCTAGTGCCACCTACTGGCTTAAAAGTCTCAGGAACAAACTGAAAAGTGACGACTTTCCACATTAAAAATACATTTCTGACGGGATATTTTGAAAGCAGAATTTAAGAGACAAAAATATTTGAATGAAACGTTTATTTGTGTTTGTCTTTTCAGCGTTCTTCAGCTCAGCAACAACTTTCAGACACAAACTAATTTTTATTTTAATGAGCCACACAAGCCTTCTAAAGCAAAAACACACATGGCATGATAGCACCACCACCGTGCTTTCATAGGGAAATTTTCATGTCGTGGCTTTTTCTCATTTCTCATCCAAGAGGCTTCACCATCCTGAAGGAGATAGATGAGTCTCTGTTCTTGAACACTTCCACCAAACTCACTTCCTTATTGTTTCCTCTCTGCTTTGTGTTTTAAAATGATTTTTTTTCTTGTTCTTTTTTTGTAACCCAAACCCAAAAAATTATTTGCTTTTTATTTGACTTATGAATGTTTGGAGGTTCATAGAAACATTTACTAATAAAAACCTTTTTACTGCTGAACTTCAGTGCATCTAAACTCTAAATGTACAGAGAAGACTAAGCTCTTTAATAATGGTATTGAAATGTTATCACTTCATCCCAGGATTTAGAACTTCATTCTATAAAGTTAAAGTTTGTGGAAGTGAAGCATTTTGAAATAAGACAAGATATGAGTTTGTTTTAGTTGCTACTGCTGTATTTTTGTAAAAGTACCAGATTTAAGATTTACCAACTTAAAGGAAAGGCCACGTCTTCCTCACATGAGGTTTACATCTACGTGCTTCTGGGTAAATCAGTGATTGCAAACCCAAACTAAACAAAAATCTTGGTTTGTTTTGTCTGTTAATGTCTATTTACTGTGACCGTTTACCCTTTAGTGTTTAAACCCTGATCACAAACAAACTACAGGCTAAATCGGAGTGTTATCAGCACTCAAACATGATGGCAGGACTCTAAAAGTCAGTGCCGTTTACCCCGAACCAAAAAAACTAAAACGATGCAACAGTCATTCATTCATTCATTCATTCGTTCATTTTCCAATCCGCTTTATCCCTTTCGGGGTCACGGGGTTGCCGGAGCCTAACCCGGCTACTCATGGGCGAAGGCAGGGTACACCCCTGGACTGGTCGCCAGTCTGTCGCAGGGGCCACAATCACACAACCATGCACACTCACATTCACACCTACGGACAATTTAGAGTAACCAATTAACCATGTTTTTGGACAGTGGGAGGAAGCCGGAGTACCCGGAGAAAACCCACGCATGCACGGGGAGAACATGCAAACTCCACACAGAAAGGTCCTCCAGCCAGGACTTGAACCGGGAACCTTCTTGCTGTGAGGCAGGAGCGCTAACCACTTCGCCTGCAACAGTCATCTGCATAGAATTGTTTGCACATTGTATGGTGGGTAAAAGCATTTAATATTCGCCATTTCTTTAGTTACTGGTAAGTACTGAAGAAGGCAGAATTTTACAGGTCTGTGGTGAAAGGCCTCGTGTTCTGCAGGCAGAGTTCACCTACAGGATCTTGGTCTCGCTGGAGTGAGCCTGCAGTATTTTAAGGGTGAAGATGAGTCGGATTGCCTTCCTGAACCAGGGGTAGAACAGAGCATAGATGAGGGGATTCATGCAGGAATTCAGCAGCATGATCCATGAGAAGATGGCAAAATACGGCACGTGTGTGGTGGTGTCATCGCCTGCGAGGGAGGGGTAGTAGTACGGGCAGAAGCACATTAGGAAAACAGCGATTACAATGCCTAGAGTCCAGGCTGCTTTCCACTCTGACCTCTTCACCGTCTGAGCAGAAGAGAACGTCTGCAGGCGCGAGACCTGGGACGCTGCCGCCACAAACACCCGGGCGTACAGGACCAGCATGACAGAGCAGGGGCCGACCAGTGTGAAGAGGAGGTCAACAGTTCCTGATCTGTGGCTGATGACCACCATGCACTCGCCGTGGCAGGTGCGGAACCTGTGCGGCTGCCTCAGGTGTCCCATCAGAATGCAGCCGTTGTAGAGGGCGGAGCAGCCCCAGCACAGGCAAATCATGAACACCACCCGGCTCAGGGTGACCCTTCTTGGGTACAGCAGAGGCTCACAGATGGCCAGGTATCGGTCAACGGATATGAGCACCATGTGGCCCAGAGATCCGGAGAGCAGGCAGTAGGACAGGAACGGTGTCAGGGCGCACATGAGCTGCCCCAGCAGCCAGCATGCCTCCAGGTAGCGCAGCCCTTCGATGGGCATCACCAGCAGCCCCACCACCAGGTCTGACACGGCCAGGGACAGCAGCAGGGTGTTGGTGGGCGTGTGCAGCTGCCGGAAGTGGGAGATGGAGATGATGACCAGTAGGTTCAGGGTCACGGTGAGCAGAGAGACCAAGGCCAGCAGGGCGTAGAGGAGCGCGGTCTCAAAGCGAGGCCTCAGCAGCCGCCTGCAGGACGAGTTCAGGTTCGGGAAGCAGAGAGAGGAGCTCCCAGCACCATCCATCAGAGGAGAAGTGGGGCAAATGCTCAGCTGGAGGGTTTTTATCCTCCTTCAGCGACACCCACAGAGGTGATGCAACTCCCCCGTCTGACCATCATCTTCATCAGACCCCCATGTCTCTTCTGGTTTCTTCCAAACATGTTTTTAAATGTAATGTTTGTAGAAACAAAACATATCAAAATGTTATGATCAACGTCTGAATGAATACTATTTGACGTGTGGCAAAAAAACAAAAGAAATCCACTTTTTAGCCGCAAGAAATGTTTTTTTTGTTTCATCGTTTTCATTTTCCTGTTTGAAACCTCCATTAATAAACTCGCAACAAGTCTCCTGAACAAATGCCAAGCAAACATCTCAAAGAATCAATTTAGAAGATGAAGTCCATCAGAGTTCTGCGTCTCGTTGTTGAGTTTTTAATCAGTCAAACCGGCGGTGACGGAGTGTTACACCCCTGTGTTTGTCCAGGAAACAGTCACTGTTTCCTAAAAGACAAACTGTTTACAATGCAAAAACTAAATCTTAAGAAAAAGACCCTTGTTTAAAAACAACAACATTTTAAAAAAAAGTTAGCAAAATAATTTTAGTTTGAGGAAAGACATATTGGTGAGGAGTTTTTTTCTTGCTTTCTTAACCCATTGGCAGATTAAAAAAAATCTGCTAATGGGTTAATCATTTGTAAAGGTTGGTTTTTGGAGAGTGAAGGTTTGGACTCCATTGTCTTATGAGGTGATGGAATTTGCATATAAACAGGTTTAGTTTGAAAGGATTGTACCTTTTCTTTAACCGGTTTTCAGTGGAAAATTCAGGGGTTTCTAGCTTAGTTTATCTAATAACTACAGACCAGTGTCTAACTTGCCATTTTTAAGCAAGGTTTTAGAAAAACTTGTTTTTATTCAACTGAATGAGTTTCTCGCACAAAACAACATTTTTGAGACAAACCAGTCTGGATTTAGAACAAACCACAGTACTGAGACAGCCCTGTTAAATATAGTTAATGATATCAGGTGTGCCTTGGATTCAGGTCAGATCTAAGTGCTGCTTTTGATACTGTTGATCACCTGATCCCGTTGAACAGACTTAAAAGTCTTGGCATATCAGGGAAGGTTCTCAGGTGGTTCAAATCCTATCTGATGGAGAGATACTTTATAGTAAACATGGACACTCACTTTTCTAGGGTCCACGAAATTAAATGTGGTGTGCCTCAAGGCTCCATACTTGGCCCCTTACTTTTTAACATCTATATGCTTCCTCTAGGGAATGTCATCAGGAGGCACAACATCAGCTTTCATAGCTATGCTGATGATACCCAGCTGTACATAGCTATGTCTCCTGATGACACAGGGCCAATAGAAGCACTTTTTAACTGTATTTTAGAGGTAAAATCAATGATGGCAAATAATTGTTTGCAGCTCAACCAGGAGAAAACTGAAATTTTAATTATTGGTCCTGAAGCTAAGAGAGAGAAACAGTTTTTGAAGTTAAAAGAACTTTCATTAGATTATTCAGAAACAGTAAGAAACCTTGGCGTTATTTTTGACTCTAAGCTAACTTTTATCCCACATATTAAACATGTGGTTAAAACGTGTTTTTATCATCTTAGATACTTGGACAGAGTCCGCCCACTACTCTCTCTCGCTAACATGGAGATGCTGATGCATGCTTTTATTACAAGTAGAATTGATTATTGTAATGCCCTGCTTGCCAGTCTTCCAAAAACTAACCTTAAGAATCTTCAGCTTCTCCAAAATTCTGCTGCAAGACTTCTTACCAAGACCAGGCGACAGGTCCATATCACTTCAATTTTAAAATCCCTGCATTGGCTCCCCATAAGCTTCAGGATTGATTTTAAGATACTTTTAATGGTTTTTAAATGTCTTAATGGTCTTGTGCCTTCTTATTTATCTGACCTTTTAGTTAAATATGAACCCTCGCGGACCCTGAGATCCTCTGGCACTGGCCTTCTAACCATTCCAGCTGTAAAAACCAAAACTTACGGAGAGGCATCTTTTCAGTATTATGGCCCTCGTTTGTGGAACAGTCTGCCGGAGGACCTGAGGGCCGCAGAGAACATAGAGGTTTTTAAGAAAAGGCTCAAGACCCACCTTTTTAACCTGGCTTTCATATAATTTTTACTTTGTATCTTTTTACCTATTTATCTATTATCTATTTTATAATGTTTTATCAATTTACAATAAATTATTAATTAATTTTAAATTCCTGATTATAATGTTTTAATGTTGATTTTTTGCTTTTATCAATATGTTTACTTTTTAATTTAATATAATTTAAATTTTGTTTCCGATGCTTCCTCAATTGGGTTCTCTCTCTCTCTGGGTCGGCTGCCATTCAGCCGCGGCGGCTCTGGATGGGGAACTGCATCCCTCCCTAGCTGTGGTGAGGCGGCTCCCTGCTTGTGTCGCTGCATTTGGTTGGTTATGCCGCTTTTAATAGAGAGAGAGGTACCAACAAGTAGCGTTTCTAAAAACAAACTGTCATGCTCAGCCTGTTTCTCATTGCCAATTTCCATCAGTTAGAGGGTGGGAGGTCTGAAAGGGGTGGGGCGTGGGGGGTGTACGGATCTGGGGGAGGGGACTTTTTGTTAATTTATGCTTATTTTTATATTATTATTTGTTTTTTATTTGCTTATTTAGTATCATTATTATTTTTGTTGTATTTATTTTTATTTTGTGTAAAGCACTTTGTGTTATGTTTTATATGAAAATATAAATATAATATATATAATTAAAGATTAATTGATTGATTGATCTGAGGCAAACCATTGACTGTATAAGACAACTGGACTGAGGGACCCCCTCCCAGTGGCGTTCCAAAAAGGAAGTTCCTGCCGGCTCCAAAAAGTTAAAACTATACTTCTATTTGTCAGACCAACCATTCTTGCTCTGAGACCCTTTTTTTTTTAAACGTTTTTGATCATCTTTTTTTTAGTTCGTTATTCAAGTTATACACGGACCAATCACAAGCCTCATTTAAAGTAGGTGGAGCCTGCTGGGACCCACATCCATTGTTCAAAACCTTTGACAGATTTCTTGTACTGGAAGTGGTAAGGGTGTGGCCTTCCAATAAGCTCACTCCTGATTGGTAAAAGTGGTTGGCACAGAAACGATGACTCGGACCAATCACTGCTTACTGACAACGTCGGGCTCCAACATGGCGGCGTCCGTATTGCAGAAAACAAAGTGACTGAATTGACTTGTTTTGGTTGGAGCTGGAAGTGGACCAGTTTCTGTGGGTGACGTCACTCAGCCGCTCCAGGTCCCATTCAGGGCCACAGGAGGCTGAATCTGGGTGGGGCTGGGCCACATCAGGGATTTAAAAAAACAAGCATTAAAAAACTCTCAAACGTCTTCATGAGAAGTTTAAATCCTTTCTTCTGAACCTGACTGTCAGATTGAAGTCCACAATTGAGAATTGGCAGCACTCCTATCTCACATATCTGAGCCACATTTGGCCAACACTCCTTGAAGATGATCATCATTATGCCTGGACCTAAACTTGGAGAAGAATTGTTCGCACAAGTTTGTGCTCCTAAAAAAGGTCAACAGTCAGCTCGA
The DNA here is from genome assembly GCA_036245035.1 of Adrianichthys oophorus. NCBI lineage: Eukaryota > Metazoa > Chordata > Actinopteri > Beloniformes > Adrianichthyidae > Adrianichthys > Adrianichthys oophorus. Next base: position 12,965 of record BSAI01000082.1, on the reverse strand, counting down.
ACATTTAGGAAAGCTCAGGTAAGGAGAAGGAAAGTTGCTGAAGCTTGTCTAGTTTTCCTCTCCCCTCCAAGGTCTTTGCTTTGAGGGGCCTTTGAAGCACATTAAGACCATCTTGCAGAACTCAGGTGAAGGGGTCTGGGAAACGAGGGTTCAAAAGTCAACTGCTGTCTCACTGTTGTTGCAAAGAATCTGTGTCGTTTCCAATTCTCACAAATCTTTTATTTTGAAAGGGTAGTGGAAGACTATCAGAGTTTGTTTCCTGTGTTTCTCTGGCTGCAGCTCACCAGATTGGCGCTTTTACGCTTCAAAATAACACTTCAACTTGATGTGAAATTCTTAAAATTTGAAAAAATAAAAGATTTAAAGAAACCAAAAGTCTGCTAATGGTTTTCAAATGTTCTTTTTTTTCTTGATTTTTTTGGAGTTTACAATCCTGATTTGACCCCATAGAAACAGACGTTTCTTACAGTAATAAATAAACAGATAAGTCAAAGTTTTCTTGAACTGCAAACATATTTACTGAGAAGAGCGATGGACAAACTGACGAAAGCATTCTGATAAACATGTTTACTTCTGCGGCTTCTCCTCTAATGTTGCATCATGTATATTTTTGACACCTCATACTGGTTAGGGGCCGGAGGACAAGCTAATGAGAAGCTCCTCTCAGACACTGAGCATCATGGGGCTGTTTCCTGTTGGGTGAGGAGCTATAATTTGATCTCAGAGGTATCGCTGTTAAGATTGATGTTGATTTAGATTCTGTTTTCACAATGTTTACAGTAATTAATGCATGGATCAATTTATCGTTTACTGAATCAGAATAGCCCCTGCGACAGACTGGCGACCAGTCCAGGGGTGTCCCCTGCCTTCGCCCATGAGTAGCCGGGTTAGGCTCCGGCAACCCCGTGACCCCGAAAGGGATAAAGCGGATTGGAAAATGAATGAATGAATGAATCAGAATACATCTAATTAACTGATTAATATGATATAAGGTTAGATTTATGGCAAAAAAATGTAATTTAACCTTAGAAAAGCACATTTTAAAACTTTAAATACAAGTCACAAAACTAAAGTATATTTCAGATGTTCTTATCATAATGATTATTTTGTCATTGAATGGTTACATTTAGGTAAAGATATTTCACATGTTAGTTTAAGATTTTCCTGTGTGATAAAAGTGTGAAAATGTTTGTTGTTCTCTCATTGTAAGCTGTTGTGAGTTTTTTAAACCATGATTTTAACCATTTGTCTTTTAAATGTTGTTAGGTTTACTATAAATTAACTTCAGGTTATTTCTGCTAAACTTCTGTTGAAATGTTTACTTTTTTTAATTCATATTTTTAAGTCTGCGGTTTGAAAAAGAGTAAATTATGATTTTTTTATTTTTATGAACCTTTGCAAAATAAGTTTCTTTAAGTCCTTTCATTGACAATTGTGAACAAGTACAAACTCAAGAACAACAGATGCATAAGTAGTGTGAGTAAACAGAGAAAAAAACATAAAAATGTCTTAAAATGTGACCTATCATGAAGGCAAACAGGTTACTAGACGTAGTCCATCATTCTGTTATCTTTGACTACTTTGCTAAAATGTTTAGCAAGATTGGATTATATTTGTTTTAGAGAAGAAAAGAAATAACTCTTTTTGACAAACATGAAAATGTTTTAAAAATCAGTTTCATGGATACAAAATGTTTTGATACTTTTGACTTAGAGACTTAAAATTCTTCTTTTAGAACTGTTAAGAAACCACAGGACAAAAAGGAAACTTGTTGCTGCGAGCAAAGATCTCACAGAGAAAGTCGAGCTTGTCCTTGTGGTGGGTTCCATAACCACTAGCTCGGCCCCCTTCCTGCACTCTGAACTCTGTACCCAGACAGGACTCAAATCCTTGCACGATGCCATCATGCAGGCCCTTTACATGTTGATTTTGAGGTTCAGCTTTGATAGCGTGCAGCACAACAATCAAACCGGCTTGATGTCAGTCCATTCACTGCGTGGGCTTTTCAGCTGTCTCTCTTTATGGCGACATCCTTGAAGCTTTTCTCCTTCTACTTTGATTGAGCTTCTTGTGATCTACACAAGACGACATAAGAATTGAACCAGCAACACTTTGGATTGACTGCAATTTACCAACAGTATGAGCTATTCAGCTGTCTCTATACAAATGGACTGAGTTACTTTAAGAAACGCTTGTGGTTCTTAGATCTGAAGTTTTGACTTTAACTTCAAAAGTCTGCAGGTCGAGAATTAAGCCAGCAACCGTCCTGTTTCACTACAGTTTATCATGAGCCAGAGCTGAGATACTTAAAAGTGAAAAAAAAAAAACCCTGAGCCACTGATGGGATTCAAACCCATACCATTAAATCCTTATTCTCACACCAAACCACTACATCACTGAAACCTTCAGCAGCTCTATTCTTGTGGAGCTGAAGATAGTCTTTCTTTATTTCAAAATAGCAATACAGCATTTCTACAGATTCATCCTGATTTTGTTTTTCATAGGACATCTCCTCACAGACAGCGTTGTGGCTTCAATGTCCACAGGATCTAAACAGATCAGGTCAGGATACTGTTTCAGAAGGTCGGGAAGAGTCTCCCAGTCTCCAGTTTCAGAGGCATTGTCTCTGTCAAACCACTCGGTCCAGCAGTAGGGTTCGGAGACGAATAGAAATCTTGAGTCTTTCCTCTGCTGGAATGAATCACCCCCAGCTGGAATTGCAAAGCGTGATGAGAAAAACTTCGCCACCAGAACAATAGTCCACAGTTTGATCATGGTTGGAGAAATGATGGATTTCCTTCTTTACTCACAGGACCTACAAGTAGAGGTGTTTGAACTACTGTCCTTTTATACCACACTCTCCACACCCACCTGTCAAACTACTTTTGCTTCATTTTCATTCATCTTGATACTTGTATGCGTCTCAAGATAACGTCAATGGGAACTTACAGTCAAATTTTGTTTCATCACATCCAATCCAGGAAATGAGTTTCTCCAATCTGATTAATAGAAAGGTATGTGGGTTTAACTGAAATCAGAAACATTTAAAACAAACAAACAAACAAACAAAAAAAAAACGTCTCAGCTGAGCAAACAAGTAAGATCTGAAGGTCTCTTGTGTTGGACAGATTTTACTGTTACAACAGTGGGTTTGGATTGTTCGAACACATGAGGTGTATATTTATATAAACCCCTTTTGTATTTGAGGCTAAACTTTATTTATATCAATTATGTTTGTATACAGTTTGGACAAACATGAGAAGAAAGAAGAGAGTGGGATGTGGGGGAAACGGGTCCAAAAGAAAGGGGAGAAAATTGGGAGTTGAAGAAGTTGGAGGGTGATTAAAAAAGGTAGAATTACAAAAGGAGGCAACAAGTGTCTGGAAGTGTATTATTATTACTGTCAAATACGGATGTTAATCAAAAGGGTGGGGCCTATCCACAGACACACTCATCCACACACTCAAATTTGACAAACATACTTGTTGGGTCTAAAAAGCTTCACACACACCTCTCAACATGTAGACGATGCAAACAGAACTCACACACACATAGCCGACTTATGCACACAAACAAACAAGTCAAGCATTTCATTCCATCACACATACTATTTGTGAAAAGGTAAGCTGGCTCCTGTGCTCAGATAAGTGTTTATGTTTTCTGAGATGGAAAATGAAATGGAACAAGAGGGGAAATACCAGGTCACGCCCACACCAAGACCCCCGCCAAAGGCCAGGCAGCAGTGGTAGCCGGGGCGCCCCAGACATCTGCGCAGGATAGCAGATCAACGGGGTATGCACGCCGGGCAATCCAACATCCGCCATCCAGACCAAGGCCGGAAGGACTGCCACAAGGGCCCAAACACCACAGAGCAGCGGGGCACAGGAAGCACAAACCCTAGCCCAGCCACAGAACAGCCCGGCTCAGATGTGATGCCAGAAAGCTCAGAGGTCCCCTTCCCTGTGCGGAGAAAAGGGCCGCAAGACCCAGGAAGTCAACACTGCCCCTCAGGGTGATGGCTTCAAGAAGTTCTAACTACCAATAGCTGCCATATTTAGCAGGGTTTTCTTCACATCTTCTCTACAACATGTCCAGGCTTAGCATCCACTGATTACATGTGCCTTCCAAAAAGAAAAAAAAATAATAATAAAAAATGAATTTATGATGTTTTTATGATGTTTTTCTTATTTTCATTGAGACAACAATAAATAAAGGCCCCCTCATGTTATTCTGGTTTTTGCCCTCTCATGTTAATGCACGACAGTAGCCATTTGAACTCGGTAAGAGACAGACGGAAACCCCAAAGAAGTGACCATCAATCAGACACAGGGCAGGAGAGAAACTCACTGGAGCAACCGGGAGATTAAATGTTTTCATGAACCCAAACATGGAGACGTGATCACTGATGTTTTTGTAGAGCTCTTCGAAATAAATAAACCTGATCTCTAAACATCATCTGTGTCTCCCATGCATTGTAAATGAGATAAACAGACGTGTAGCAATCAGGCTACAAACATTAGCTGCTAGCTTCATGTAGCCATCGTCCTCCAACACGCCAACAAGGCGGCTAGCTTAGGGAACACACTGGGACGCATAGGCACACATGACCTGTCACACATCCCAGAACCATTTCTTTCTGTCTGATCTACCACACCAGACAAGACCAAAGGTGTAAAAAGGCTGTGTAAAGAGGCGCCTGAAACAATCCAGTACATAACTGCAGGGTGTAAGCTGCTGGCCGGGAAAGCATACAGGAAGCGCCACAACCAAGTGGTTTCTCATCTTCCTTTGTCTTGATGTTACTGTTATGGTTTGGTTTCTTATTTCTTTCCTTGTGGTTGTTTGTTTA
>BSAI01000073.1:27503818-27531752 GCA_036245035.1 Adrianichthys oophorus | reverse complement strand
GCCGTGTGTCTTGGACACTCGGGTAAAGAGAGGGGCAGAGCTGTCCACTGATCACTACCTGGTGGTGAGTTGGATTCGATGGCGGGGAAGGAGGCCGGAAAGACTCGGCAGACCCAAACGTAGTGTGAGGGTCTGCTGGGAACTTCTGGCTGAGCCCTCCGTCAGGGAAGTCTTTAACTCCCACATCCGGGAGAACTTCAAACAGGTACCAAGGGAGGCTGGTAACATTGAGTCTGAATGGACCATGTTCTCCACCTCCATTGTCTCTGCTGCTGTTCGGAGCTGTGGTCGCAAGGTCTCTGGTGCCTGTCGTGGCGGCAACCCCCGAACCCGTTGGTGGACACCGGAAGTAAAGGATGCCTTCAAGCTGAAGAAGGAGTCCTATCAGGTCTGGCTGACTTGTGGGACTCCAGAGGCAGCTGACAGGTATCGGCAGTCTAAGCGAGCTGCGGCTCAGGCTGTAGTAGAGGCAAAAACTCTGTCCTGGGAGGAGTTCGGTGAGGCCATGGAGAAGAACTATAGGTTGGCCTCGAAGAGGTTCTGGCAAACCGTCCGGCGTCTCAGGAGGGGGAAACAGTTTTCTGCAGGCACCGTTTTCAGTGCAGGTGGGGAGCTGCTGACTTTGACTGGGGACATTGTCGGGTACTGGAAGGAATATTTCAAGGATCTCCACAATCCTGCTGACACGCCTTCTCTTGAGGAAGCAGAGGCTGAGAGTCTTTGGGTGGGGCTGTCCATTACCCAAACTGAAGTCGCCGAGGTAGTCAACAAGCTCCTCGGTGGCAAGGCACCGGGAGTGGACGAGGTCCACCCTGAGTACCTCAAGTCTCTGGATGCTGTGGGAGTGTCTTGGTTAACACGTCTCTGCAGCATCGCATGGCAATCGGGAACTGTACCACTGGACTGGCAGACAGGGGTGGTGGTTCCCCTTTTCAAGAAGGGGGACCGGAGGGTGTGTTTCAACTACCGGGGAATCACACTCCTCAGCCTCCTTCGGAAAGTCTATGCCAGGGTCCTGGAGAGGAGAGTCCGGCCGATAGTCGAACCTCAGATTCAAGAACAGCAATGCGGTTTCCGTCCTGGTCGTGGAACTGTGGACCAGCCCTACACCCTGTCTAGGGTGCTGGAGGGTTCGTGGGAGTTCGCTCATCCTGTCCATATGTGTTTTGTGGGTTTGGAGAAGGCGTTCGACCGTGTGCCCCGTGGTGTCCTGTGGAGGGTACTTTGAGAGTATGGGGTCTGGGGAGCCTTACTCAGGGCTGTCCGGTCTCTGTATGACCAGAGCAGGAGCTTGGTCCGCATAGCTGGCACTAAGTCAGACCTTTTCCCAGTGGATGTTGGACTCCGGCAGGGCTGCCCTTTGTCACCGGTTCTTTTCATAGTCTTTATGGACAGAATTTCTAGGTGCAGCCAGGGTCCGGAGGGGTCTGGTTTGGGAACCCCAGGATTTCCTCTCTGCTCTTTGCAGATGATGTTGTCCTGTGTGCTTCATTGAGCCAGGACCTCCAGCATGCATTGGAACGGTTTGCAGCCAAGTGTGAAGCGGCTGGGATGAGGGTAAGCACTGCTAAGTCTGAGGCCATGGTTCTCGACCGGAGAAAGGTTTTTTTGCCCTCTCTGGGTGGGTGGAGTGCTCCTTCAAGTGGAGGAGTTTAAGTATCTTGGGGTCTTGTTCACGAGTGAGGGAAGATCGGAGCGTGAGATCAACAGGCGGATTGGTGCTCCGTCCACCGTCATGCGGTCGCTGTACCGGTCCGTTGTGGTGAAGAGAGAGCTAAGCCAGAAAGAAAAGCTCTCAGTTTACCAGTCGATCTACATTCCAGTACTCACCTATGGTCATGAGCTCTGGGTCATGACCAAAAGAAGGAGGTCCCGGATCCAAGCGGCTGAAATGAGCTTCCTCTGTAGGGTGGCCGGGAGCTCACTCAGAGATAGGGTGAGAAGCTCGGTCACCCGGGAGGAGCTCGGAGTAGAGCCGCTTCTCCTCCACATCGAGAGGAGCCAGTTGAGGTGGCTCGGGCATTTGGTTCGGATGCCCCCTGGACGGCTCCCTAGCGAGGTGTTCCGGGCATGTCCTACTGGAAGGAGGCCCCGGGGAAGACCCAGGACACGCTGGAGAGACTACGTCTCTCGGCTGGCCTGGGAACGACTCGGGGTCCCCCCAGAGGAGCTGGAGGAAGTGGCAGGGGAGCGGGAAGTCTGGGCATCTTTACTTAGATTGCTGCCCCCACGACCCGGTCCCGGATAAGCGGAAGAAAATGGATGGATGGATTGATTGTACTGTGTTATATTTATTTTTTAATTGCGTGCGTTAATGTGTTTACCGTTGACAACCCAAAATGAGATATACACAGACACCGCTCCATTACATTTGGCTGTAGCTCCTCCCACACGCGGCCTGGACATCAAAATTATTAACACATTTTGGACAGACGTCGAGCGAAAGTATCAAAATTCACCAGAAAAAGGCCATCAAAAACACAGGTATTTATGCTTAAGCAGCAAGTGGAAGGAGGGTACCCCGTGGACTCTTTTCTTTAAAAAAAAACACACTTCAACATGTCTCTCTCTTTCTTTGGCCCTTGACAGTTAGCACAGTTAAAAACTGCAATCTGTTGAGAATACAATACATGTATTACATGGTGTTAATTAACATTGTATGAATATGAGTTCCTCTTACTTTCCTTCCTGGAAATGTCTTTTCACATAAAAATGAATTAGCAACTCCTTACAGCCACTTAGGAACCCCTAAGCCACCCCAGAGAAAAAAATCCTGGAGCCGCCCCTGGTTTCATACACCCCCTTTACATACTACAAAAAAGAGCAGTACGTAAAATAAATAAAACCGGGTTTTTAGAACACACAAATCAACTTTTTTTCCAAACAAAACTACTGAAATGACATGAATTAGTTAAATACCAAACAGCACAAATTATTTTTAAAGCATTCAGTTAGTCTTGCCAATTAATATACAAAACCTACTTAGAATCCAAATCTGAGAGGCGGCAGAACTCTTAAGATACCATTAATACGAACTACCAGAGAAAGTTTTTGTGTGTCTGTGTCAGGGGTCAAGTTATGGGTAATGTCAAAACATTTACATCTTCAAAGCACTTTACAAAAAAAGTGGTTTGGCCAGTGTTTGTGGTCGATGTGTGAGGTTTGTGACAATGTTAGGAATGCTGGCGAGAACGGAAATGTTTATTTCTCATTGTTATTGTCTTTGATGCTAACAAGGAGCTTTTGACACAGATAAATGATGAGAATGTTTTGTAAAAACAGCAGGAAAACTCAAAGGGTTGGCTTGCATGAGCTCATTCTGCTCACTCCATGACCAACATGTCTACATTTGGTCAGAACCGTTCTCATATGATGTGCTTAGGATGTTTTTCTGGATTGTTGTTTTTTTCTTGAGGCTATTTTCCACCAGGTCTTCGATGCATTAAGCGTAAAACAGCAGGATTTGATGTCTCAAGAGTCTTGGAGAGGTTCTGGAGATGAAAGCCCAGAATGACGTGACCTTGAGGCTGCTTTGCTGCATGGGGTCAGGTTGGGGTTCGGGAACCTCACAGCCTGACTGCTGGAACGGAGACTGGTGAATGGGTCGGCTTGTGCAACACATGCACAGGCTTGGTTCGAACAAATGGTGGACGTCCCCTTTAAACGTAGCTGCTGACGTCACCGCCTGCGTTCAAGGGCTTTGTTTGCCCGGAGTCTCTGCTGAGCGCCAGACCTGTGGACAAGAAACCGGACCGAACCAGGCAGGAAGTGACACCCCGCGACAACATGCCGTCCGACAGGCCCTTCAAGCAGCGGAGGACATTCGGTAAGCCGTCCGCGGGTGACCGGTTCCGTTCCAACCGCATTCCCGTTGTCAGTCAGCTGCAGGGATCGCGTGTCTTCGGGATAGGCTCGAGACATCCGCAGGTGTTTATGGGCCAGCTAGGTTCTTGTCACATTGGGCCGGTTCTGGTGCTGCCGGGCCCACGACAGCAGCTCAGAACAACCGGGTCTGCCGGAAGAAAACCGTGTTTACCGTGGATGCTGCAATGTGACACCGGAAGCTCCTGCGTCCCGGAGGTCACGGCAGTTCAGGGGGCGGGTCTCTGACCACAGCAGGACAACCTCCGCAGTGGAACAGGGAAACAATCTGGAGGCGATGGATCAGTAAGGAAGCAGGTGATCACCAAAGGGTCAGTGAGATTCAGTAGAACCGAAAAGCAGCTTCACAGCAGCTCCAGCTTGAGCCCAAAAGACCAAACCCAGCAAACTAAGGTTTGGGATTCTGTTTCAGTCCATCATTGCTTTAAGGCCAGCTTTCTTCACATTGAAGGCTGTTTGTGTCTGTAGCCACTGAAAAACAACAACAAAAGACGACTTCATCTCAATGAAAGAGCAGAACCTGTTACCAAACATCTGTTTTCTGGGAATTCTTCCTCTGACCACGTTAACGTTTAACTGCTCCCATCATCCCGCCGTCTGATGTTCAACAGCATGCACAGACAGACAGCCTCCAGCCGCAGTCTTTATTATGAACAGATGTCGCAGCAGCACCAGGACAGTCAGGTATGACTTCTGCCAGAATTCAAAACTAGAGATGCAGCTCTCTGAGCAACACCACGTGGTGGCTTCATATGATGGGAAGAAAGGATTTGGGCTGGAGGCTCTGCGGGAAACACTCTTATCATCTGCAAAGGCCTAAATGTAGCTCATTCAGCTCTGCTGGGTGGGGCCCTGTTTTCTGACTGGGCTGGGGCTTGTGCTCTCCATGCCCCTGTGCCTTCCTGCTCTCTGGCACCCATAGTGGCGGTCCTTCTAACCCTGATCTGGGTGGCTGAGGTGGGTAACCTGGCAGGTGGAATCCTTCCATTTGCTTCTGAGGGTCTTGGTGTGGGGATGGGCAGAAATTGTCCCTCCTTTTTTCTTTTTTTACATTCCATCATCCACCTCATCTTAATATAAACACTCACCTGAACACAGGTGTCAGCTCTCCTTAACAGTATACAGACAGAATGAAATGCTTTACACGTGTTGGTTTGTATGCATATGTGTGTGTGAACTGTTGTCGTGTTGTGCACATGGTAACAAGTTTGTAGAAGTTTGTAACATCTGAGTGTGTGGACAGGCCCCGCCCCTTTAGACTAACATTTAAACCTGACTGTAATGATAAACCTCCAGCAACTTTTTGCTTCATGATTTGAAACCCCCCCCAAACATCCTCCAACTTCCTTAACACATGTTTTCTCCTTTCTTGTGTCCTTTCCCCCACCATCTCTAACATCCCTCTCTTTTTGTCCCCCTTCTTCTTTTCTGTCCGGTCCAACAAAAAATGTACAGACATAATCAATATTAATAAAGATTAGAGCCTCAAATACAAAAGGGGTTTATACAAATATGCCACTTGTACAGGTTTGTATACAAGAAGATTGATAACCCTACTGTAACTGTAAAATCTGTCCAACACCAGAGGCCTTCAGCTCTGATCTGTTTGCTCCGCTTCTGGACAGGACAAGTTAAAAAAAATTCATACCTGTTATTTTAAGACGCCCAGTTCACATTTGCTGAATTACAGCCTCCACATCAGCACTGCAGAAAGCGCACGCACTCAGCACGCACAACGTTTCATTGTTTTTCTGGATCTGGTTTCTTAACAGCTGACCGGTGCAAAGAGGTGCAGCAGATCCGGGAACAGCACCCAAACAAGATCCCTGTAAGCTAGCTTTACCTTGATCATCACTGCATACGTTTAAGACAAGCTTTTAATACCATATATCTCCCAGTTGTGGCCGGTCTCCAATAAATGCCGGGGCTGCTTTTGGAAGATATACGGTAATGGGGCGGTGCCTGTCAACAAAGAAGACAAACAAACTGTCTCTGTCTGCAGGTGATCATTGAAAAGTATAAGGGGGAGAAGCAGCTGCCCGTTCTGGACAAGACCAAGTTCCTGGTACCTGACCATGTTAACATGAGTGAGCTGGTGAAGATCATCAGGTTGGTTCCTGGTTTGGTTCAATTCAACTTGAATTTTGGATGACAGAGAGAAGCTGATGGCTCAAAGCTCCAGTCTGCCACTGCAGAAATGCAACATGACAGAGGGAACAGAGGAAAGCTGGTGCAGAGCAGAAGCCAACAAATGGGCAAAACCTGAAAAAGCATTTATCTACAGTTAGAACCTGGAAGCTGTCATTTTATTTGGATTCTTTCCTTGGTTTCAGTTTTGAAGTAGACCCAACAGTCTGTGCTACACATCAGTCCATGCATGTTAGGCTGTGAATCTGTCCTGCAATGGCGAGTAATAAACTGAGGTTAATTATGATTTATGTATAAAAGCACAAAACCAGAAAGTGATCTGATAAATGGACTTTAGTCAGTTTGATGCTTTAACCGTGATCCACAGCATCAGCTGTTATGGACAATAACCAAGAGAAAACATTTACCAATAAGTCAGTGAATGAAAATGCATCTGATGAACTGATGTTTTCCACATTCTGTCTGCTTTATGACCCCCACATCAGGCGCCGACTGCAGCTGAACCCCACTCAGGCCTTCTTCCTGCTGGTCAACCAGCACAGCATGGTTTCTGTGTCCACCCCCATCTCTGAGATCTACGAGCAGGAGCGGGACGAGGACGGCTTCCTTTACATGGTCTACGCCTCCCAGGAGACCTTTGGATGCTAAGGAGGGAGTAGTGGGGCGTTGGGAGATCCTGAAGTGTTAGGTGGACAGATTTTTGTTGGGGTGGCAGTGGGTGGGTACGGGGCGTGCAGTTCAAATGCCAGAAGCAAACACCCGCCCCTTACATGTGTTTTATTACAGGCTTATTCAGCTGCCCCCCAGCATGAGATCCCTCACCCCACACTCATGTTGTAGCGCCCTCTTTAGTTTGATCAGAAAAACTCGCCCCAGACCCCAGAGGACACATGCGCTCGTTTGCTGCCCCACAGCCCCACTGAAATGTCCTCCTGCACTTTTCCACAGACAGAGTTGTCTTAATTTTGAAAGGCTGATGCAAACCTCGGCTCTGCAGAGGTGGGTTTAATTCTGCAGTGGTGCACAGCAGAAAGTTAGGATGATTCAACTCATAGTAGTTTAGCTAACTTTGTTTTTCACAGGCAGAGCTCCAAATCCCTGTCATGCATTTGCAACATGTTGGCCTTTATCTGCCACAGAGGGTGAGCCTGTGAGCGCCCTCCAGACACACCAATCAGGTTAAAGAGCAACACTAACCTGCTCATTAGCATAATGCTTATCTTTGCTCTCAGCCGCCGTTATGTTTTGCTGGGTTTGCTTCAGTCTTTGCATGACTGCTGGACGTCTCCGGAGGAAACGTCCTGCAGCACCTGAGAGGAAGTGGAGGAAAGCAGGCACCACGGAACGCTTGTTTCCGTTGCAGGACCTCATCCGTACTGACTTGACTCTGGCGTCCTCGGAGTGGCAGCAGATGCAAGGCCAGCCTCCTCTGCATCAGAGCTGGTCAGCGCTCACGGCAGCAGAGTTGAGCAGTAGAAACAGGATGTAATGTAGAAACAAAGCTTCTTTTGCACACAAATTGAAACAAATATGACAAGTTTGTGGAGATTCTTTATTAATGAACATCTTTTATTATTATATCTGCTCATCTCTTTAAAACTTTATTGAAAATGTCCTGCACTACAGTCGCCCCTTTTTTGTCAGTTTTACCTCGTACCACTTCATTTAGAGGTCTTGTTGACGTTTTCCCAAAGCAAAAAAAGGCATTGAGTGTGTGTGGAGACAACGATCCTACAATCCCGCTGAGCGAGTCTTTCAGCTTCCCTCTTCAGAGAGGTGTAGATAGAGGCATCTGTGCCACCTTATTTGAAGCCAATAAATAATAAAAGTGTTGCCTTTGAATGCTTTGAGCGTCTGTGCTTTCAGGAAGTGACAGTAGCACATTGCTGCCATGGCGCCACACATGGCAGTGCCTCACAGTGCTTTGCAGAAAAATATCCCCTAAACAAGAGTGCAGTGGAGGAGGCTGGAATCAAAGGTGGTGCAGACCTTCGAGTCTCCTTTAGAGAAGACAGTTTAATGCTTTTGCAATCTTATGTCCAGCAGCCTATTCTCAAGAAAACAGTGTCCCTCCTTTATTGTGGGAACTCATGGTGGGTGAAATCTGCAAAGTAGAATTACAGATGTTCTAAGGCTGTAAAACTTCTCACTACATGATGTTTCTCAGACAGACATGAACATTTTTCCCTCTTGTTTAAACTGTCAAAGTTCAAACCTTCATAGAAAATAAGTCCAGGACAATAGAATGAAGATCTGATCACGATTGGTGATATAGGTAACTCGGGCAAAATGAATGCATTCTGCACAGTGGAGACTGATAATGTCTACAGGCAACCATGACAGAACCAAGTCCACTGCAAAAAAGAAAAAAAAAAATCAAGCAAATTGCACAAAAAAAATCTACGAACCTGCAAAAGGTGACCTGCAAAACAGCAAAGGAATGCCGTACTTCCAAAAGAGTCAAACTCAATGTAATATTCAAACCTCCATTAACACATTTTTGCCAATACTTTATCAAAGGATCTTTGATAACTTCCTGCTGACCCCACTGGTCCAACCCTGTTGAAGGTCTACTCTGCTTCCATTCACTCACAGATTTATAAAGGTATCTGCTCCTCCACACTTGGAGACTGGTTTAAAAAAAAATAAACTCACCAGCTGGTTTTTCATTTGAAACCTGAGACACTCAAAATGAGATTCAGGCCAGAATTTAATGGAACTTAACCAAATGAATGCTGAGCTGAGGCAGGCCTTCACCTCTGTGACCTCTGCAGTGTTTAAAATCTCATAAAACCACGTTCAAAACACACAAAAGCACCATGTGGATTTAAAAAAGGGTTTCTTTATTAGACTAGACGTTTGAACATTAAGCCCACATGTCCACTTTTGTCCTTCACACAGAAAACATCTATATGTGCATTTTGAGGTGACTGCGGCGTTCGCTGCATCACGCTGCGTTCTCTCACACCACTGTCAGGTTCCAGACATTGTGAGAGCTCAGTCAGACAAATCGTTGTTTCATTGAGCTCTGGATCTGTCGGCCTTATGTAGCTGATACAATCAGCTCTCGTTTACATTCAGACTTCCGGTGACATCAAATCTACGTGCACTTGCTTCATCCATCTATAGAAGGCTGATGGACCAGCAGAAAGACGTGCAGTGAGATCCATGGCATTTGCCAGGATTGTAGCCCAGAGAAAAACTTACAAAGTCATCATGCAACTGCAGAAGCGTGTTTGGGGAAAAGTGGTGCAGTGGCTTCATGTTCCAAAACTCAACCGGAAGGGAATCCAGGAGGAGCTCCTACGCCATGCTGAAGAGAAACAAAAGAAGACAAACTTCTTGCTCATTCCCAGGAGACGAACATGATTCAAAGAGACATGAGTGACTTATGTGAAGGCTCCTCAGAGTTTTCTGAGCCTGGCTTCATCTCTGCAGCACGTCTCAGATGTGTGCATCACAACTGGAGAGGCAGGCTGTCGGATCCTTTGTCAAAAAGAGCTGGTAGTTGACATAAAGCTGTATTTTAATGCAGCTTTATGTCAGATACAAACACCAACGAAAAGCCAAACGTAACATAGATATTACATGGAATAAAATGTAATAAAAATACTTACAATGTATAAATAGTTAATAAAGGATGACATTATTAGCATACCGCTGAGTAAACTAAAGACACACGACGCGATTACCCAGTTCATTAAGGATTGCACAATTAAGCTGCACTACCCATACGTTCTTTCATCTCACAGCCTGCAACGTAATTGTAAAGAAAACACGCAAAATACAGCAATTTGAGGCTAAAAAGGATTAAAAGTCTTTTATATGACATTTAAAGAATTTAGTGGACACATTTTATTTTTAGTTCCTCTCGATGGTGAGGATAGTTTACAGGTGAGTCTGGCTTACCTGCCTCCTCTGAGCACAGCGGGTCCCTGGTTCAATAAGGAACCACTGAACTGAACCCACCCGAAGCTATTTCTGCCAAAAAATTAGAATCTAAACCGCGACACCACCTATTCTGACAAAACCAGTCAGCAAGGCAGCTGATGCCCTGTATGATGGCATTTGTTGCTAATTTTGTTGTGAAGGTCACAGATGCATGATGATTGAGCCTCGAGTCAGAGCTGGCAGCACAAAGACTTGTGGGATACAATTCCTTTAATCTGTCTGGGCAAACTTGGTTTAAGTGTGGGCTTTTGTCTATGTGTTTTGTCGTCTGGCTGTTTTACTCTGTTTTGTTATTTTATCTTGTTATGTACATGTCTTTCTGCACCTTGTGTGACATGGAGGCATAGGATGACGAGCCCCTTATGACTGGATCTGTTGTGTTGACTTAAAATAAAACCAGAGTTCATGATAACGGTTCTCTCAGACCTTACTCTAAAAATGTTAAAACATGATATCAGCGTGACATGTTGTCAGGCCATTATAATCATCCATATAAATTGGTCTGGCGGTCTGGGTGCGGTCCACGGGCCTTGACTTTGACAGCTGTGGTATAGATTGACTCGATTCTCTCTCAGACAGACCAATCTGGTTGGATCGTTGGAACAGAAATCAATTTACTGATTTGTCGTTACACCACTAGTAGAAACGGTAAATATCAGGTAGTGACACACAAGACGTCGTAGCATTTCTGATTCCAGCAGGTGACTACACTTGGATTTCTGCAGTAAATGTGGGTCACAGAGACTCCTGGCTTCATGTCTGTGGCTGTTAAACTGTTTAGAAGGGGTTGGATCTTCTTTATTTTTTGCAGTTGAATCCAGTCTTTGTGCAACCTTTTCAGTCCAATACTGTGGCAGAGTCATGTGACTTCACTGCATGCCTTCTATAAACATGACTTTTTAGTTTGTCGTTGTGAATGAACAACCAATTCCTCAGGATTGGTTTTTGGCCTCAAACATGCAGGCGTGGCGCAGAGCTTTGTCTCTCTTATGAGGGATAAACCTGAATCTTGAAGGCTGAGGTGGAAGTACGACATCTTGTAAAAACGCAGTGAACGTGTGACGAGTTTTAAATTAGCTTATGTGTTTTGTTACACAAATGTTAATGTTTGCAGACACCGGGAGGCTTCACTTTTTGGAATGATACAACCGCTGGAGAACTGGCAGAAACAAACACACCCCAACAGCTCAACCTGTTACTGCGGTGACAGTGGACCACATGTGTCAGTGTGCGAGCGCTCACCTGTCTATCAGAGAGTCCCTCATGCGGGTGGCGATGGCGGAGGGCTGTGCTGCATCGCTAAGTTTGAACACGCTCTCGATGACTGACAGCTCGGTGCTGGTCGTGTCCAGTCCACAGAACGCACACCAGTCATTGACCACCATTCCTGCGGCGATCACCTCGCTGCCTCGGTTCACCGTGCCTGCCTGCATCCCACCAAGAATGACCGAGCCTCATCACAGGCACAAAGGGCAAATGTGACTGAAAGAAGCAGCCAGCACTCACCACCAGAGGAACCTGCAGCAGCGACGACAGCTCGTCCTGGTCCTCAATGGACGTCTTCGGGTGAACCAGGCCTCCCTGGTTGCTGAATGCGCAGTAGGAGCCAACAAGAACCTGCTCCGCTATAGTCTGACGGAAAACCTCCACCTTCAACGTGTCTGCAAGAATCTCTTCTGTCTCCTAGGGGGGAGGGGGGAGGTGGTCAGTTTCACCAGGACATCTGTAGATTAATCCCAAATCCGTCTTCATTCCAGTAACATTCCCAAGAATTACTGATGGACAGACATGAGGAGCTGCTTTGACATCCCGTTAAAGGTTAGCATTAGGGGTATAACAGATCACAGATATTCCGTGATCCGTACGGATCCCTCACCTACCCCATCTCCTGGCGCGCATCATTTAAATCAATTTTCTGATCAAACAGCACGCAAAATGTGGCTCAAATTCGCGACCATCTTTATTTTAACATGCGTCAAAGCCGCTGCCTGATGCTTCTCCAAAAGCCAGTTAAAAAAAAAAGACAATCCGGCTGCACGTGGGAGGAGCTTTTCTTGAACTCAAAAGACACAGATGATGAGAGATCCGGTTTATTTATTTTGAAGAGTTTTACAAAGAACATCGGTAATCACGCTTCCATGTCTGGGTTGTTGAGGCTATACAGAGATTTTCTGACAACGTGGATGTCTCTCTGTCCCACGGAGAAGGGACGGTGGAGAGAGCATCAGCTGGGGGTGGTATGACAGCAGCAGGAGACGAAGGGAAGAATTCAAAGCTGTAAATTATTCCATCCATCCATCCATCTTGTTTATTTAAAGACGCAGTGATGCACTTTTCTTGAACATCTTGTATTTTTTTATGTACGGGAATCTTCATGAGATCACAGATGTTATGAGTGTTTTCTTTTTAGAAATAGGTCTCATTGAACAAGTTTTGATGTAATATGTGTGTTAGTATTTTGAAGAACTTTATATATGTTTTATTAGAAATATACGTTGTAAAACTTAAAGGGGTTTAATTGAGTTATTTTACTTTTTTTTCTTCCCTTTTCACTGATCCGAAATATGACCCGAACTGTGACTCTAAAACCGAGCCACGATCCAAACCGTGAGTTTTGTGATCCGTTACACCTCTAGTTAACATATTGTGAGGAGGAAACTGCTTTCATCTGGTCTATGAGCACAGAGAAGTAGGTAGGTTTAGGGTCTCACCCGGTCCAGGTCAGGGTGCACCAGTGCCACGTAGTCATTGCAAGCGATGACGTTACCGAGCGCAGACAGCCTCTCCTCCACTCTCTGGATCCTCACAGGGTCTGGCAGGCTGTTTCTGATGTGCTGCAGCTCCTGGTCTGTGGTGTTGTTGGGTACCAAAAGGCCATGACGATTACCTGCTCAGGTGAGAGCAAAATCCATCAACATAACAGAACTGGAGAAGGATTTCCAAAAGGAACAGCATGCGGATAAACTGACCGACACACATCCTCCCGATGATGCGACAGCCTGCGATGGAGGCGTGAACCACTGGAATGGTTTCTGATAACTCGCCTTCAAACACGCTGAAAGCAAAACACAGCAGAGTCTGAGGAGTTGGTTGGAAATTCACCTCCAAGTTGTGGGTTAGTCTGTTGGTGTGGACTAAGTCTGCCCTTATTACACTCTCCATCCATCTCCATAAGAACCCCAACCTATGTTTAGAAGTGCAACAAAAATGGTGATCAATATCAGAGCTATTCTGCAGTACAGCTTAGATCCAGACTCCAGCTCAGGTGAGGAAAACAAGAGACGTAGATGGATGCATGTCTGCAAGTGAATGCATCAGAATGAAGTGGAGCAGAGAGTCTTTGGCCCGCCAACTGTAGCATCTACATCACCGTTAGAGACCTTTTCTGCCTTTTTTATCTGTTTCGCAATGGTTTGAATAAAGAAATGCTCAGTTTTAATCTTAATTTTATTTATATATAGATTGATAAGATAAATATGCCTTTATTGTCACTGTCCACGTGAACAATGAAATTGGAGCAGTAACCATTCCAGTTAGGGATGGGCTATATATTGGTTCCAGTATTGTATCTGCCGATAGTTATATGATTTCAGAGTATCAGTATCGGACCAATATGAAAAAAAATTCACCAATATATGCCACCCATATTTGTCTTCTACTTTGACCGGTGGTAACAGCAGAGAAGCGCTCTGTTTGGCACAGGTTTGCTCCCCCTTCCACTCCCGTGTGCGTCAGATGCTAGGTGCACAGGGGGGAGGGATCAGAGCAAGTCTTAGCTGTTCAAGACGTCTGTCATGGAATTTCTTTCCATTTCTGCAAAAGATACAATTTCTGCAATACGCCAAATTTAATATCCTGTTTGAAAAGCAAACACAAAAAGCAAAAAGTGCTTACGCAGAGTACACTTCAAAAGCTAGCATTAGCAAGAAACAAGTACCAGATCAGGGCAAGACTGCAGCCGCAGGTAAATCCATACCTCTCCAGCAAGGATTTGACAAACTAAGAAATAATCTAGAGACGTTGCAAAAGCCAAAACAATTACCAGAAAAATCACCAAAATGATTGCCCTTTATGACCAGCCATTTACTCTGGTGGAAGACAAGCGATTCGGCAGCTCATGGACCACACTGAACCTCGCTATATCATCCCAAGTCAACACTATTTTTCTCACCCTGGACTCCCGGAACTGTACAAGGATGTTTCCACGTCGCAAGTGAACTTTTGAATGGCATCACAGCTCACATCAGCTTTACGACGGACATGTGGTCCTCTACTGTAAGTCAGATGAGAATGTTGAGCCTCACAGCTCAGTGGATTGAGGAGAATTTCATTCTCCAAAAAGCCATGTTACATGCATAGAAATGTTCTGGTTCGCATTCTGGTTCTGCCATTGCTGAGAGCACTGACAGCATGTTAAGTCAGTGGAACATATCTAAAGAGAAAATGCACGTAGTGCTTCGTGATAACGCAGCCAACATGCAAAAGGCTCTTGACGAGTGTGGAGTCGGAAGCTTCGGCTGCGTGGCGCACAAACTGCAATTAGCGATACATGAGACTTTTATCCCAGCATAGTGTGTCTGACTGTGTCGCTAATCCGAGAAGACTGGTGGGACATTTTAGGCACTCTCAGCTAGCCGCTTCAAGACTGCGAGACATTCAAAATGAGTAGGGCTTGCCCAACAAGATGTGACAACTCGCTGGAACACTACATTTTACATGATGAAAAGTTCACTGGAGCAGCGGCGTGTGCTCTGCATGTGCAGTGTAGATCACGATCTTCCTGTGTCTTTCACTGTGAACCAGTGGTCTCTGATTGAAGACATGACCACATTACTGGCCCAATTTGAACAACTGACTCAAGAAATCAGCTCACATTTGGCCACCACTGCTGACGTCATCCCTTCTGTGATGGCACTAAAACGTTTGCTGACCAAGACGGCGTCCACACAGCCAAGACCACTCTAGCAGAAGCAGTAGAAAAGTGCTTCCTCTCCACTTTCTCTGAACCACTATACTATTTAGCCACCATCGTGGACTCCAGACACAAAGATTTGTACTTTGACACAGCACTGAAGGCCACTGCAGGAGAAAAGCTACAAAAGGAAATTCAAAGAATGATGACAGTGAGGACAACTGTGAAGCACCAGGATCATCAAGCATACCCACAGAAGAGGAGGAGCACCAGGACAAAAAACAGAAACTGTGTGATGGAAATGATACGTCACTGAGAGACATGTTCAATGAAATCCTGGAGGAGATGCAAATCATAGAGCAACAGACACCGGAGAGAGTCCCATCAGTTCTCCAGGTAATGTATTTAAAAAGAAAAGTAATAATATAATGTCTAAAATATTTGTAATCACTCTGTTAACTCTGTCGTATATACAGGACTACTGATCAATATGCTCTGTAATTAATTTTTAGATTAAAAACAATGCTAACACCAAAGCCGTTTCTGTATAGCGACCTCTTGTGGTTCAATAAGTGGATTAAAAGACTAGGACTTTTTTCCTAAGTTAATAAAATATAGATTAAATAATCAATACAATGACTCCTGTTCGTTGAATTTTGAATGTTTAACCAACACACTAACATTGTTCTTATTATTTCAAAAGGTGCAGAGGTATCTGAGGGAACCCGTTGTACACGGGTCAGAAGAACCCCCACTTTTCTGGAAAAAGAACTCTGCACAATACCCTGCTCTTGCTCAAGCTGCATGAAAGTAACTTTCAGCTCCATGCACAAGTGTCTATAGTGGGCGTCTCTTCTCAGCTGCATCAAACGTGGTTGATGAAAAAAGAAACAGTATTCTGTGTGAAAAGGCAGAAATGCTACTTTTTGTCAAAAAAAACCTGGAACTGACAAGGAAGTAGCTGTTGCACAAAAGCACCCTCATTCAGTCATTTTTCAGTTAATGAAAGGTATTTTTATGCAAAACTGCTTTCATGTTTACAGTTTAAAATATGTTGTTTGCACTTTGTATTTACTTTTTGTTGTTTATAAACACTTAATTTTAAAGCACTGTCTTCAATTCCTGTTATTTTCAAGTAATTTTAAAGGCCTGTTCTTGAAGTTTTCCAAAAGTTTCTGATTCATGTTTTACTGTTCTTGGAACTGTGAAGACACTGCATTTCTAATAAAGCAAAAAAAAAAAAAGTTTAGCTTTGTGGTATTCTAGACACTTAAATATCGGTATCGGCAAAAATCGGCTATTGGTCACAGTTGCAGGGAAAAAAAATCGGTTTTCTGTATCGGCCGGAAATAATGATATCGCCCATCAATAACTCCAGTGCAAAAAGAAGTGCAAAAAATGTAATATAAAACATGGCAATATTTACAAAAAGAAATGTGCAAATATAAAAATGTCCGTAATAATGCGCAGATATAAACACGTCTGATGTGCAAACAAGACAGAGTTAGGCAGTGTTGACAAATCTACACGGATACATAAACAGATGGGCATATATATAAACAGTTACATTGCCATGTGCTGTTGCAAGTTTTATCGGAGCATTTTGGAGTTGAGCATGGTTATTGCACTGGGGAAGAAGCTATTTTTGAGTCTGTTGGTTTTAGTTCTGATGCCTCTGTAGCGCCTCCCAGAGGACAACGGGTCAAACAAGTGTGAGCTGTCCTTGATGAAGTTTTGGGCCCTGCTGAGGCAGCGTAGGGATGGAAAGGGCGTCCAATCATCTGTCCTCCATCGGAAGACAAATGTCACAAGAACACACTGCAAACGCCAAAGGCATAACAGTCTTACAGGATCCCTAACCATGGTCAACTTCACGGAAATGCTGCCAGCATCACAATCACATGTAAACGCCACAGTGAACTCTCCAACTACATAAGGTAAATCCTGCTCTACAGCTGGATGGTTAAAGTGTTCAGAGCTGGAGTTGCTCTGACAGACAGAAGAACACATACCAGATCATCATCCCAACATTGAATTTCTTTTGACAATCCAAACAGTTTAACTTCCATTTTCTGTAGCATTATGGCATACAAATATTTAAACCTTTTGTTTCACACATACACTATATCACCACAAGTATTGCCTCCTCCATCCCAATGATCAGAATCAGGTGTCCTGATCACCTGGCCTGCCCACAGGTGTATAACTCAAGCCCTCAGCCATGCAGACTGTTTTCTTAAACATTTGTGAAAGAATGCTTTGAGATCAGTGAATTCCAGCGTGGAACTGTCATAGGATGAAACCTGTGCAACAAATCCAGTGGTGAAATGTTCAAAATATTCCAGTTAACTGTCAGCTCTACCAGAACGACATGGAAGAGTTTGGGAACAACAGCAACTCAGCCATGAAGTGGTAGAACATGTAAACTGATGGAGAGGGGTCAGTGGATGCTGAAGTTCATACTGCAAAGAGGTTACAGACTTTCTGCACGGTCAGTTGTTACAGAGCTCCAAACTGCATGTGTGAAGTTTGGTGGAGGAGGAATGATGGTGTGGGCTTGTTTTTCAGGACTTGGGCTTGGCCCCTTAGTTCCAGACAAAGGAACTCTGAATACTTTAGGATACCAAAACATTCTGGACAATTCCATGATCCCAACCTAGTGGGAACAGTTTGGAGCAGGCCCTTCCTCTTCCAACATGACTGTGCACCAGAGCACAAAGCAAAGGTCCATAAAGACATGGAGGACAGAGTCTGGTGTGGATGAACTGGACTGTTCTGCACAGAGTCCTGACCTGAACCCCAGAGAACCTTTGGGATGAATTAGAGCATTCGTGCGTGCGCGTGCCGTCAGACTTCAGGTTGGAAAAGAGAACGGACCCCCCCAGCGTCTAGAGTAAACGCTGCAGAAACGTAAACGTATCCAAAAAGTCATGAACCAAATGAAAGGCACAGAGTCTGAAGACTGGCAAAGCCAAACATCTCAGAAAGAGGGCTCTCAGACGGTCCACCTGACGTTTGGTACCTGACATTTACATGATCGAACCTCCAGAAGTCTGACTGAGATCTACTCTGGGGTTAACCTGCGTGTGTTCAGCTCCCCCTTCAGTGGACACGTGCGGAAGTTCACCTGTAAAAGTTCTCGGAGCCGCCGATAGCCACCAGGCAGTAGGTGTTGGTCAGTTTGGAGAAACAGCCGACTTCGTTGTTCTTCTCGAATGACGCTCTGACGGCCATGATGATGATGATGAAGACTCTCAATCCTCCACAAATCAGACAGTTCGAGCACGCGGCTTCGTCGACGCTAGCTAAGCGGCAAATAGGCTTCAGCGCGGCCTGCAGACAGGATGACGCGGCATTAAAAAGCCGCATTCACTCACCCAAACGCCGCGCTCTTCACCTCTTTATCCGGGTCTCCGCAACTACTCCGCGTGCCCTGCGAAAAAAAAAGAACACTTTACCTGAGGAAGACTCGCGGCTCCAATAACCTCGCGTGTCCTTTTCTTCTGGTGACGTATAATGGCGGTTGGCAAACAACAGAATGGTGCATTACCGCCACCAGCTGGTCTGGAGCGTGGATCAATAAAACCATCACGTCACATAACCTAATGTAGTCATTTTAATATACCAAGCCCTATAATTATGGAGCCCCAAACTGTTAACAATGAAATAAATAAAAATGATCTTGTGCAATCAGACTTTCAACCAACAAATATCTCATAAATACATTAATAGATCATTAAATTATGAAAAATCTGCACACAGACATTAAATCAACTTTAATATTATTGAATATATTTAATTCAGCCTCAAAACCTTCTCATTAGTTCATAACAGCATTTTATTTTTTTTCCGGTAATCATGTTAAGTATTGCTGCACGGTGGCGCAGTGATTACCGCTCTTGCCTCACAGCAAGAGGGTTCCCAGTTCAAGTCCCAGCTGGGGGACTTGTAACAGTGTCACCGATGGGGCACCTTTCTGTGTGGAGTTTGCATATTCTCCCTGTGCATGCGTGGGTTTTCTCCAGAGACTCCAGCTTCCTCCCACCGTCCAAAAATATGCTTCATAGGTTAATTGATCACTCTAAATTGTCCCTAGGTTTGGATGTGAGTGTGTATGGGTGTGTGATTGTGGCCCCTGCGACAGACTGGCGACCAGTCCAAAGGTGTCCCCTGCCTTCGCCCATGAGTAGCTGGGTTAGGCTCCAGCATCCCGTGACCCCAAAAGGGACAAAAATGGATATAGAAAATGAATGAATGATAAATATTACCCCTTCATGAACCACCACCTTAACATTGGAGAAGGGATATGAGTGCTTGAGTGATCTCAGGAGCCATGCTGTCTGGGGCTTCAGCTCCTGGTAGGATCTTCCATAGCAGACAGGTCCTGGGTGACAAGCCAGACAAGAGCGGTCCACAAACCACTTCATGAGAAAAACCATCAAAGATCCAGTTATGTCGCCCGGATTGTTGTCACCAGGGCCCACCCTGGAGCCAAGCCTGGGGTTGGGGCTCGCAGGCAAGCGCCTGGTGGCTGGGGCTCCTCCCGCCCCGGTCGGGTA
Organism: Adrianichthys oophorus; assembly: GCA_036245035.1. NCBI lineage: Eukaryota > Metazoa > Chordata > Actinopteri > Beloniformes > Adrianichthyidae > Adrianichthys > Adrianichthys oophorus. The sequence goes on along the minus strand of BSAI01000073.1, from coordinate 27,512,300 downwards.
AAATCCTAAGGATTGACGTGGGATCACTCCCCAGTGGGCCAACCACCTGCAGGAGAGCTCAGAAGGGGCTTGTGCAATGTGGTTTGGGTGGCAGTTAAAGGTGAGTGCCTTGGCGGCCAAAACCCTGGTCATGGAACTTGGGTTTTGGGACATGGATCGTCACCTCTCTGGGAGGGTAGGAGCGTGAGCTTGTTCGAGAGGTTGAGAGGTACCGGCTAGATATAGTTGGGCTAACCTCTACGCACAGTCTGGGCTCTGAAACTCAGTGTCTCGAGAGGGGTTGGACTCTACCATTCTGGAGTTGTACATGGTGAGAGGCGGCGGGCTGGGGTGACCATACTCATGACCCCCCAGCATAGCCGCCAAGTGTTGGAGTTCACCCCGATGGACGAGAGAGTTGCATCCCTTCACCTTCGGGTGGGGGACAAGTCTCTGACTGTGGTTTCGGCTTATGGGCCGGACAGCAGTTTGGAGTACCTAGCTTTCTTGGTGTCTCTCGGAGAGGTACTGGAAAGTGCCCCAAAGGGGTACTCCATCGTCCTGCTGGGTGACTTCAATGCCCACGTAGGCAACAACAGTAGCACCAGGAGGGGCGTGATTGGTCTGGCTGAGCCCTTCGCCAGGGAAGTCTTTAAAGGAGGACTATCACCATCCAAAAAAAAACAAAAAACCAGAAGAAGTTAGAGGATGACTACTGGGAAGGGAATGTAGAGTTGTAACTACAGGCAACAAAATGCTGGATCTTATACCCATTACAATAGTGAGTGTTGGTCTAAAAGGGGCGGGGCCTGTCCACACACTCAGTTGTTACAAACATACCTGCTGACTCCAAGAGTGCTCACAAACTTGTCCACATCCAGTTCACATGCACACTTGTGCATACCAACCAACACATGTAAAGCATTGCATTCCGTCACGCACACTATTTGAAGGTGCAAAGGTGAGCCGACGCCTGTGCTCAGTGTAAAGTTATGTTAAGCTGAAGTGGATTATGGAATGCAAAAAAAAGGAGGGAGAACTCCCAGCCATCCCCACACCAAGACCCCCTCCAAGGAAGCAGCCCCGACCAGGGCCCGCCCCCGCACCCATAATGTGGGGTCAACAGAGGAGATCCACCTGCCAGGCAGCCCGGCCAAGCACCAAGACCAGGGCCCGCAGGACCGCCACACAGGCCCCCAAGACCCGAGCGCAGTGAGGTACGGAAGCGCAGAGCGTAAGGCCCAGCCAAGTCAGGACAGCAGCCCTCCCACCGCGCCAGGCAGCCCAGCGCAGGGCCCCACCCCCAAGCCGCCCACCACCACCCAGGAGTTCTGAGCATCCCCCAACCCCAGCCCTGGGTACGAGCCAAGGCCCCACATGGGAGACCCGCTCCAAAGCTCCAGGAAGCTGCGGAAATCCAGACGAGAGCACAGCGGGGGTCAGCTACCCCCACCTAGAGGAGAGATGACCAAGAGAAGTGGGGGTCCCAGAAGGTGTACATAGCCTGACCAGGCTCTCCTAATGCTGGGATTTAGAAGGGGCCCAGCACCCAAGGGTAAGGACCAGAACCTGCACCACAAGGACACAGACACCCTCCAGGCTCAGGTGGAATATGATCCCCCGCTCATGGACTTGCCAGAGGACTAATGGACTGAAGAGATCTCCTGATTGCTTACAGGGATGTCCAATCACCCTGTCACCGAGCAGCCCTAAATGTCTACGGTGCAGTTAAAATTGGAGGGTAGAGCACTGGGAGGATATCTCCTGCTTGCTGGCAGTGATGTCCTAGCACCCCCCACCAAGGGTCCTAAGGTGCATTTAAAACCAAGAGAAGGGGGCAAAACTGTGCGGAGACCATGGGAGGGGGGACCACTGCCAAGTGGCTCGGCCCCTCAAGGTATTCCGCAAGCACGGGGAGGTCGGGGACAGCTACAAAACTGACCCCTGATGGTGAAAAAACCGCCCCCCCCCCCAGCATTGGGCCCAAGTCTCCTACTTTGGCTACTCCATTTTCTGTCGCAAGAGACGCTGCATTTTCATTTGGCAAAATTGCAGATAAATGGCGGCTGCCATATTGTCAAGGGAAATTCAAGATTATTTGTATTTAGCAAATGTCATGAATGCATCGAAAAAATACTGGCATCATTTTAGCTTGTACTAGTCAACGTTTAATGGGATTTTTTTTTTTGTTGGATGGTGATAGTCCTCCTTTAACTCCCACATCCAAGAGAGCTTAAAACAGGTACCGAGGGAGGCTGGTAACATTGAGTCTGAATGGACCATGTTCTCCACCTCCATTGTCTCTGCTGCTGTTCGGAGCTGTGATCACAAGCACTCTGATGTGTTGTGGCGGAAGTAAGAGATGCCATCAAGCTGAAGAAGGAGTCCTTCCGGGTCTGGCTGGCTTGTGGGACTCCAGAGGCAGCTGATAGGTATCAGCAGTCTAAGCGAGCTGCAGCTCAGGCTGTAGTGGAGGCAAAAACTCAGTCCTGGGAGGAGTTCGGGGAGACCATGGAGAAGGACTATCGGTTGGAAAACCGCCTGGCGCCTCAGGAGGGTAAAGCAGTTTTCTGCAGGCACCGTTTTCAGTGCAGGTGGGGAGCTGCTGACTTCTACTGGGGACATTGTCGGGCGGTGGAAGGAATACTTCGAGGATCTCCTCAATCCTGCCGACACATCTTCTCTTGAGGAAGCAGAGGCCGAAAGCCTTGGGATGGGGCTGTCCATTATCCAAGCTGAAGTCACCGAGGTAGTCAACAAGCTCCTTAGGGGCAAGGGCCATGGAGTGGACAAGGTCCGCCCTGAGTACCTCAAGTCTCTGGATGCTGTGGGAGTGTTTTGGCTGACAGATCTCTGCAGCAGCATCGCGTGGCAGTTGGGAACAGTACCACTGGACTGGCAGCCAGGGGTGGTGGTTCCCCTTTTCAAGAAGAGAGACCGGAGGGTGCTTTCCTATTAACAGGGAATCAAACTCCTCAGCCTCCCCGGGAAAGTCTATGCCAGGGTACTGGAGAGGAGAAACCAGCCGATAGTCGAATCTCAGATCCAAGAACAACAAATGTTGGCTTCATCGAGCCAGGACCTCCAGCATGCATTGGAATGGTTTGCAGCAGAGCGTGAAACGGCTGGGATGAGGGTCAGCACCGCTAAGTCTGAGGCCATGTTTCTCGACCGGAGAAAGGTGGTTTGCCCTCTCTGTTTGGTTGGAGTGCTCCTTCCCCAAGTGGAGGAGTTATCTTGGGGTCTTGTTCACGAGTGAGGAAAGATCTGAGCGTGAGATAGACACATGGATTGGTGTTGTGTCCACCCTCATGTGTTAGCTGTACCGGTCCGTCGTGGTGAAGAGAGAGGTAAGCCAGAAAGCAAAGCTCTCAATTTACCGGTCGATCTGCGCTCCAATACTCACCTATGGTTATAAGCTCTGGGTCTTTACCGAAAGAACAGGTCCCAGATACAAGCAGCCGAAATGAGCTTCCTCCATAGGGTGGCTGGAGAGATAGGGTGAGAAGCTTGGTCACCCGGGAGGAACTCGGAGTAGAGCCGTAGGTCCTTCACATTGAGAGGAGCCAGTTGAGTTGGCTCGGGCATCTGATGCCCCTTGGATGGCTCCCTATTGAGGTGTTCCGGGTATGTCCCACTGGGCGGAGGCCCCGGGGAAAACCCAGAAAACAGATGGAGAGACTATGTCTCTCGGCTGGCCTGGGAACAACTCGGGGTCCCCCCAGAGGAGCGGGAGGAAGTGGCCGGGGAGAGGGAAGTTTGGGCATTTTTACTTAGACTGCTGCCCCCGCGACCCGGTCCCGGATACGCTGAAGAAAATGGACGGATGGATGGATAAACCAGCCAGGTTTTTTTACTATCAGAACACAGTACATTCAGTCATTTTTTTGAATGAATGAGAACACAGTACATTCATAAATGTCTTAGTAATATCTTCACATTTATTAGGTTTATTTATCAGGATTTATTCTCAGCCAAAGTGAGCTTACCTATGTCAAATTTACACCTCTTATATTTCATAACTGAATTACTCATGAACCATACAGTAAAAGCACTTTAAATTTTTTTGGGAAAAAACTAATTTTAGAGGTAGTACTCCATGAATTATAATGAAGGAATATCTATCTAATTGGAGGAGAAGGCAACTAATTTGACCGCAGTACATTGTTGCATTGATCGCTTGTTGTCAGGAGTCAATGCTCTGTCTCCCCCTCTGGTCACCGGCGGAAGTCATCTACATAGTACTGACAAGACTTCACCTCCCATCAACCCCAGTGCACAGTGTCTGGATGCCTCCTCACCTGACTCATCAGTCAATCAGCCACAAGGACACTTAAGCACTGCTCAGGAACACATGCAGTGTGAAGTATTGTTTGTGCTTTCATACTGAGCGGGCTTTCTTGATCTCGTCACCCGTCACCCGTCACCCGTCATCGCCCTGTGCCTGACTCTTTGTCGCCTGTTCTACCTTTGCCTGGATTGAGTTAGCTTCTGGACTTTTAGGTGAGCTTTGCTCTTGTCTGCCATTCACCTTAAAATAAATCTTTTACAGGTGGAACCAGCTGTCCACCTGTTTGTGACACGTATTTTGAGTGTGTCCAAGGCTAAATGTTGTTGTTGGTTGCATGTATTCTCATAACCATAACCTTCCTCCTGGTTTGTGTGACTAAGAAAAAAGAACAGCAGTGGCTGCACAGATTCAGAAAATTATGAGCGAATAGTCACTTACTTCATTAAAAATGACCTCCTAATGCAGCAAATTGAACAAATGACCACTTCCAGTTTTTTAAAATCAATCAAGTGTTATGGAACTCTCTGACTTGAAAATTAGGCTGACTGTCATTTGTATAGACTATTTAGGAAAGTCATAGAAAAATATTTGCAGAACACTTTGGAATGCACTGTATGTGTGTGTATATAAATATGAATGTGGTGAAATATTTTATATTTGTCTGCTTGATGCTAAGTTGTGTTTCTGTGTAATATCTGTGTTTGGATGAGCTTTGATAGGCATGAAGCTACAGCTAATGTAAGATACGTGGTTTTGTTTCTTCAAAATGAAAGCGTTGTGCCGATCATTGTTGGCTCCGAAAAGTGTGTGAGCGTGCTGGTCTAGGGGTGGAGCTGATATTACAGGCTCTTACTGGAAGGGGCTATTCTCACTTTGTGATGTCAGAACCTGCTCGTTTTTGTGGGTTGAAAGGGGACTGGTGCTCAGAGTGTAGGTGTTTAGAGGAATACTGGTACTCAGAGATGTGTGAACAGATCAAAATACCACTTTGGGTTGTTTTTAGTAAAAAATTAGTATTAGAACACACTTAGAGCTCAAAGTTGATTTTTCATGACAAACGCCCTTTAATGCTTGAGTTTCAAAGTTGTGTTATTCATTTTTATTAGTTTATTGGTTCATTTATAGAATGATTCATCTTTTTCCTTCGTGTTTATGTGAAGTGAAAACCTGATCAGGTCCTCAATACACCTGAATTGTTTTTAATGATTTATTTATTCAGACGTCCAAATATGAAGATTTCTTTCAGGAAATTTATAATACAACATTTGAATTTCACTGTGGTGTTTACCACAGGTTTTTCCAGCGTTGCTTCTTCATCAGGTGTATCTGCGAACGCATAGAGCTGGCGCTTGTCTCTCTGAGAAAAGAAAGACCTAAACGAGGACAAAACAGAAATAAACTGCCCTTTTCCTCAGCTAACTGCACAGCAACCAGCATTTCCTCTGTGCCTACAGCCAATCACCTCCATGTGACGCCACCAGTGTCATGGTTTGAATTAGTCACCAGTGTGACGTCACCACAATGGGTCAGGGATTGTGAAGGAAGAGGCGGGATCATGAAGCAGAGGAGGAGATAAAAGAAGACAGAGATGTCACTCCTCCTGGCTTTCAAAACCCTTTTTCGGATTTGGTTTGAAATGATTTTAACGGAGTCTCAACAACCCTCTATAGCCCTAAAACTCTCAAAATACTCTTATTTGAAATACAACAAAGACTGCATTCTGACGTTGAAAAAACATTGTCAAGGTAACAGCCCTCCTTCCGGGAGCCAGTGCTGAGACTTTAATCCACTCTTTTATAACTTTGAGACTTGATTACTGCAATGCTATTTTATCTGGACTTCTGAAGCAGTCTGTCAACAAACTGAACCAATTCAAAATTCAGCTGCACGTCCACACAAACCCACAAGAGCTCTTAGATCCTCAGGCTCCACAACTGTCCCTAGAACCAGGATGAAGACCTATGGCGAGGGCTCTTTCCAGTGTCCTGGTCCCCGTCTGTTGAGTAGCTTGCCTGAGGATCTGAGAGCCTGTACATCTGTGGAGATTTTTAAAAATAATTGAAAAAACATACCTTTTCAATTTAGCTTTTAAGTAACTCACTTTGCACCTTTTCATACTTTTAATTGTGTTTTACTATTTTGTTTTTAATGGTTGTTAGTTATTGTTTTATTGGTTTCTTGATTCGCGTTTCTTTTACTTATCTCATATGTTTCCTTTATTACCCAATGTCTCCTTAAATGTCCAGTGGAAGTAGTTACTTCTGTTCTTTGTCTTGTGCTTTTTTTTCTTTAACTTGTAAAGCACTTTGGGCTGTAAAAATGTACATGAAAAGTGCTCAGCCAATAAAGTTTGACTGAAAAAAACATTTCCTTGCTTTTTTCAGTCAACCCTAAAATGTTGTGTGAAACACATTTCAAATAAATCATGCTACATCCAACATACTCCTGCAGATGTTGTGTATTGGAACATTATTGACAATTTTGTAAACCAAAGCACATAAATATATGGTGTTAATTTTCTATTTTAAAGACAGCAAGGCTGAAACTGAATTCATCTGCTACCCCTACCCCTCCAAGGGTAAGGGCATTTGAAGCTTTAGCACTGTCTGAACTTGTTATTTTAAGGGGGAGCTGTCGTGGTATTCCTCCATTGGTAGGGTGATCTGAGTCGTGTTGTAACATCCAAATTCAAAGACACTATTTTTCCATAACTCTCCATTTGGAGCGCTAAACGTAGGGGTAGGGAGAAGAATTCAGATTCAGCCCAAAGCTTATCCAGTTGAGCAAACATGTTTCCCAAATAGTGCAAAGAAGTTCTTTTTGTGTGTACATAAAGTATAATGTGACTGTAAAAAAACAAACAAACAAAAAAAAAACCCAATTGTATGGACTGAACTGAAGTTGGGGGTTGGGCCTCGAGTTGTGCTTCCATCCATCCATCTGGCTTATGGGACATGTGCTTTTATTTTTCCCCAAAAGATTTAACAAAGACATAAAAATCCTTGTAGTTGTCATAAATAAGTCACATGCTCCCTTGTCTTGATGTGAAATGCTTTGTTGTGGATTTGTAACTTAAGTTATTCAACTTTTGTTGGTGAAACATAGAAAATACCAAATGGAAGCACAGTAGTGATTTAATGCATTATAATTAGGAGACATTAATGCTGTGGAAATTATGTTTTTTTTATTTACTTTTTTCGAACAAGAGCAACACAAAAACAAATGATTAAAAACAAACAAACAAACAAACCAACAGAAGAAACCATTCAAGTTGTCCCACAAACAATCACAAATGTAACAATGTTTAGTGTTCGAAAAAGGGCTTTGCATGAAGCTAAAAGGGCTTTGAATTCATTACTTTGGAATAACAAAAGTAATATGTAAGAGAACACTTTGGAAGTTAATTATACAACACTGTCAAGCTTTCAGTGTAAAAAAAAAAAAAAAAAAAACACGGAGTGATCCATCTGTTCAGTGTTCAGAATCTCTGCGGTCGTCGTCAGTGCTAACCAACACGTCAGTCCGGATTCTCTGCCTGGAAACACCACGAAGCTCGTCGGAGTCGGTGGGTGGCACAGACTGAGGAACCGCATCTTCTGAGGGGTCCTTTAGGTGGGAGCTCGCTAATTTCTGCGCGGATAGAAGCTCACGAGCCCGTGTTTTCTCTGTGGGCGGGGCTTTAGTGTTGACAACACGTCTCTTCTGTCAGACCGTTCAGGAACGCCACATTCATTAACGACACATTTTAGGGCAACTATGAACTTCATATGTTGTGAATTTGATGAAAAATCAAAGGAAACCGATTTGATGACCCAAGCCGGATTTAAACATTCCGTCCTTTTTAATTCGGTGTAGCAATAAAACGTCCCTGCACAACAGAGGGTTATGGAGAGAAAATAGTATCACCCCTGTTTGTGCGAACTCAATTCTTGATTTGTACGGCTTGTTTGTAATTTCTAGCAGCATTTAAAAGCATCACTTATGCACAAATCTGGGAGACGTGAAAAGAATCTCACATGAAATTTATGTGCACATGCGTGCAACAAGCGATTCATCCTTTAATTTTTTTGAAGATTTGTACGTGTGGTTAGTTTTGAGTTTTTGTAATTATAAGTTGTGCATGTGTAAATTGTATTGTTTTGAACGTTGTAATTTTTGGACAAAAAACTGTATGGTACGAGTTACAAATCAAGAATTATGCACACAGAAATC
>BSAI01000073.1:27441121-27488818 GCA_036245035.1 Adrianichthys oophorus | reverse complement strand
CACAAATCCAAAGTTATGCACAAACCAAGAAATACACGCATAAATCCAAAGTTATGCACAAACCAAGAAATACACGCATAAATCCAAAGTAATGCACAAACCAAGAATTACACACACACACATTCAAAGTTATGCACAAACCAATAATTACACATGTTCAAATCCAAAGTTATGCACAAAGCAAGAAATAAACACGCACAAATCGAAAGTTACGCAAAACCGAAGAATTACACACTTACAAATCCAAAGTTACGCATAAACCAAGATTTACGCACACACAAATCCAAAATTATGCACAAACCAAGTATTACACACACAAATCCAAAGATACACACAAACCAAGAATTACACATACACAAAACTAAAGTTACGCACAAAACAAGAATTACACACGCACAAACCCAAAGTTACACTCAAACTAAGAATTATGCACACACAATTCAAAATTATGCACCAACCAAGTATTACACACACAATTAAAAATTATGCACAAACCAAGTATTAAACACACAAATCCGAAGGTACACACAAACCAAGAATTACATACACACAAAACCAAAGTTATGCACAAACCAAGAATTACACATGCACTAATCCAAAGTTACGCACAAACCAAGAATTACACACACACAAAACCAAAGTTACGCACAAACCAAGATTTACACATGCACAAATCCAAAGTTACACACAAACCAAGAATTATACACACACAAAACCAAAGTTAAGCACAAACCAAGAATTAGACATGCACAAATCTAAAGTTACGCACAAACCAAGAAATACACACATAAATCCAAAGCTACGCACAAACCAAGAAACCAATGCTCTATAGCGTGGGTACTCAGAAATATTTTTGGTGGCCCGCAATAAATTATAATTGATGGTTTTAGTAATTCAACTGTACATTGCTTGGAATCCCCGTTTCATGGTCTTTGGCGACATGTATGATAATGAGCAATAATTACTCCCATCATCAGGTCATCAGTACAGTGCTGTTATGTCACCACTGGGGCGCAGACAACACCATTTTGCTCCTGGTGAGAGAAGGAGGTATCTGATCGCGACATTGAAAATGGAGTCAGAGCTGGGTTCCGTTGAGAAAAAAAAACGTGTTGGTGAAGAGAAATTGTGTTTTCAAGCAAAGTGGAGGACATGGCCGTACCTTATAGGACAGATGAAGTCATGTGCCTAATATGCAAGCAGGGTAACGCAATGCTCAAAGAGTTCAATATAAATTGCTACTGTGTTACAAATCATAAAAACTATAACAAGTTTACTGGCAAAGAGCACCCCAGTAAACTTGAACAACCAAACAGGTATGCTGTACAGCAGACAATGCTCCCAAATATTTTCGATCCAGTGACACTGTACCACAATCTGGTTAAGTTGTAGCTTGAGAAATAGCCAGGTGGAGCAAGCCAGTCAGTGACAGAGAATCTGTGCAAGACTGTCACCCACTGTTTTCAAAGACAATGTTTGCATGGAGCAAAAAGCAAAGCTCGCTGCTCAGAAGCTCCCAATAGAATCACAATTGTCCATGTCAACAGCCATGTTTTATTGCAATTACAACTGAGAACAGGATACAAAAGATTCTGCACACAGAATTGATAAGAACAGTTATTAGAAAATCAAATGATGCAAACTATATATGTGATAAAGAGGCAAAGGCGTTTGGATCCATGTGCAAGTGGTTTATTAGCGAGATAAGACAGACAAGAGCAAAGCAGAATGAAGTCAAAAACCGGGCAGGATTCAAAATACACGGACAGAGGCAGTCAAGACAGGGAAGGGTCAGGATAAAAATTTTAACTAACGTGCCCTATATCACTCCCTGCTTCAGAGAAGAAAAATAAGCTCATTGTTGCTGTTTTCAATCCTATGATTGGCACATTTCTAGTTATGACTGATTAAATTATGTTTTGTCACCATAGAGTTGCAGTAAATGGTAAATATTCATCTTTAAACTACATACAAATTTATGAAACTCCATTGACTAATTATAGACTCCAACATGATGGTCATAAATTTAAAAAATGAACTTCATACATGCAGACTCACAATTAACCCACTTTAACTGTTCCCCATTTAGCTGGTTAAAGAAATGTTTGAAAACGTTAATTAATTATTATTAAAGTAATGACTGATTAGAAGTTATTTGTCCCATTAGGATCTCATGGCAGCAGCAGCATGCTACATAACCATCACAGCTCATTTATCAACTTATTATACAATAAAACCTTAGTGTCACAGCAGACCAGTGGTGTAAATGGACTTTGCTACTTTATTTAAGTATTTTTTGGCCACTTTGTACTTGTACTGAGAATTGAAAATATAAGCAACTTTTATTTCTCTTGGGTGTGGGCCTCCGGGACCTGGAGCCCCCTCATCACACAGGGAGAGGGATCTGGCAAAGACCATGAGTGGGGGATCACGTTCCATCTGAGCCTGGAAGGTGTTCATGTTTTTATGGTGCAGGTTCTGGTTCTTGCCCTCGGATACCGGGACTCCCCTAAATTCCAACATTAAGAGATCCTGGTCGGGCTATGTTCTCAACACCTTTTGTGGACCCCCACTTCACTTGGTCGTTTCTCCTCTAGGTGGGGGTGGCTGGCCCCTGCCATGCTCTCTCCAGGATCTCCTGCAGTTGCCTGGAGCTTTGGGGCGGGTCTCTCTTGGGGGACCCTAGCTCGTACCAGGGGCTGGGGTGGGGGGATGCTCTGAACTCCTGGGTGGTGATGGGTGGCTTGTCTGGTGTGGTGGGGCTCTCCCTGTCTTTTGTGCCCCCCTGATATCTCTCTTCAAAAATAAACAATAATGTCACTTGCAACATCTAGACGTTCTTCAGTTTTGGTCATCGACCCAAAAAAAGTTTTGGTTGTCGACGTTGTTGTGGCAGGTAGAAGTAGACAACATGCATGAGGACATACTCTTTTCTTTATCTCGTTTCTCCTTTTCTTCTTTCCTTCCTTTTTTTTGAATTGGGAACCAGATCGCTTTGATATATTTTTGTTCATCTCTCTGGCATTTTGCCACTTGAGAATAATTTTCCCCACCAAAGACTTTGACTAAACTAATTTTCACCTTGGTGACCAAGTCGTTTTGTGTCCCCTATTTTTATTTGGCCATTCACACACAAATTAATTTAAAAAAATGTAGGAATTTTCTGTACCTGGATTACAATAAAGGTTTTAGAATGTCACGGTATGACTGACTTTTACATTTTTTATAAAGCAGATTCCACCCCCGCCCTCCTCTCACTTAATTTGGGAGACACCCACGGTTGAACTGATTCCCTCCACCTCTCCGCTTTTTCTTCACACACCTTTTCTGCACTTTCTCAACCAAGAGGATTGCGTGCAGCTGCAGGGGGCGCCAATTTGCTGGTTTCAGACTGCTCCAAGCACCGTGATATAACAGATGATAGAAAGCCAAAGCGGCACAGATTTTTTTTCTTCCAAGCACTGAGCCGGCACCCCTTTGCATTGGCAAGAAAAACCGGGAAAAGTTTTGGAAATTGAAAATGCTATTTCTAGGTCCTTGAAAAGTTCATGAAAAAAATATTTTCTGTAAAGTTTTGGAAAAGTAATGAAATTTTGTGTAGATTATGTTTTGTATACAAAAACGTTTGGCATTTACTGGTCAGCAGTGTTAACATCTAGCTGACCACTTAATTCATACAAAATATTACTGTTGTAGTTCACCTTGATTGTTTTCTTTTGTTCCCCTCATTCTTGACACATCAACATTTCTGCAATTTGCACCATGATCACAGTGACAAAACTGTCTCTGAACCTTTGTGTGTTTCTGCTCAGCTGTGAACTGCAGTTGGTGCTGATAATGGGAGGAGGTCAGAGCCATAACGCAAAGGCTGAGAAGAGAGGCGAAAATGCAATAGAAGACCAGGAGACTAGCAAACCTGGAAGCTCAACTACTACAGGTACACAAAACAAATATGCCTGTAGAAATCCACTGAATTGTGAGAAAAAAGATTTAGTCAACGAATCAATTGCTTAATGTTTATATATAATTACTTAAAGACACACAGAGAAAAAAAAATAATAAAAAGAGGATTTTTATGTTTGAATCCAACAATCCCCACTAGGCACTTGCATATCTATTAGATATATAAATCGTGGCCATTTCAAAGCTCACAGCTATAGATATGCAATATGTATCTGATAGACAGCAATTCATAGAGATCTATTGCACATCGCAGTTTAGATCTCTAGCAGACGACTTTTCCACAGTTAATTGCACTGCCGTTCCTATTATGCCTTTTGGTTGTAACCAAGCCCTTTGGGTAGTATCATCCTATTGGAAACAATCATAGAATCTAGAATCATCGGCCATCTCATATACAATACATTTATATGAGATGGCTAATTTACATCTACAGTAGATATCTATTAGTTATCTGGTGGACATTTATGTCTATTAGATATCTTATAGATAAGTATTGTAGATGTCTACTGGACATCTCAGAGAACTCTAGTTTTTTACTCTATTAGATATCTACCAATAGTGTTCTCTATATAGAGGTCTCCTACACATCTACCTGTAGACATCTAATCTCTGGATACTTTTTGTTCCATTAGTGCACTTTTTTTTTTACACGTACTAGATATAAAATAAGAAAGCCAAGTCAAACATGGTTCCATCATTGTGATTTTGGTGTGCCGTCATGCTTTTTATTCTTTTACTATCAAATATAAACACAACAACACTGTCGTACAGTCCTCTTTTTTTTCTTAATCTACACGTCTTATTACAAGTCTATACTACAAGTCTATAGAACTTTCATCTGAACAGCAACTAGCCACTTTTGTGCAGCAGAAGATATGAAAATGTGCTTTTAGCTCATTCTAATAATAATCCACTCTGACCATAGATGAAACTTTTACCATAATTTTGCTAAGTTAAATCACAAATTAAAAATCTAAACAAAAATATTTATATTGTATTGTTGTTTTAATGCAGGTTTCTGTGACCTTTAACTCCAGGTACATTTACAGTAGGTAGAAATGTTTGCTACTTCTTGGAATGTAGAACTTTGTGATCACTAGTTGTCTGTGAACCAACAGTGGTGTAGTGGTCAGCTCTTTCACCGTACTGTGAGAAGAACCTGGTTCTGATTCCACCTGGGACCTTTCTGTGTGAAGTTTGCATGTTCTTCCTCTACATGTGTGGATTTTCTCCTGCTTCCTCCCACAGTTCAATAACTTGCTTCATAGGTTCACTGCTGTCTGCATTTGCTCATGTGTGTTTGTGTGGCCTTGTGATAAACTGGCTATCTGGATTGGAACCAGCAAACCTGTGACCCCCAAAGTCATTTAGTGGGTTTTGAAGATGAATGAATGGATGCAAAATTACAGTGTTTACTTTTTGAACTAGTAAATGTTTTAAAATGCTCTCTAATAGACATCTAAAAAATATCCCAAGATTAGATGCTGCAAGTACAGTAGATGTGTTGGAGACCTCTATATGCAGATATCTTTCAGAACACTATTGGTAGATATCCAGTGTTGGCGTAACGGATTACAAAGTAACGAATTACGGTAATTTAATTACTTTTATCAGTAATGGAGTAATGTAATGAATTACAGTTCAAATTTTGGTAATGGATTAAATTTACAGGACTATAGAAACCCTCGTTACTTTGTTACTTAGGTTTTGTAGGCTCTGAAATTTTTTCTTGGTTAGATGAAACAAAAATGCAGATTAATTTAAAACAAAGCGGAGTAACTAGTGCATACGCACACGCATGTGCACGTAGAGTCCAGGATCGGTCAAAGTACAGACATGTCCTCATTGCTGCAGTCAAGGTGCTTTCCAAACTGGCTAAAAGATGAGACAAAAAGAGATGCTGTCCTGCAAGGTGTCCTGTCATCTCCGCAGAGCAGCAGGTGAGCGTCAGAGCAGAGATCCTCCCTGTGAACTGATGTGTCTGTTACAAACGAAACGACTCTTTGGTGTGAAAGACAAGAGTCCGCTTCTTCCTGGGACTCAGAGATGATTATTTCTATGCTAATTCACCTTTTTTTTCTTTCTTTTTCTGTCTAAGCTGCCTGCCATTGATCAATATGAGTTTGCGCTGAATGGGCTATGCAGAGGGTGGGTGGGGGTTGCATAGTTTGGTAGACCTGCAGCCGTGCAGAACTGCACAGTTATGTTGTAACTTATTTTTGGGTCATTTTTCACACTGTTGTCTGAATTCAAGTGAAGTCAGGTTATGTCTTGAATCTTGTTCATACCTTGCACAACGTAATTGCTTTAAAAATGTAGTTTTTTGTTATTTATTTTTATTTTATTTATTTTCCTTTATTTAACCAGATCAGCCCTATTGAGATTAAAAATCTCCTTTTCAAAGGAGCTCTGTTAAATGAAAGACAAGAGGATCTTGTTTGTGTGAAGCTGTTTTTCCCTACAGAATTTGTATGAGTGGAAAACAAGTAAAGTAACGAGTAGTGAATTACTTTTTCAAATGAGTAATGAGTAAAGTAATTTCATTACAATTTTGATCCAGTAACTTAGTAAAGTAATCAATTACTTTTTAAAAGTAACTTATCCCACACTGTAAACATCTAATGGAGTAACAAAATAGAGTCATCAAAGATGTCCTGTAGACATCTACAGTCAATGTATGTTAGGCATCTAACATCTTGTGCCTACTGGGTAGTTATGGTCTTGTCAGTTCCCATATCAGAAGTTTGGAGTACATTTTTTGAAAAGCAGAATTTGTTTCATTTGTAGATGTTAGTCATCACCTCACTCTATATTTTACTCTTTTTCCACAGACACTCCAGGAGAGCTGCCCCAGTGCAGGATGGGAGATAGAAAAGTGGACAACATGTCTTTTATGATCTCATGCACCAACTGGTACTGAGCCAGTCCAGAAGCGACGGAACAGAAAAACCCCCAAAACCGAATGATGCTCATCAACACTGTCGCCTCTCTCAAGGAAAGGGGATGTGATGGGATTTACACCAGTGCATGACATTCCCTCGTGCTCAAAAAAGAGATAATAAATCCCAGTTTAAGACTATCTGACTTTTTACATGAGTTTGTAAATGTAGTTGTTGGTTAACCCGTGGTTTGATCCTCGGAGTGGTTAGCTGGTTCTAAGAGGACCTCTCCTGACAGATGTGATGGTCCAGAAAAAACACACACACATTTAATTATGTGAAATAAGATTTATGTAATATATAAATAGATTATTACTAAATCATCACATCATATCATCTCCCTTAGCTAACTCCATGACTTAGGGGTGGGGTTTCTGGGTGTTGTCACGCCTTGACTATCTGCTGGGGTTTTGGGGCGGGGGCAGGCTCTGTTGGTCGGGGGGGTGGGGTGTGTGTCTTGTTTGGTGCCTGGGTGGGGTGGGCACGCAGGCTGCATGGTCTCCCTGGGGTGTGTGTGTGCGGGGGGGTGTTGATGGCATGATTGGGTGGGGGTCTAACTTGGCTTGGGGGGTGGGCTTTTTGCTTGCACTGGGGGAGCTGGTGCGAGGCCGTGCCCCAGGGGTGTCCGCCTGTGATGGATGGGCTGCCCATCTGGACCTGGGGGCTAGGATCACTCCTTCCCTGGCCCTGGGTGGGGCAACCCTCTTGGGGCTGCTCTGGGCAATGCTTTCTAAGGCCTGTGTTGGAATTGTATGCCGGGCATAAAAAGACATTGCAAAGAGCAAGAGTCCAGATGGGGTTTATATGGAGAGGGGTTTATGAGGAGATGGAGAACAGCTGGAGAGACGTGGGGGAGCTAGTATTCAGGAGAGGGCTCCCTCTGATGTTTGGATGTGGAGCTGGATGGCTGAATCCTGACAACAATCTATCTGTCTTCTAAAAACCAGGCCAGGGCGAGACTATAGGACACAGGAATAAGACTTCTTAAAAGCAGAGAGCAAAAGATAAGAAGAAAAGAGGAACATGCAAATCATCCATGGTCTTTGTGTTTAAAACGGTTGTGTTTTTCTGAGAGGAGGTTGTTGGCTCCATGCTGCACAGAAAATAACACTTCAATAAGTAGAGATCAGAATGCAAACAAGGATTTATTTGTGATATAAAAGATGTGCATGAAATAAGTCCATAGTTTTTGGTGGTTAGACTCTGGGCGGATGACGTCTTTATTCTGGTGGGACAAGCTCTGATCATAGGTGAATAAACCCCAGAGTTTAGGTGCTGATGATGATTGAGGGCCAGTCCATGACAAAGCATTGTTCCAGGTAGAGCAAAGCCTTCTGGATTGCAGCAAGATAAACATCCATGAATTTAATAGCAAAAATGTAACTGTGATTGGGTGAGAAGAAAAGGCGGGGATTGTAGCTATTGGTTTAGAGCAGGGGTGTCAAACTTATTGTGAATCGGGGGGCATGGAAAAAACTGAATTTGGTCTTGAGTTCATTGGAGACGTGACATCGTCTTTCACACTTCCTCAGCAATCCTGTGATCTCCTTATATAGTGCCATGTCAGTGGTCATGGTGGAGAACCATTACCTCAGACTTAGCAGTGCTGAGGCCACAAGCCTACTTAATATACAACATTAGACATTAATTTTAGCCTCAAATACAAAAGGGGTTTATACAAATAACACCTCGTGTGTCAGAAGATCTATAACCCCCTATTGTAATAGTAACGTCTGTCCAACACAAGAGGCCTTCAGCTCTGATCTGTTTGCTCAGCTGTTGGATAGGACAAGTAAAAAAAAGTACCAGTTCAGCACCAGCACCCCAAATGTCCTCCTAGAGCAAATGGAGCTTCATGAAGCATTGCATTGGAGGGAACCAAATGGATGAAAAGCTTCAATGCTTCATCTGTCCTTCACTAGGAACAGGACCCACTTGATCATGAAAAAAACAAAGACAAGTAACACAGAAAGGAAGACTCAGACCACAGGGTTGGTCCTCTGGCATTTGGAGAAAGTGGCCATGGAGATAAACTGATGGATATTGAATGATGAAACTGCATGTAGGGCTAACATTTAATGTTCCCTCTAAATTTTTCATGTCTGAGCAAATACAGAAACTCACTGAGCTCTTTCGACCATGGTGACCAACACTCTGTAGTCACACCTATATTTCAACTGTCAGAAATCTCTGATCTAAACAAATGATGTATCTTATTAAATGAATCAAAATAAACTGCCAATTTTCATCAAATTATGTTTCATAGAAGTGATTTGCAACAATAAAAGTGAAAAGTCAAAAAGTTCTGGGAGTGGGTCCTGCTCATGCTGGGATCAGGGAGGGGGTCGTGCTGTGGTCTGAAGTTTTCATAAACTACATTTATTTGTGTTAACTACGTATTGCTTAAAAAACTCATGGCTATAAAATATACATTCCAATGATGTTCAAATCCAAAATTATCCTGATGTTTTTCATTTTAGTAATTTAGTGGAAAAAGGATAAAAGATTCAACGAACTACGAAAGCCGAGTGCGGGATCTGAACCCGGGGTTCAGCAGCTAATGTTTTAAGCCGATAGCTACACGGAGCTAGTAGCTAATGTATTTAGACTGTTAGCTACATGGAGCTAGCAGCTAATGTTTTTAGTCGTTAGCTACACGGAGCTAGCAGCTAATGTTTTTAATCATTAGCTACATGGAGCTAGCAGTTAATGTTTTTAGTCGTTAGCTTCATGGAGCTAGCAGCTAATGTTTTTAGCCATTAGCTACACAGAGCGATGTCTGTGTTTACCTCATTTACTATAAACAAAAGACATGGATGATGTTAAGAGATCATGTTGATTTATTTTGAAAAGCTCTACAAAAACATCAGTGATCATGCCTTAATGTTTGGGTTCATGAAAACATTTAGAATCTCCTACAAGCTACCGAGAGCTTCTATCCACTGTGTCTGTACGGCTGCTTCCCGGCGTTTCCTCTCTCTCTTACGGAGTTTGATGGCTTTCTGTCCCGCATTAACCCAAAGGCGTCGATGAAGCTAAAGTTCTGGAGGCCCAAGCAGACTGCTTTCCCATCCCGCACTGGCTCTGTATCTGGCTGCCAGCTGTCCCGGGTGGTGGCATAGCGAGCTCCAGCTCTGACGTGTACCGCCTTAGTCACACAGCAGCAGACTGGACAGCTCCAGAAATCTTGCTGCCCGGAAAGGGATCCAGTGGGGTAAGGAAATGAATGAAGTTCAGGAGAATCCAGGGATTGATCCACTAGAAACACCAGGAAATCAGTTTGCTCCTTTTCTTTCTGCAGCTGTCTTGCTCCTTTGCTCCTTCATCCATCTGCTTGAAACATTATCTGATATTTTTAGGATTCATCCCAAAATGCGGTTCAGATTCCTCACCAGAATGTTCTTTGGTATATTCCAAAAGTTTAAACAAAATGGAATGAGCTAAAATGTTGTGATCCATGCTACACTGGCTGAATGCTAGACACCCAGCCCCCACCCTCTGCCTGCCGCAGTAGGAAGCTCGCCAGCATAATAAACAAACACAATTCCAAATACAAAAACTTTGACTCGAAAATTTTGAAAACTCAAACAAATCTGGTACATTTTTAGCTAATCAGCTTAAAATTAATAAAGAAAAATCAACAATTGCATCTATTATGGACCAGACAGGAAATGTCACTCACGACCCGTTTAAATTCAAAAAAACGTTTAAAGATTTTTATAAAAACCTATACACATCACAGGTCAACCCATCGGAACAAAGTATTAACTCATTTCTTAATAATGTAACTCTACCCAGATTAGATGAGGATCAAAGCTCAAACTTAGACTCTCCGCTCTCATTGGCTGAACTTCATGAAGCTCTGTTGCTGATGCCAAACAACAAAGCTCCAGGGCCTCATGGCTTTCCTGGTGAATTTTATAAGGAATTCTGGGAACAGCTGGCACAAACTTTTTATAAAATGGTTACTTTTATCAAGGAAAGCCAATCACTGCCACCTCACATGAAATCAGCTAACATAATCCTCCTTCTCAAACCAGAAAAAGATCCCACACTTCCTCCAAGCTATCGCCCCATCTCTCTAATCAATGCAGACGTAAAAATTATTTGCAAAGCACTCGTGCAGAGAATAGAAAAAAATCACTCTTCATATAATTCATCATGATCAAACTGGATTCATTAAAGGTAGACACTCAAGTGATAATGTCCGCAGACTTGTTAACATAATAGATTTTGCTACTATTAAAAACCAGGAAACAACCATTCTCTCATTGGATGCTGAAAAAGCATTTGACAGAGTAAACTGGAAGTTCCTCATTGGTGCCCTCCATAAGTTTGGGTTTGGGGAATCCTTCATTGATTGGATTAAAATATTATATCACAACCCAAATGCATCAGTCAGAACCGACAAACAGACTTCTGACAGGTTTTTTCTTGGTAGAGGGACCAGACAGGGTTGTCCACTCTCCCCCTCTCTTTTTGCTATATTTATTGAACCTTTGGCTGCAACAATAAGACAGCGTGAGAGCATTAAAGGAATTACAACAAAATACAGTAATCATAAAATTAGTCTTTATGCTGATGACATATTACTTTTTCTAAACAATTCACATTCCATTAGTGAAACAACAACAATTATTAATGAATTTTTCTCTATCTCAGACTACTTAATTAACTGGAACAAATCAGTTTTATTATCACTGAATGGTAATGCCGAGCAAACCACCTAAATCCCAGTCAAATCAGGCAATATCAAATATCTAGGTATTTATTTCTCCCCGAAACTATCAGAACTGGTGCAACTAAACTACACCCCATTACTGAAAAGTATACAGGACGATCTAACCCGCTGGGTCAACCTGCCTCTGTCACTCATGGGTAAGATAGCCACAGTAAAAATGAACATTTTACCCAAAGTTAATTATCTCTTCTCAATGATCCCCACACAACCACCACTAAAATGGTTCAAAACATTAGACTCTGCCATATCCAGCTTCTTATGGAACAATAAACCTGCAAGAATTAGTCTAAAAACTTTGAAGTCTGGAAAAAGCTGTGGGGGCTTAGAATTACCTGGTTAAAAAACAGTCCAGAAACCAACCCATGGATGGATCTGGAACAGGCATTTGTGGAACGATTAACTTGTCAGATCTACCATTTCTAAGCCCAACAATAAAAAAACATGACTGCTACCAGAGTAGTAATATAAGTACTACTTTAACAGCCTGGTGGGATTTTCTTAAAATGTCAAACTCTTCACTACTACCATGCAAAATGACACCCATCTGGAACAATCCAGACATCCTGATAAATAAAAAAATGTTGCACTTCCCTGCTTGGCAAGCAGGGGGGATAAGACTACTCGAGCACTTAATTACAGACGGAAGATTCATAACACACCAAGAACTACAAGAAAAACATGGAATAAATAAATTCTTGGAATATCAGCAAATTAAATCTGTAATTACTAAAACGTTCAAATCCAGTGACAATGACTTAAAATTACCAGAACTAGTTACCTCTATGATTAATTTTCCATTGAATAAAACTCTCTCCAAAATATACAAACTCGTATGCAACTTAGATAACGAAGTCTCAATCTTAACAACAAAATGGGATGCAGACTTAGGCAGAAGTACAGACACAAGCTTCTGGTCAGAAATTTGTCTAAATACCTTTAAATTAACCAAAAGTCCAAACCTACAACTAATCCAATTTAAAACTCTTCACAGAATTTGCTATACTGGACAGAGGATGTTCAAGATGGGTCTCAAAAACTCAGACATTTGTGAGCATTGTGATAGTAATTTACCTGACAATTACATGCATGCTCTGTGGTTCTGTACACCTGTCCAGGCTCTCTGGCAACAGGTATGTGCTGATTTATCAGTCTGGCAAAGGTTTCAATCAAAGCCTCACCTTCACTTTGTGTGCTGGGTGACATGAGTGCCATCGACACAGAGGGAAGATCAGTATCTATAATCTTTTTAACTCTTTGTATAGCAAAAAAAAAAAAAAAATTTAATTAAACTGGAAAAACAAGAAAAATATTAGTGTAAGTCATTACAGGAATCTGCTATTGGATCATATCAGCTTGGAAAAAATATCAACTAAGAGCTCAAATAACTTGGAAGGAATTCAGGCTCTCTGGTCTCCCATAGCTAACGCCATAACTTAGGGGGCGGGATTCCTAGGTGTTGCTGCGCCTTGACTGTCTGCCGGGGTTTTGGTGCCGGGGTCGGGGCCTCCCTGGTGCCTGGTGGGGACGGGGGGGCTTCATTGGTCAGGGGGTCTGGTCTGGCGCCTGGGTGGGGCAAGCGCGGGGGCCGCGTGGTCTCCCGGGCCTGGGCGTGGGGGGTGTGGGTGGTCCATGGGGTGGGGTCCAGCTTGGCTGGGGGGGTGGTCTTTTTGAGCGCGCTGGGGGGGCTTGCGCGGGTTCCTGGCCCTGGGGGAGTCTGCCTGCGCTGGATGGGTGGCCCGTCTGCACCTGGGGGCTGGGATCACTCCTTCTCCGGCCCTGGGACGGGGTGGGGCAACCCTCTTGGGGCCTGCGTTTGCTCTAGGAAAAGCCTACCATGGCGGGGTATCGGGGGAGCGGGCCAGGGGGAGTTGATGTCTGCAGGTAAGAGGGGGGGGTCCACCACCAGAAAGGAACCCTAGGGGCTTCCTCGGGCTCACTGGTACCTGACCAGGTAGCTACAGGGGCGGTGCTTGAGGGGGGGGTCGGGACTTGCCCTGGGGGCTGGCCCCCTCTGGGCTCCTCTCTCTTTGTGTGGGGTGGGGGGTTTGGGGCCTGGGGGGTCGACTTTCGGGCGGTGGGGCCTCTGCCCTGGGGAGACTTGGGCCCAATGCTGGGAGGGTCGGGGGGACGGTTGTTTAACCATCGGGGGTCAGTTTGGTAGCTGTCCCCGACCTTCCCTCCTTCCTCATACGACCACTTATTAGGTCGGAAGGGGGGGGGGGGCGTGCTTGCGCAATACTTCAAGGGGCCAAGCCACTTGGTAGTGGTCCCCCCTCCCATGGTCTCTGCACAGTTTCACCCCCTTCTCTTGGTTTTAAATGCACCTTAGACACGTAGGACCCTTGGTGGGGGGTGCTAGGACATCACTGCCAGCAAGCAGGAGATGTCCTCCAAGTGCTCTACCCTCTAATTTTAAATGCACCGTAGACATTTAGGGTTCCTCGGTGAGAGGGTGATTGGACATCCCTGTAAGCACTCAGGAGATGTCCTCAGTGCCCTGCTCGCCAATTTTAACTGCACCCTTTATTACACACACCCATCAATCACAAGAAACACACCTCAACACACACACAAAAACATTACACAAGGAAGGTGGGACCACTAATCTTCTGTGCCCTACCCCATCCCCGGTGGGGGGAACAGGGCCTTTAGCAGTGGCGGCATTGTCTCTTGGGTGTCGGCATCCTGGGCCCGGCGGCCCCCTCCCCATGCAGGTAGAGGGATCCCTTAGTCCTCTGGCAAGTCCATGAGGGGGGGATCATATTCCATCTGAGCCTGGAGGGTGTCTGTGTCCTTGTGGTGCGTGTTCTGGTCCTTACCCTCGGGTGCCTGGCCCGTTCTAAGTCACAACATTAGGAGAGCCTGGTCAGGCTATGTACACCCTATGGACCCCTATGGACCCCCACTTCTCTTGGTCATCCCTCCTCTAGGTGGGGGTAGCTGACCTCTGCCGTGCTCTCTCCTGGATATCCGCAGCTGCCTGGAGCTTTGGAGCGGGTCTCCCATGTGGGGCTCTGGCTCGTACCCGGGGCTGGGGTGGGGGGATGGTCAGAACTCCTGAGTGGTGGTGGGCGGCCTGTCCGGGGTGGTGGGGCCCTCGGGGGTGGGGCCCTGCGCCGGGCTGCCTGGCGCGGTGGGAGGTCTGCTCTCCTGACTGGGCTGGTCCTTGCGCTCTGCGCTTCCGTACCTCGCTGCGCTCGGGTGTTGGGGTCTCGTGTGGCGGTCCTGCGGGCCCTGGTCTGGGTGCTTGGCCAGGCTGCCTGGCGCGTGGAACTCCTCCTTTGACCCCACAGCATGGGTGCGGGGGCGGGCCCTGGTCGGCGCTGCTGCCTTGGCGGGGGTCTTGGTGTGTTTTTTTTTTTTTTGCATTCGATCATCCACTTCAGCTTAGGGTAACATTCACCTGAACACAGGCGTCGGCTCACCTTCGCACCTTCAAATAGTGTGTGTGACGGAATGTGGTGCTTTGCGTGTGTTGGTTGGTATGCACGGGTGTGCGTTTGAACTGGATTTGGACAGGTTTGTGAACGCTCATGGGGCCGGCAGGTATGTTTGTGGCAGCTGAGTTTGTGGACGGGCCCCGCCCATTTTAGACCAACACTCACTATTGTAATGGGTGTAGGTTCCAGCATTTTGTTGCCTGTAGACTTACAACTCTACCTTCCCTTCCCAGTAGTCATCCTCTAACTTCTATAACCCCCCACAACTTTCTCTTTCAACTTTGTCTCCCTCTCTTTTTTCGTCTGGTCCAACAAAAAGAACACAAACAGAATTAATATTAATAAAGTTTCGTTTAAATTACAAAGGGGGCTTGTACCAACATACATTTTGTGTTCCCTATGATTTATAACCCCCGATTGTAAGAGTAAAATCTGTCTAATACAAGAGGCCTTCAGCTCATATCTGTTTGCTCAGCTGTTGGACAGGACAAGTTAAAAAAAAAGGAAGCTTGCCGCCAGGGTTTGGGGGGTAGGGGGAGGCGGCAGGCAGGTGGTGGTGGTGGTGGGAGGGGGTTTTGAGTCTTAAAGGAGCCCGGCCTATATTAGGGGCCGGCGTCTATTACAACTAACACCTGTTAGATCCGGCTTTTATTGGAGACCGGCGTCTATTAGAGACGGCCATTATTGGAAGATATAAAGTACCTTTACAAAAGCCCAGTAAATAAAATGACTGCAGTATGGTTCCATCAAGCAGCCTTCTGCCTTTCTCACAGACATTTGCTGAAATACTGTACACAGTAAACTAAGAAAATCCCAGTAAATATGTTCCAACATTTGTCGGGTCATGTTGGAAGGAGCTCTGCTCTGATGAAAGAACTCTTCTGGAGGCATGATAGTATAAAACACTAAATCATGCAGAATCTTCTTTTTCTTAGTGATCATAGACAGTTAGAAGACAGAGAACAGCTGACAGCTCTCTTAGATCTGCAGAAAAGAGGCAGAAAATCCCACAACTAAGGAGCACACAAAATCTGACTATCAAATATGTTGGAATAAATAATACGCAGTGAACATGTTTATTTGAAAAAAACCAAACAAACAAAGTACAGAGAAAACAAGAGTATAATAAGTGTAAAATGTCATCTCAGTGAAGTTGTGGCTAAACCACTGCAGAGACAGATTTATATACAATGACCCTCAACAGTTTCCTATAACATTTGAAGAAAACAGACAGAAAAGCAAAGCATTTCATTTCTTAATTGTATTACAAGATGCAATAAAAGAAAATAAAAATAAGGCTTTCATTTTTTCACCTGCTGTAATATAAAATAAACGGCGGATGTAACATGGATTAAAACGTTAATAAACAACCAAGAACAAAGATAAGAAAGTGCAGTGGTTTTTTTTGTTTGACTCATGTGTAAATCACTTTATTAGGTAAATATACATGTAGACTTTAGTTACCGTCGGTTAGGGGACATTATGGACTTAATGAGAGCACCTTGCTTTACATAAAAAAAAAATTTAAAAAAATCAGGAAGGAGAGCACTATGAAAAAACGGGGCCAGCTGCTAAGCATGATCTTAATGAACGTCAAAAATACGTCTGACACGCCTGGATAAGATATGACACAATTTAACCCTAATTTATTATTCTTTGTAAATAAAAAAATAATTAACATTCATAAATTGTTCATATAGTAATGTTTATTAATAACAGCTATAAAAATACTGTGAAATAATACTGAAATGATTATTATTAACTGTTGCTTATGGCCATTCCTCCTCTTTAAGCACCTTGGGGGTCGGGAGACGGTGTGTCAGACGTATTTTTGACGTTTGTTAAGATCATGGTTAACTTGTTGTTTTTTCATAGTGGTCTCCATCCTCAACGGCATTCCAATGGCTAGACTGGCATTCCAGCAGAACTGGAGGTAACAGAGATGAAGATGCTGAGGTTCTCTTTGGGAGTGACCAGGATGGACAGGATCAGGAATGAGTCCATCAGAGGGACAGCACATGTTAGAGGTTTTGGAGATAAAGTCAGAGAGGCCAGACTGAGATGGTCCGGTCATGTCCAGAGGAGAGACGGTGAATATATTGGCAGAAGGACGCTGAGTCTGGAGATGCAGGCAAGAGGTCTAGAGGAAGACCAAAGAGGAGGTTTATGGATGCAGTGAATGAAGACATGAAGGTATCTGGTGTTAGAGGAGAGGATGCAGAAGACAGGGGTAGATGGAGGAAGGTGATTGGCTGTAGCGACTCCTGAAGGGGAAAGCCCAGAGGAGAAGAAGAAGAAAGTCGGAAAATGTTTTTTTTATAAAACCCCACCCTTCTGTTTCTATATTGTGACCACCTTGCCCCTAAATTTAAGCAAAACCAGAGCAAACTCCTAACAAACCCCTAATTATGGGTTTCATTCGGAACAACTTTTATGAAGTATCATTTCTGACTGAAAATTTTATCAGAGCATAAAAAAGGCAAATTCTATATTCTGGTCAATATACAGTAGTCCAAAGAACCTTGGATTTTCTCCAAAAAGACATCCAGAAGAGATGCCTGAGGAACTTCAACAAGCTTTTCTCCATGAGGAGGAGCTCTACTTCAAGCTCCTGGCTTTGGTTGTATCCAGGATCTTCTTTCAGTCACAGTTCAGAGGTGACGGTAGGAGCATAGATTGACCAGTAAATCCAAAGCTTTGCCTTTTGTTTCAGCTCATCCTCACTACAACAGATTATTTCAGCAACCGTATATGACCCATGGAGAGCCATGCCTTCTGACTTGAAGATTTTAATTTTACATATACTGTATATCTTCCAATAATGGCCGGTCTCTAATAGATGCCAGTCTCCAATAAAAGCGGGTCTAATAGGTGTACAGCCACAGTGCAAATTAAAGGTCCTGGTTGGTCCATGAAGTCAGCAGAACATCATTATCTGTGAAAACAGATGAAATCCTGAAGTCTCAAAAGCAGACTTCCTCTAACCCCTACTGCACCTTGAAATTTTGTCCAAAAAAAAGACGAACAGGAGAGTTGACAAAGGACTTCCCTGCCAGAGTCCAAGATGCATGGGAACAGGTTCAACCTGTAGAGTAGAACCTTAGCAGGTGTTCTGTAGAAGCAGGCCTGGACCTAAACACCTTCCACAGAACACCAGACAGACACACACATGTAAACACACATGAAAATGACTGTAAAAAACTTTATTTTCCTCCATGTTGGACATTTCACTCAGTGAGGTACATACAAACTTCAACACAAAATCCTGTTTTATGAGGTATTTCTGAAAAAAAAAAGAAAATAGTGTGAAAATAACCTGTTACATTGGGATCCAGTTTCTGTTTCTGTACAACATCCTTCCCTAACACACAGGCCACTCATTAGTGTGAGGGGGTTTTGATCTCTCATTTTTTTGTTTTGATATCATTCTATCTACACACATTCAGTTTTATAACTCTATGCCTTTCTTAAAGCCCCACTAAAGTGAAGTAGATAAGACTGACTTGGTGGATTGCTGAAGTGCATTTTGGTTTGGATCTTTTTTTTCTTTAGCAGATGGGCAAATGGTTTGACATCTGTCTCCAAGATACTCTGGTGTGTGCAGGATAAGAAGCTTCAAAAGAAGCCTAAGCGATTGTGCCTCCACTGCTGTACTTGAAGATTACAATGAGAAGTTTCCATTAATTTGGATTATCTACAAATGTCAGCCTGTGCGTTTGAATCAAAAGGAGCAATTGTGAGTCCAGATGACTTTTTAAAAAGTTTTTTTTGCTTTACATTCAATAAATTGTCTGAAAGAGTAAGTAACAAACCATTGAGAAAGAAGAGATGTGTTCTGTGGGGATAAGCAGACCTGAGAGTGACTTTTTATGAGTTTTTGTTTGTAAAGAGCTGATGAAAAGTATTTTTAAAAAACTTTGAGTGGGTTTAGCAGCTGCTTGGCCTCGATGCTGGATGATCTGCTGTGCTCTCATTGTACTAAGGTCCAGAGTCACCAGACTGTGAGACACCAGACCACAAAAACACGTAGGTTGTGTTTTGTCTGTCATAGCTTCTGTTGATGGAGTTCTCAATGATTTTGGATTGCTAACTAAAGTCATGCGCAGGTTACTTTGATGATAAAAGGTACGGATTCTGCTTCCACTCATGTGACATCAGCAGCATTTATCTAGCACTTAGAATGCCTGTTGAAGTATTTTTCACACAAAGCTCAGCACATTGTCTCCATTTTCGTTAACTACATGATAAAGTGTACATGAAGTTGCGTCATCTTGAGACCTTGGCCATACAAGTTTTCAGGCAATAAATCTCACATCTGGGGAAAACTTTACCTTGTGTTGTACAAATGTAGGCAAAGAAACAAGGTTTAGCTACAAAATGTGGGCTATTTATAGATCTTTACAAGTAAGGTAGGGTTTAATCAACGTTCACACAAAATGCTTAAAAAAAATCCTAAAAAACTCACAGCTCATGTTGATTTAGTGTTTCTAGATTATCATGGTATAAAAAACCAAGTCAGAACACTCCCTGAGCTGACAGGCTTGAACGTTCTTAGTCAGACCCTAAAAGTCATCTAAATGCAAAAGTCTTGAAAATAATTGAACACGTCACCTTTGGATAACAAAAGAACTTAACTATTTTGCAAATCCTAGATCTAGTCCACAAAAGATCAGTTCCTAAACACAGATTATAATCATATTGGAGCAAAAGTATAAGTGAAATTATTTCACACAAAAAGTAAAAGAATTTGTGAATGTTTGCCAAAGTGCAGAGGCATCATGTGTGCCACAACAAATCACTCTGTAAAGTGTGCTGCAGAAAGTTCATTCAATAAAGAGGGATGAACGAAACAAAGGGAAAGAAAGTGTCAAAGACAGTGTGGTCCACGCAGAGCAGCACACATGGAGTTTGCTGCAGGTCAGAGGAAATTGATAACATGGATAGATGGGAACTAAAGAAAGGACAGGGGGAAGCGATGGCAGGATTAAAGCCAGGACTAGAGGAGTGGCTCTCCACTCTGAGCTGAAGAACTTCATTCAACTCTGTAGATGCTGCTGTGCTTCATACAGCACAGCAATCCACAGTCTGCCTCCATCCTTCTGCAGAGTCAGACCTCTAAACTCGCTAATAGAACATTAGTTTTAGAAGAACACATGCTTGGCCATTACCTTAAAACTTCCATTGTTTGATCAAGTTGCCAACTTTTTGAAACATGCATGTGCTTGAACCGTGCCAACAAAGCTAAATACAAAACTGTTCCAAAACTGATCGTTATGGCAGTTTTAAACTTCAGGCATTTGTTTTCTAAACAACCGAAAGACATTTTAAAAAGTGTAATACTCATACTCATAATAATGACTAGATCTATTCAACACCTCCACAGCTCCTTAACTTCCAAGTTAACTGTTGAAACTAACTAGCCTTTTGAGGATCCTTAAAGGAACTAGCTAACTATCAAACTAATGTTTCATTTTTATACACAAGCTTTAGTTTTGACCCTTGTTAGTGGCTGCCAGTCTACTTTGCTTAACTATCTTTAGCACTGTTCTACTCCTGTAAAAGCTTATCAATGATCACTCATCAGTACCAGTTATGAAGATTATTAGTTTGTGTATTTTGTCCCACTGGTTGAGGAAAATGATGGCAGACAAAAGAAACCATGATGAGTCCATAACTGGTTTGCCTGTGGCCTGGTAGAGACCTCTCAGAATTAGCAATGCCGGCAAATGTCTAAAAATCCAAAAGCAGGGGTGCACTGTTGGCAGCTCGGTTCTTCTGCTGGAAATTACAGTCTTCAACAAAAGCAAGCGCTCCAAACCATGTTAAAAACTGCTTCAAATAAAATGACAGTGTCTGCAACTAATGATGCATCTCCAATGCAATATACATTTTAGAATGAACTAATTTAATCACTAATTTCAACAGAATACACAGTAAATTGCACAACTTTTACAAACCTCCTGACAAAATCTAGCTTTCGCCTATGCCTCTTGCACAACTTTTGTGTGCCGAGAAAGTCAGATTCTAATGCCATACATCTGCTTGGAAGTCAGGCATTTGCAGTCATGGAATAATAGGTGGCGAGGAGTCAGTCAAGGTCCACTTGTGTGGAAACGGCTCTGCCATCAGAATCGGTTTAGCCCCTGACCTCTGAGCCCCTGCTGTCCTCTAACAGCTTTCTATCTCATCATAAATTAAAGCAAAGAAAACTGTGTGATTAAAAGAGGGATACTTTTTTAATGGCCGTTCTACCAATATTTTTTTCAAGGCTTGTATAGAAAAATTGTCTCTAAAAAAATCCCCAAATTCCATCTAAGTTCCTAAGCAAAGAACTTTACAAGGTATCTATGTAAAAAACTTGGAGAGGATGTGAGATTTACGGGCAGCAGGAGGGTATTTCTGCTCAATATTTTCTATTTAAAGGTTTCACTGAGATGATGATGTGTCTCAGGTCCAAAGAGAACTTCATTTTCCATCCCTTTGGCTTGAAGACAGCAGTGCAGATGAGGTGCTTTTCTCCATCTCGCATCCTCATTGGCATGTTCTTACCATCTGCCATGTTTGACCACAGCTTGTCCACGTGTGACAAGGCGGACACAACCACTCGCTGTCTACTTCTACTTGACCAAGTTCTTGAGTTTGTGCGCTCCAAAGTTAGCGACTTTTAACCTTGTCCTTAGCCAGCAATGGCAACAGCAAGAAGACTCCCTCCACCTGAGCTGAGGTTGTCTGTCATACCCACTCCTGAACCGGGTATTTGTAGTAGTACTGAGGAATGGTATTCTGCTGCACTCCTTTGTTTTTAAACTGAATTATTGTGTACACCAGCACAAGAATGCACAGTGACAGAACGCAGGGAATCACCACAGCAATGGCATTGACTGTCGTTGGAACATCGTTGATGGTCACCATGATGTCCACGTCATCAAGTGGCAGCTGGCGATCACCACGGTTACCACCAGAGTGCTCCATATCCAACTGGTCGCAGCCCATCCAATCACGCAATATGGACTTGGGATAGCCAGGTTCCACCATCAGCTTCTGGTTGTCAAACTTCCAGTAGTCCTTCCCTTTATAGAAGTAGGTGTAGTCTGAGGAGAAGAGCAGAAGCATCACATTGGGATATTCCACTGTACTGGGCTAAGCCCAGATCGTAGCTGAACACAGTCCACAAAGTCTAGATCAGGGGTGTCAAACTCATTTTGCTTCAGGGGCCAGACCAGTAATATGATAGCAAAATAACCTGTGGGCAACTTGTTATCTGTAGTTTTGGTTTTGTTTGGTTTTTCTCAGTTGAAAAAAATGCCTTCAAACTGCAAGGGTTTTTTGAGCTATTATTACACATTCATTCACAGAGGACAATGGATTTCAAATAGAATACATTTCACAAAAAAATGATTTATTCAATTTTGTACAGACTGAATATTTTACATCTGACATTGAAGCAATCCTAAAAGTAAACTCAAGAGGGAGATATGGAAAAAATAAAACACCAGCCTGAAACATAAATGTGTAAATTGAGGAAAAATTAAACTTGCAAATATTTTAAAACATAACAAGAATTTGGAGTTAACCTCCCTTTCTCTCCTGAAACTCGGCATGGTTTGGCCTTCACCAGACCATCAATATCAGGATTCAAACCTTGTGTAGCATAACATTTCATGTCATTCAAGTGTGCAAAACACAATTAAATGTCCAAAAATGTTTTTCAGCGTTGGCTGCCTGAAATTTGTGGCAACACCTGCCTTCTTCCTGACCATTGATGAGCCACCATCAGTGACCAGACTGACATCACGTGACCAGTTCCCTCCACATTGTCCAGTGCAGTAACTAGAGAGCTGACTTTGTCATCAGCTGTTGTTGTGTCCATCATAGGAACCAACTCAGGAATCTCTGCTGTGATGGTCTCATCAACACCTCCAATAAATATACACAGTTGTGTAATATCTGTGATGTCATCAATAAATGACTGGATTCTGTCCTTCATTTAGATCTGTAATCGTTAATGGAGAGAAAATAGTATCAGCCAGATTTGTGTGTGTAATTCTTGATTTGTGTGAAACTTTGGATTTGTGTGTGCGTAATTCTTTATTTGTAACTAATTCAATACACTTTGTGCATAAGTACAAAAAAATACAATTTAGACATGCACAAATTAAAATTACAACAGCTTGAAACTACAGTGTCTTGAAAAAGTATTCATACCCTTTGAACTTCTCCACATTTTTTTACATTATGACCACAAACATAAATATATTTTATTGGAATTTTATGTGAAAGACCAACACAAAGTGGTACACACTTGAGAAATGGGAAGAAAATTATACAAGAGTTAATTTTTTTTTAACAAACAAAAAACTGAAAAGTGCAGTGTGCAAAAGTATTCATCCCCCTGAGTCAATACTTGGTGGAACCCCCTTTTGCTGCCATTACAGCTGCAAGTCTTTAAATAAGTAGGTAAGTTTTATTTATATCAGACCTTTCACAGACAGAAGGTGCTTCACAATAAAAAAAAACATAAAAGACCGTAGCCCGGGCTGCATGCCGTCTGGCTTCGGTGCGGCTGCAGAGCGGTCTAGCTACGGTTGGTAACACACACTGACTACGGATTGCTTGCGGTCTTTGCTGCAAACCTCGCAGACTTTTGAACTAGCCTAGGTTCTCGCGAGAACCCGCTGTTTAAATATGAGGTCAAAGTAAACAAACCCCCATTCTGTTGTGATTTTAGAGGACATTCATAGCACTTCTTTTTCAGCGTGACTCCCCTTCAATCAACGGATTTACAAAGGTGCAGATACTTTTCTGAACTTTCTAATCTGAGTGTGAATGTCCATATCACACAAACTCACCATCAAGTCCAACAGCCCGTGATATCTCAGCCCAGGTTCTTTCGTTTTTTCTGCCGTCCGGAAAAAATCTGAAGCCAACGAAATGGTTACGGAGCACCGCAGAGGCCGGACTGCAGAGGCCACACCGGACCAGATGCAGTGTGAGTGCCTCTCGCACTTTTCACGTTACGTTAAGTCTCCGGCATCCACACCAAAGCCAGACCACATGCGGTGTGAGCCCAGGGTCTAACCATTAACAGGTTCTGATCCACAGACCTCAGTGCACGAGATGGCCTGTAGGGGGCGATCAGACCACATACATACAAAGGAGCTTGACCATGGAGTGCTCTAAAAGTCAGCACTAATATATTCATATATATTTATTTAAAAATTACATATATTTTATATTGGAAACGGTAAGCAACCGGGAGCCAATGAAGATTTTTGAGGATAGGGGAGATGTGAGCTCTTCTCCTGGTGCGGGTCAAGATCCTCGCAGCAGAGTTCTGGATCAACTGCAGACGAGACAACTACTTCTTTTTCAAACAGGAAAACAGACTGTTACAGTAGTCTAGCCGCGTGGATACAAAAGCATGAATAAGAAGTTAGAGATCTTCATCTGACACAATTTTCCTGAGTTTAGAAATGTTCCTCAACTGGAAGAAAGAGTTCTTTACCAGCTGTTTGGAGTGCTGCTCCAGAGACATCTCTTTGTCAAAAATGACTCCCAAGTTTCTAAAGCTGAGTTTGACAGCCTGACCAAGAGAACCAAATGCTGCTTAATCCCTGGTAATCCCCCTGGTAATCAGGGGCAATGATTATTGTTTCTGTTTTCTCTGAGTTTAGCTGCAGAGAGTTTTTACTGAGCCATTGTTTAATCTGACTCAGGTAGTTTATCAGAGAGTTCAGCTTGTGTGTCTCAGAGGGTTTAAAAGATAAGTATAGCTGGATGTCATCAGCAAAGAAGTGGTAGGAGACATCACTAAAATTCTGGATGATCTTTCCGAGGGGTCATGTACAATAGGAACAGGACAGGGCCCAGAACAGAGCCCTGAGGAACACTGCATGGTAAGGCTGCAGACTTCGACATTATGTGGTTAGCCATGACGCTGAAACTCCCACCAGACAGGTAAGAGGAAAACCAGTGAAGAACTGACCCTGACAAACCAATCAGGTCCCTCAGCCTTTTCAAAAGGATCTGATGGGCAACTGTGTCAAATGCTGATGACAGATCTAATAAAACCAGAACAGTATATTTGCCAGAATCAGCAGACATCAAAATGTCACTGGACACTTTCAGCAGGGCTGTTTCTGTGGAGTAATGTTTTCGAAAACCTGACTGAAAAGTATCATAGATACTGCTTAGTTATTCTAGTTTAATAACTAAAGACAGGACGTCACTAAAATCCTGTAAAAAGGGGCAGCAGGACCGGGGGGAAACAGACCAACACACAATAAAATGGATTTGAGGAATCAACTTTGAACGACAGAGATTGAAAAGAAGAGAAAGTTTGTGAGTTTGTCTCTGCATGTGTAGTTGTCCTTTATCACAACTGCCACACCCCCACCACGGCAAAAGGGGAGGGGCTTTCCGATGACCGAACAGCCGGCGTGAGTTTCTTTAAATGAATAACCTCTCCCTCTTTCTGCTTCTGTCTCAGTCAAGCACAGAAAATCAAGGATTGGTCGCAGACATGTTGAGCGGTCATGTGACCTCCAGCTGGGTGTCCGTGAACAACTGAACAACTGCAGTGAACAACTGCAGAGGCGTTGATGAACACAGGGCACCATCTTTATGTCTCTACCAGCTTTGCACATCCAGAGACTGAAATCTTTGCCCATTCTTGGCTTTATGTTTAGGGTGGTTTTCCTGTTGGAAGGTGAAGCTCCGCCCCAGTCTCAAGTGTTGTTCAGACTTCAACAGGTTTTCCTCCAATATTGCTCTGGATTTGGCTCCATCCATCTTCCCATCAACTCTAACCAGATTCCCTGTCCCTGCTGAAGAGAAGCAGCCCCAGAGCATGATGCTGCCACCACTATGTTTGACAGTGTTTGTGGTATG
The DNA here is from genome assembly GCA_036245035.1 of Adrianichthys oophorus. Taxonomy (NCBI): domain Eukaryota; kingdom Metazoa; phylum Chordata; class Actinopteri; order Beloniformes; family Adrianichthyidae; genus Adrianichthys; species Adrianichthys oophorus. Next base: position 27,462,845 of record BSAI01000073.1, on the reverse strand, counting down.
TTCAGAGTGATGTTCAGTGTTAGATTTCCTCCACACATAGCGCTTTGCATTTAGACTAAAAAGTTCCATTTTGGTCTCATGTGACCAGAACACCTTCTTCCACATGTTTGCTGGCTCACTCTCATGGTTTATGACAAACTGCAAACAGGACTTCTTGTGGTTTTCTTATAACAATGGCTTTCTTCTTGCCACTCTTCCATAAAGTCCAGATGTGTACAGTGCACGACTGATGGTTGCCCTATGGACAGATTCCTCCACCTGAGCTGTAGATCTCTGCAGTTCATCCAGAGTCACCATGGGCCTCCTGGCTGCATCTCTGATCAGTGCTCTCCTTGTTTGGTCAGTTAGTTTAGGTGGACGACCGTGTCTAGGTAGGTTTGCAGTTGTGTCAAACTCTTTCCATTTGTGGATGATGGACTGAACAGTGGTTCATGGGCTGTTCAAAGTTTGGGAAATCTTTTTCTAGCCTAACTCTGCTGTAAATTTCTCCACAACTTTCTCCCTGACCTGTCTGGTGTGTTCCTTACACTTTATGATGCTGTTTTCTCCCCAATATTATATTGACAAACCACAGAGACTGTCACAAAACAGCTGGATTTGTATACTGAGATAAATGACACACAGGTGGACTCTATGAAGTCATGAAGTCAACATTTGATCAGTCACCAATCATCAAGCAACTTCTGAAGGCAATTGGATGCAGTCAGAGAAAAGGGGGCTGAATACTTTTCCACACTGCACTTTTCAGTTTTTTATTTGTAAAAAAAAAACTCCTTTCCACTGCACAAGTGTGTGCCACTTTGTGTTGGTCTTTCACATAAAATCCCAATCAAATATATTTATGTGTGTGGTCATAATGTGAGAAAATGTGGAGAAGTTCAAGGGGTGTGAATACTTTTGCAAGCCACTATATAGCTTTATGGTGGAAATATTACTAGTGCACCTGTTTATTTGGATTTTTGGAATCCACAAAGTGTACTGGAAGCACAAATGTGAAGATGCCAAGGATGCCATAAACAAACAAACACATAAGCTGTGTTGGTGTAAGACATGCACATCCACCTCGTCACTACAAAGAAGGTGTCAGAGACATTTCTTGGTCTACATCCATCCCACTGTTGCAGCAGCTACCACAGAGAATGAGTACTTTGACTGGTCGGTACGATGGGCTGTCTGCTCTCAGCCATCATGAGCTTTATGTGCTCACTGTGTTTGACACACCAGCCTCAGTACCAGAACTATTCCACGGCACAAACCCGCTTCACAAGATCAAGCACTACAGAAGCCTGATGGCAGAAAATCCTGAGGGTTATTCCTGTGACAAGTTTTTCCTTGTGCTCCATCATCTCAGAGCAGCCCAAATTAAAGAAAACATCCCAAAATTATGACAAAAGGAAGTCTGGAACCCTATTCCAGTTCCTTACTTTAACTTACCAAAGTACAGAAAAAAAAGTCCTTCCCAAATGGTCAATGATAAATGATGTATACTTGTATGGCGCTTACCTTCCTCAAAGGCCGAAAGCACTTAACAGTCATAGTCCCATTCATCCATTCACACACATTGATGTGTGCAGCTCTGCTGCCGAACACTGGCGCCAACCATGAGTTATGATAAAGCAAAAAAAAAACACTCACTACCTCTTTTAACAAAACTTAAGACAAAATTCTGGTACACTAAACACAGAACTAAGTCAACCTTCCTGCTTCCAAACAAATTCCAGAATTAGGCCCAAAAAACAACAATGACCAAAAATAACTATGGAGGTCCAGAAGAGACAATATGAAATAAATATATATGCCACTCTTCTGGAACACCATAATTAACACCATACACATTTTTATAATACAAAAACATCCACTCTTCTGCTTGAGTGATTTCAAGCTTTAAAAAAATGGCAAGGAGGAAAGAAGTGTAATCTTTAAGAAACTAATGACATAATTAAATGCTAAAAGCTATAAGACAACTTTCAAACTCTCTTCATTGACACATGCTAATTTCATGGCCTGTGCCTTTTTGTCTTTGTGGTCAGCGCTTGTTCCAGAAAACTGCTCCCAAATGAGGGGCTCTAGTAACTGCAGGCTGAGTGCAGGTGGTTCAGCTGCTGTCTCCTCTCCAGAGTTCATGAAGAAAGCAGGTCAAATCCAAACTCTGAAGTTTAAACTATGTGCACATTGTTTTCACAGTTTCACAGCTTTCAATGGCTCTGTGTATCTGAACAAATGATTGAAATTAAAGTTAACACTGGAAAACTTGTTGGTGTTCATCTCAGTCATCTTCAGTATTTGAGGATCTAAGCTGTGGAATGGTGGCTTAATATGAGAAACTCATGGCACTGTAATTGGGGCCAAAATGAGAAACTGCCTGAAAAACAATGTACGTTTTTCTCATGCCACAGAACCTTCCATTAGTGAAGACCTCAATGAACAGTTTTAGAAAAGATTTGTTTTTCTCATGATATATTTTAGGCTGCTGGTTATTTTAGAAACTTCAACGTATGCTTTCCAAAACAGAAGGACCTCCAACATTACACTCTTTTACACTTGAACAGTAAATTCTTTTTGTGTATGCAGTTTTTATGAAAACCAAAAGAAAATACAATTTCCACTCACATCCTTCTCTGTTAATAAAGGCTCCCTGCGGACCTTCAGGGATTCCTTTCCACACAGTGATAGGTTTGGGGTACCCTGGGTCCACTGTGCTCTTCTCCTCATTGTAGCGCCAGTATTGGTCACCTTTGAAGAAGTATGTTTTACCAACTGGCTCCCAACGAAGTGCCGTGTCAATTCCCTCTTTGGGGAGGAAGCTGCCCAGCTCCATCAGGCTCTGAGGGTAACCCGGTTCGGCACTGACCTCCTTAAACACCCAGAACTTGTCACCTGAAACAGGAGAAGTGAGCTGAATCAACCCAGTTATAAGCAAAGGCTTCCTGTCAAGTCAAGCTCTAATGATGTTTTTTATTGGTTCATAGCCCAAACTGCCTCCAAAATGATTTTACGTAATACTCCTATAATCAAGCCCAACAGTCCAGCCCTAAAATACTCATATAGTCCAGGACTATAGTAACCTAAATAATCCAGCCCTATAATCTAGCCCACCAGTCTAGCCCGAAAATCCTTCTAAAGTCCAGCCCCATAATCCATCCATAATCCAGCCCAACCTTCCACTCTAATATCCTTCTTAAATCCTGTCCTCTAATCCCTCTATACTCCAGCCCTATGTTCCCCCTTAAATACAGCCCTGTAATACCCCTATAATCTAGCCCAACAATCCAGCCCTCTAATCCCCCTATAGTCCACCCCTATAATCCCCCAATGGTCCATCCCTATCATCCCCCTATAGTCCAGCCTTATAATCCTCCAATAGTCCAGCCCTGTAATGCCTCTATAATATAGCCCAACAGTCCAGCTCTATAATTCTCCTAAAGTCCAACCCTACAGTACCCTAAATAATCCACCCCTAAAGTCCAGCCCTATAATTCCCCCTATAGTCCAGCCCTGTAATACCCATATGATGTAGCCCAACAGTCCAGCCCTATAATCCCCCTATAGTACCCTAAATAATCCAGCCCTGAAGTCCAGCCCCACAATCCCCTTATACTCTGGCCCTGTAATACCCCTATAATGTAGCCCAGCAATCCAGCCCTATAATCCCCCTATATTCCGGCCCTGTAATACCCCTATGATGTAGCCCAACAGTCCAGCCCTATAATCCCTCCATAGTCCAGCCCTGTCATAACCCTATAATCCAGCCCAATGGTCCAGCCCTAATATTCACCTAAAGTCCAGCCCTATAATCCCCCTATAGTCCATTTAGGGGGTAGCCAGGGGTTGCTATTGCAACTGCAAAATTAGCAAACCAACCCCTTAACAACGCCAAATCTATAAAGGGCTAAATCGAAGACTTTCTAAGGCTGGTGCTTAGAGTGAGCATTTTCCCATTGACTCCCATGTTAAAATCTTAATTTTCACCCCTCAAATAAACCCCTTTAATGCCTGGTGCTAAAACTTTTGATTTCATCAATGGTTGCTTATTTGATTAATGACTACTCTGAGGGGAGTGATTTTTTTAAAAAACAAAGTGTATATTTTTTTAAAAACAGCTTATATATTGGCTTAATGAGAGGGCGTGGTTTTATAATGGACAGATGATGATTGGATTCTGGAAACAGAACTCCAATGTTTAGCTTGTTTCCTCCATTTTAGCTTTAGCATCTAATCTTTCTTTTGGTTTGTTGTGCTGTTGAGGTGTAAACTTTTCTAACACACTTTCTGAGATGGACTTGTGAGTGATTGACATTTTCTCAGTGTTTTTAATTTCTTTTATTAGTTCATAATATATAAGATCAGATGCAGTTACACCAGAAGTAAGACAAGTAAACAGTAAGACAAAGTTGTATGTGTTAAATGTTTTGCTTATTGTTCTTTATTGTCATGTGATTTTAATTTTACGTTTTTGTCTCGTATGTTCCTCTCTCGGGCTGCATCTTTCTGTGGTGAGTGGATTTACGAATCAAGACAATCCAACATTTAAAATTTTAAGTCCTAATATTGCCCTGTACTCAGCCACGCAGTCCAGCCATGGAATCTCCCCATAGTCCATGTTTAAATATGAAATTTGTAGATGACTCCTGTTGAAGTGTGATTCAATTAAAAAGAAAGTTCATCATACTTAAGTGACCAGTCTCTTCTGTTTATTCACATTGGTGTTTTAATATGCAGAAGAACAAAAGGAAATATGGGTCAAAGTCAGATCTGTACAATATGGATTTATTTTGAAACAGATTCAATTATTTAAAACATCCCAAGCATTAACCACTGACAATTTTTTACTTTATTTAAAGAAAGTAGGGAAAATAATCTTTAAATAATCACTGGACATGATGGCTGCCGCAGAAGAAAGGAGTGACGAAATAGCTTTTTAATCATGTTGAGTAAACACGAAGTAAAATTTAAAATCAATAAAAAAGGAAAATGTTTTTGTGAACAATGTCATAGCTACAATGTCATAGCATCATCTATGAAAATCTATTTTTGACATTTTAAGAACCTAATAAATTTTCCTAAAGAGTACATTTTTACGCACTGAATTCTTTTAGTAAGAATAAAAAAAAAAGGAATTCAGTGCTGGGTAAGAATCGTGCAGCCGCTGGACGTGTTCTATCAACCAGGAGATGTGGATCCCTGTCAAGTTCAAATGGCTATACTGGTGTTCAGTGTCACGTTAGGCTCCGGCAACCCCGTGACCCCGAAAGGGATAAAGCGGATTGGAAAATGAATGAAATGTTGAATGAAAAATCCTTATACTGAAATCACAACATTACGTGATCTTATGCCAGCAGTTTTGCTAACACGAGAAAAAATAAATACGTTTTTCATGTTCATCTATTGCTGTTATGTTGTATTATTTAAAAAATTGTAAATAAAGGCTACAATAAGATATTACATTTTACATTTAACTTATTGGAACTTGTTATGAGTTGGAGGACAGTGTTCAGACTAAACATGTAATACAGGTAAATATCTTTTTATTGTTGTCTAAAAGTTATTTGCACCGCTGTACTTTAAAAGCTATACATATTATGTATAAAATCACCAAGTACTTACCGATAAAGATTCTGAACTGCAGACTTTAGCTAAAGTCGTTAGCCATGTTAGCATTGAGGGAGCAGCATGATTCGTGGGGCGTGGACAAAAACAAAAGGGGAACAATAACGGCTCAACCCGCCTCTTTCCTCCATATTTAGAACATCCAAGTTAGGCAGAGTTAACTTCAGCCAATATGGCAGCACCCGTGATTTGACAATTTAGGCTTCAAGAAGGGAACTGTAAGTCATTGGGTGACATCAGACAGCAAGACAGCCCTGAGTAAGGCTCCCCAGACCCCATACTCCCAGAGCACCATCCACAGGACACCACGGGCAGTGTTGGGGTTAACGGATTACAAAGTAACAAATTACTTTAATTTAATTACTTTTGTCAGTAACAGAGTAACATAACGAATTACATTTCAAATTTTGGTAATGAATTACAGTTACTGGACTATAGAAACCCTCGTTACTTCATTACCTAGGTTTTGTAGGCTCTGACATTTTCTCTCGGTTAAATGAAACGAAAATGCAGATTACCGGTAATTTAAAACAAAGCACAGTAACTGGTGCATACGCGCACAATGTACATGCAGAGTTGGGGATCGGTCAAAGTACAGAAATGTTCTCATTGCTGGAGTCAAGGTGCTTTCCAAACTGTCTCAAAGATGAGACAAAAAGAGATGCTGTCCTGCAAGGTGTCCTGTCTTCTCCGCAGAGCAGCAGGTGAGCGTCAGAGCAGAGATCCTCCCCGTGAACTGATGTGTCTGTTACGAATAAAACGACTCTAAAGTCACTCTTTGAGTGAAAGACCAGAGTCCACTCCTTCCTGGGACTTGAAGACAATTTTTCTTTATTAATTCGCCCAAAAATAGTTTGTCTTGGCAAGATCATAACTATATTTACTTCGCTTTGGATTGTCAGCAAGAGAGCAGCATCAGTCCTGTTCAGCCTCTTCAGACCTGGTGTCCTCACACATGGACATCACATTTTAGGTTATATTACCACAGTAATATTAATTCATTATGCTTAAATGGGGCCCTGTGACTGTGTGTGTAAAGGGTTAGCTAAAATATTAGCTCAGATCTAAAGAGGTTAATGACAGTATGTGCATGCGTGGGTTTTCTCCGGGGACTCCGGCTTCCTCCCACCGTCCAAAACATGCTTAATAGGTTACTCTAAATTGTCCCTAGGTGTGAATGTGAGTGTGCATGGGTGTGTGGCCCCTGCGACAGACTGGCGACCAGTCCAGGGGTGTCCCCTGCCTTCGCCCATGAGTAGCCGGGTTAGGCTCCGGCAAGCCCGTGACCCCGAAAGGGATAAAGTGGATTGGAAAATGAATGAATGAATAATTCACCCTTTCTTTCTTTCTTGGTGGAGGTTGGTGGATGCGTGTGTGTGGTGAAAGCAGGTGAGTGAACTGCTTTGGAGAGAAGTTCGATATTTGTTCCCGGCTGCTTTTAGTGTTTTTTTTTTTTTTTTTTTCTTTTTTGGTCTTTCTTTGTTTGTGGTTTCCACACCGGCGAGTGTCGTGGGGTTGTGGCCCGTGTGGCCCCGGGGGAGGATGGCGTCTTCGCCGTCCCTGTCCCTGAGGCATGGGGTTTGCGTCCAGCCCGACCCCCAGGTGTCTGTGGAGACTGTCTTGCTGGCCGTGGGGGACTTGGTGGGTCATGAGAACCCGAATGAATAAAGGGCAGATCGTGTTTTTAACTGAGGAGCGTTTCGCCGCAGAGTTGATAGCGAGCGGTGTGACGGTCGGTGGGGAGTTCCTGCAGGTCTCCCCTCTGGCGGTGCCGTCTGTGCGGGTCATAATTTCGGGGGTTCCCCCGTTTATCCCCAACGAGGCGCTGAGCCGGAAGTTAGCCAGCGGGTTCCGCACCGTCGGGCTCGGTTGTAAGAGCAATAAACTGAAGCACGTTCAATCATTCTGCAGACAGTTGTTCATGTTTCTGAGCTCCTCGGAGCAGAGCCTCGAGTTTCTTTTAGGGTTAAACACGGGGAAGGCCATTACATGCTCTATGCTAGTACTGGGAGTTTGAAATGTTTCGAGTGTGGAGACACTGGGCATAAATGTAGCGCCTGCCTGCGCAGGACAGCTGCAGAGTGGCCCGGTGGCCTGAACCCGACCGCGGGAGAGGGTGAGGGCGGTGAGGTCTGCGACCCGGCCGCTGGGGAGGGGCAGAGCGGGGAGCACTGCCCTCTGGCCGCCGACACTGATCTTGGGGAGAGTGGCAGCTCTGCTGCTGATCTTGCTGTTATTCCAGAGTTAACACAAGCTGCTACAGAGGCTACTGGAGCTGGTCAGGCCGGCATTGGCCTGGATCAGGACTGTGTAGCCGGGCAGGGCGGTGATGAGGAAGGTCCAGAGGAAGAGCTGAATGTTTATACGGTTGTTGATGGGGCTGGAGTTGAAGTAGCGGCTGAGCCTGTCTCTGCTCCTCCCTCGGACATGGAATGTGACACTGATTCAGACTGTGTCTCCTTGGCTGGTTCACAGGCTGCTGGAGAGGATCTATATACTCTTGAGGAAATTAACAATTTTCTCGATGATTCTTATGGAAAAAAAAGGGAAAGTGACTGATTATTTCTCAGATCCTGAGAAGTTTATACGGACTTCAGTGACCCTTCAGAAAATAGTTAACCTTGACGTGCTGGATGAAAAGAAACGGTTTAGATTAAAGAAACAGCATAAGAGGACTGAACTGAGTTCCCTTTTACGGGAGAGAGCGAAGGGGGCGTTGGTTAGAGCTCGCTACACCACCAGAGACGTGGACGCTCCCACATCCTTTTTCTTTAATTTGGAGAGATTTGTTTCTCAAAAGAAACAAATGGTTTGCCTTCGCCTTCCTGATGGGACTTTCACCACAGACCCAGTTGCTATGAGACATCATGCGGTGGATTTTTACAGCACTCTCTTCAAAAAGGAGGCGTGCGATCGTGATTGTGTGGTCCAGTTGCTGGAGGGGCTCCCACAGTTGAATGAGGCTGACAGAGTCAGTCTGGATTCTCCAATCCTGCTGGATGAGCTAGCGGCGGCTGTGCGTCAGATGACATCTGGGAAGTCTCCAGGGCTGGACGGCTTGCCATCAGACTTTTACAAGCATTTCTGGAGGTGCAGCGGCCCGGATCTACTGGAGGTGGTGCAGAATTGTACGAGGACTGGCATGCTGCCTTCTTCATGTCGTCATGGGGTTATTTCTCTCCTGCCAAAAAAAGGAGATTTGACTCTGCTTAGGAACTGGAGACCTCTTGCTCTGCTATGTACGGACTATAAGTTGATCTCAAAAGTTTTATCAAACAGGTTGAAGAAGTGTTTGGAACAAATCATTCATAGTGACCAATCCTATAGTGTCCCAGATCGCACCATTATGGATAACCTCTTTGTTGTGCGTGATTTATTTAATATTTGTAAGTCCTATGATGTCAATGTTAGGCTGATCTCTCTGGATCAAGAAAAGGCCTTTGACCGAGTTGATCACTCTTATTTATTTTCCGCTTTGAAAGCTTTTGGTTTTGGGGAAGGTTTTATTTCTTTTTTGAGTCTTTTGTATAGACAGGGTTTTTGTTTGGTTAAGGTGGGTGGGGGGTTAAGTTGTCCTGTGTCGGTCCAAAGAGGTATTCGACAGGGATGTCCTCTTTCAGGTCAACTATACACCATTGCCATTGAACCCTTGCTCGTTATGTTGCGGTCCAAGCTGATGGGGTTTGAGCTGCCTGGGCTCCTCCACTAGCCGTCAATCGTGGTTTCTGCCTATGCTGATGATATTTCCGTTCTTGTGCACCATCAGAAAGATGTCAGTCTTCTTTGTGACTGCTTGAGTGTCTACCAGAAAGTGTCTTCGGCTAAAGTTAATTGGGAGAAGAGCACTGCACTGCGTTTAGGGCACTGGGTGGATGCATTGTTGCCGATATTACCAGGGGACCTCAATTGGGTCTCTGAAGGTATCTCATTTTTGGGAGTGTTTTTAGGCACGAACGATTATCAACAAAAGAATTGGGAGGGTGTCATGGAGCGCGTGTGTGCCAGGCTGTCTAGATGGAAATATCTGCCACCACAGCTTTCCTTTCGGGGTCGAACTCTTGTTGCCAATAATCTGGTTGCCTCGATGCTCTGGCACAGACTGACAGTATTGTCTCCTCCTGCAAGCCTTATTTCAGCAGTTCAGAAGACCTTGGTGGACTTTTTCTGGTCTGGTCACCACTGGCTGCGGGCCGCTGTCCTCTATCTCCCGGTTGAGGAGGGCGGACAGGGAATGGTTGACATCCGTTCGCGTGTGGCGGCTTTCAGGCTGAGGACTATTCAGCGTCTCCTCTACCGTCCAGGTCTGCCATGGACGGATACTGCCCGTGTGCTGCTGCAGAAAGCTGGTAATCTGGGGTATGACAAACACCTGTTTCTGATTCAACACACGCACTTGGATGTGACGGGAGTTCCACCCTTTTATCAGTCCATCCTGGATGCTTGGAGACTTTTGCTTTGCCAAAGAAGTGCTGTTTTAACCTCTGGACTGTGGCTGTTTGAGGAACCACTGTTCGGCAGTGGGCTTCTCTCTTCACATACATTGTGTTCTGTAACCATGGGCTCCAGACTGAGGGAAGTTGGCTGCGTGAGGCTCGGACATCTCCTAAAGACATCCCTATCTGAGCTTGCTGCGGCTGCAGGTTTCCATTCCATCAGAATGCTGCAGAGGATAGTGCATGAGGTTTGCCAGTCCTTACCTGAGAACCTGCGACGGTATGTACGACGGAAGTAGACTGTTATCTTGGACATCCCCACGGATGGGGAATTTGGAGACAATGGGAAGGAAGACCCTCTACCTAGTGTCCGTGAAGGTTTTAAATGTGCGCTCCCTTGTCAACGTCAGAGTGTCGGGGTGGACTGTTTTTTTTGGCGCCGGGTTTTCCCCGAGGGGCTGTTGGAGATCCCTGTACAAAGCTCTCGTGGAAAAACGGGCAGGTGACCTCCAGTGGAGGGTCGTGCATGGGATCATAGCCACGAACAGATATCTGACACACGTCAATCCTGACACAGGGGATGGGTGTCCGTTTTGTTCAGTTAGCGAGTCGGTGGTCCACCTGTTTGCTGAATGTCAGCGTCTGACGAGTCTCTTTTCTTTTCTACGGGTGTTGTTTGAGGGGTTGGGGGAACGGTTTATTTTGGTTTGCTTCATCTACGGTCCCAAATACGAGACTCGGAAAAAGAGCATTCCCACACTTTTGAATTTCCTTTCAGCTGAAGCCAAGCTGGCTGTTTGGATGTCCCGGAAAAACCGGATCCAGGGGACCGGGTCCGATGATGCTCTGTTTCTCTTTAAGAGACGTTTGGTAGCTCGGTTGGGAATAGAGTTCTGTTTTTACAGTCTTACTAATTCACTTGATGATTTTGTTAAAATTTGGACCATTGCAAATGTTTTATGTTCTGTCAGCAGAGACTCTTTGGTGCTTAATTTTTGATTTCATTTGTTTATCTTTTGTGCTTCTTGAACTCATTCCCTGTCCGTGTAATTTTTAATTATGAAGTGCTGACCGATTATTAAAGGTTTTTTACAACTCAACTCAACTCAACCCTTTCTTTCTTTCTTTCTTTCCTTCTTTCTTTCTTTTTCTTTCTAAGCTAGACGCGACTGATCACTATGAGTTTCAAGGCGCTGGTCAATGTGCTCCGCAGTTTGTTAGACTCGCAGCCATGCTGAACTGGGAACAAAAGACAGACACATAAAGTGGGCCAAAGTGTAAATGGAGGCATTTAAATGTTCTTTGTGTTTTCAAAAAACTGGCTCAGTTTCAGATATGATAGACATGAACATTATGTAACAATATTTTCCACATCTGACTTTGAGCTGTGGCACAGATCACATATGTTTTTGTCATTTTTCACACTGTTGTCTGAATTCAAATGATGCCAGGTTATGTATTGAACCATGTTCATACCGTGCACAAGGTTATTGCTTTAAAAATGTATATTTTTTCTGATTTAGTTTTATTTTATTTATTTACCTTTACTTAACCAGACAAGTCCTATTGAGATTAAAAATCTCGAATTACTTTTTCAAATAGTTAATGAGTTGGGTAATTTAATTACAATTTCAATCCAGTAACTAAGTAAAGAATCAGTTATATTTTAGAAGTAACTTACCCAACACTGACCATGGGGGACGTGGTCGAACGCCTTCTCCAAATCCACAAAACAGATATGGAGAGGATGAGCGAACTCCCAGAAACCCTCCAGCACATTAAAGATCATGTAGAGTTGGTCCACAGTTCCACGACCAGGACGGAAACCGCATTGTTGTTCCTGGATCTGAGGTTCGACTATCAGCCGGACTCTCCTCTCCAGTACCCTGGCATAGACTTTCCCAGGGAAGCTGAGGAGTGTGATTGCCCGGTAGTTGGAACACACCCTCCGGTCCCCTTCTTGAGAAGGGGAACCACCACCCCTGGCTGCCAGTCCAGTGGTACTGTTCCTGACTGCCTCGCGATGCTGCAGAGACGTGTCAGCCAAGACACTCCTACAGCATCCAGAGACTTGAGGTACTCAGGGCAGACTTCGGCCATTCCTGGTGCTTTGCCACCGAGGAGCTTGTTGACTACCTTTGTGACTTCAGCTTGGGTAATGGACAGCCCCACCCCAACGCTCTCAGCCTCTGCTTTCTCAAGAGAAGGCATGTCAGTGGGACTGAGGAGATCCTCAAAGTATTCCTTCCACCACCCGACAATGTCCCCGGACAGTGCCGGATGGTTTGTCAGAACTTCTTTGAGACCAACCGATAGTTCTCCATGGCCTCACCAAACTCCTCCCAGGACCGAGTTTTTGCCTTCACAACAGCCCATACCCCAGCTCGCTTAGACTGCCGATACCTGTCAGCTGCCTCTGGAGTCCCACAAGCCAGCCAGGCCTGATAGGACTCCTTCTTCAGCTTAACAGCATCCTTTACTTCTGGTGTCCACCAACGGGTTCGGGGGTTGCTGCCATGACAGGCACTAGAGACCTTGCGACCACAGCTCCGAACAGAAGCAGAGACAATGGCGGTGGAGAACATGGTCCATTCAGACTCAATGTTACCAGCCTCCCTCGGTACCTGTTTGAAGCTCTCCCGGATGTGGGAGTTAAAGACTTCCCTGACTGAGGGCTCAGGCAGACGTTCCCAGCAGACCTTCACAGTACATTCAAGTCTTTCTGACCTCCTTCCTTGCCAACAAATCCAACTCACCACTAGGTAGTGATTAGTGGAAAGCTCTGCTCCTCTCTTTACCCAAGGGTCACCTGAAATGACTACGTCGATCATCAATCTCCTGCCGAGGGTGTCCTGATGCCATGTGTATTAATAGACACCCTTGTGCTCAAACATGGTGTTTGTTATGGACAAACTATGACGAGCACAGAAGTCCAACAACAAAACACCACACGGGTTCAGATCATGGAAACCATTTCTACCAATCACGCCCCTCCAGGTGCAACTGTGCATTGAAGTTCACATAGGCCCTGTTAGGGCACTTTCCAATTCCTTCTTCGAGAAACACCAGGAAAGTTGGGTACTCCAAACTGCTGAAACCACAATTTGTGACCCGTCCAGGGTGAGGCCCCGGTAATGTAAATTTGGGCAAGGTATCTGAATCTCTCATTGTTCTTCTCATAAAGGGGTTGTGAACCACTCTTTGTCTGGCTCGTCACCCAGGACCTGTCTGCCCCAGACAGCATAGCTCATGAGATCACTCCAGCCCTCAAACCCCTCCACCATGTTAACTATTTTAGAAATATGTCTATGGCTAAAATGTGACATAAAACAGCACTGAAAAAACAGTAGGAGAGGCATACAGTAGCACTGTCTCAACATAGAGGGCGCTCGTGAGTATGTGTTTGCTCTTCATGTCTTACTAACAAAGTTTATTCGATAAGAACATGCATTTCACAATTTGCTTTGAGTAATTAAAAAAGTTAGCGGATGTATTCTAATTAAAAATGATTTAAAGTTGGACTTTCATTCAAAACATGAAGAATGCTGAACAACACATCTTTATCAAGACTTCTAAAACTAAAGATAAGGAGTGTGTGTGTGTTTGTGTTAGTGTGCGTGCTGATATATCACAGAGGTGTTATAGTGTATAGCTTTCACCTTGGCGTGTTTTTTTAGCATCAAAATTCACAAAAAGTAAACCTTCACTTTTCTGATTTTCTTCTACATATTCATCAACAGGATCAATATCCTGCTAACAACAAAGCTTTAATATATTTATTACTTTTCTGTTTATTTATTTAATGCTTGTTTTTAGTCTGTGTGGGTGTCATGGAGCTGCAGACCGTTATGTAATTTCCCTTGTAAGTATCTATCCTATCCTGTTTGTGTTCACAAAACACATCAACAATGCGATAAGCAGAACTGTAAAGACTTTAATGTCTCAAGTATTACTGCAACAAAAAAAAAAGATGCTGATATACAGCCATAAGAAACTAACATTGTGTTTCTGCATTTAAATGGTCCGGGTTAATGCTCAAATCTGATTGGCTGCTGAGTGTTGATGCACAGCTAAAAAGGTAGTTTCAGTCACATAGCCCAAATATTCTATATCACTGTGCTTGCTTCTTTAAAACACGTTTGCTTCATGATCTGGACAAAAACAAGCGGTAGGAGGTGAACTTTTTCTCTGAACTGATGCTATACTGAACCTTTGGTGACGATCAGCATATATGATCATGTTATAATTGAGATAATGCTCGACGAAGTGTGCATTTTCAGAAATGCTATGCCATGGAAGCCTGAGGCATCTAAAACAAAGCGAAAGACGGTTTCTTCTGACGTGTAATTAATGTACGTTAATAATTTTAACGTGTTATATTTTTTAAATTAATTGTGTTCATTAACACCTTTATGTAGACAGCCCTAAATGAGATATACATGTAGTGATCAGGCTGAAAACATCTGGCTGTAGCTCCTCCAACACGCGGCTGGGACATCAAAATTATTAACACATTTTTGGACAGACATCAAGTGTAAGTATCATAAATCACCAGAAAAAGGCCATCAAAAACACAGGTATTTATGCTTAAGCAGCAAGTGGAAGGAGGGTACCCCATGAACTCTTTCTTTAAAAAAATTACTGTTTGTTTTTGTACCACACTTCAACATGTCTCTCTCTTTCTTTGGCCTTTGACAGTTAACACAGTTAAAAAGTGCGATCTGTTAACAAGACAATACATTTAAAACTCCTGGAGCTGCCCTTGAGTCCAGCCCTATAGTCCCCCTATAACCCTCCTTAACTTTGTCTTCTGCCAGTTTCACACCGAGAATGCCGAATCATTTTGAATTTTAAATGCTCCACGAATGATAAGAGATTAGAGAGTCACCAGATCATATAGATCATAGTGCATTTTGAATTGTTGTGATTCTATTCATGGACTCCTTTTCTTTCGGAGAATGGTCTGATTTTCTCAGATTTTTTTTACCCCTACCTTTAAAGAAGACAAACTTCCCATCGGATCTCTCGTAGGCAGCATCAATGCGAGGTGGCAGCCCTTTCCAGAACTGATCAATCTGCATGGGATAACCTTCCTGTACCTTGTTGTTTCTCAGACGCCAAAACCACCGATCCTGGAAGAAAACAGTGACATTTTCAGATCACTGCAGCTAGTGCTTAATGTCCAGCAGCATTGTTAAACAAAGATCCCCCATACTTAAGTCTTTAATTCAACTGTCTAAAGCAGGAGTCTCAAACTGGCGACCCCCAAAACAATACTTTGCAGCCCCCACCTTAAAAGTTTCTCTCTGGCCTTTTTGTTTTGTTCAAAAGCTGCATATTGTTGTATAAAATTTACCTCATAAAACATTGTGATTAATCACAATCCAAAAGAGTGTGATTAATCTGATTATTTTTTTTTATTGATTGACAGCAATTTTTAGTAATTAATTTTCTAATGAAAAATAATCTGCATATATATATATTATGTATGATACTTGCTTTATTTTATTCATTATTTTATTCTAATGGGGCTGCATGGTGGCGCAGTGGTTAGCGCTCCTGCCTCACAGCAAGAAGGTTCCCGGTTCAAGTCCTGGCTGGTGGACCTTTCTGTGTGGAGTTTGCATGTTCTCCCCGTGCATGCGTGGGTTTTCTCCGGGTACTCCGGCTTCCTCCCACCGTCCAAAAACATGCTTCACAGGTTACAGACTGGCGACCAGTCCAGGGGTGTCCCCTGCCTTCGCCCATGAGTAGCCGGGTTAGGCTCCGGTGACCCCGAAAGGGATAAAGCGGATTGGAAAATGAATGAATTTTATTCTAATGAAAAATCCTAATGAGCACATATTTGTGAATCTAGATAATTGCTCTGTTTGCTCTGATAAAGTCTGAAACAGTGTTAAATCTATTTATATAGTCATGGGATTTATTGTTACTTAAGGATTCCTAATTACCTGAATCAATGTTATTAGGTATAAATATCTGATCATAAGTTATGAACCGGATTACGATAATACACGTAGAAAAAAAATGCTAAAGTAGAGCCGGGGCGGGATTATATCAGTCTGCTTCCTGTCACTCCCTTTCAAGCATTCTAGCATTTGATGTCTTGCTTATCCTATGTCTTACATGTTTACTGGATGTAAACCTCTGTTGATTGTACTGCACATGCATTATTCTTGCTTGAAATAAACCATTTCTAATCTAATCTAATCTAATCTAATCTAATCTAATCTAATCTAATCTAATCTAATCTAATCTAACCCTATCTAATCTAATCTAATCTAATCTAATGTTAAATGGTTGTTCTGATCCATGTTCTGTAGATTGTCTTGATGGCTTCAAAGTTGTTCAACATGCTTCATCTGTCAAAATTAATGACTGACAGCCTTCTTTCTAAGTTGACACGGAACTAAGCATGACAGAAAGAGATTATTATCAGGGAGCTGGAAAAGGCATACTAATGTAAATAGGAACTAGAGAAGAGGAAGAAGAAGAGAGGAAAGGGTTCATTACAATGTGTTTTCCTCTGGGGCGGAGCTAGAACATGGGGGGGCAGAAGACTTTGGAAAAGCAAATTGCAAATTTGAGTTGCAAATGAAACAGCAGATTGGAAGACCATGATAAATAAAAAGATCAAAAATACATGTTTCTAACAGTTTTATTATTATTCATCCTTTTATGTCATTTAAAAATATGCCTTTTGTTATTTTTGCAATTCTTAAAAAAGCTTGTTTGATGATTTTGTAATCTTTGTCTATAATGATACTAATAGGGACTTAAATATTTGGGGGGGCAAGAGTGGGGCAAAGCTTTCCTTGCCCCCCGTAGCTCCAGCCCTGGGTTTCCTTGAATCTAGTGTTCAGTTTTTTCTCACGACTCATTAAACCATGTGTTTCCAGAGTCCGGTTGTGAACTTGATTCCAAACCCTCAAACAATCCTCTGAAGCTCTTTCCTAAAATCCCCCGTTTCCATAATATGCACAGACTTCACAAAGGGGACTGAGTAAACACACACCCACTCTCACACATCCACTCAATAACAGCATCTGAGCATTAGTGGCCACTAATGCTTTCTTTTATAAACCCAACAAGAAAAAAGATCAATGCACATCCAGCCAAAGGAGCCACGAGTGATTTCCTCCAACAAAACATCCCATAATGAGCTTGTCCTTGGAAACATGCACTAGCTTTCACCCCTTTCTGTCTTAGCAGGCCATAGTTCTGCAGTTGGTAAAGCATGAATTTTTCTTTGACATTTGAAATGTCGCTCATGGAAACCTACCACTTTGAAGCCATCAGGCTTTTCAGCTGCAAGTTTTTATGCTTTGTCAACTCTAACCTTTTTTATTTTTGGTTTTGGTGCCCAAAAAGCCAACCCAACCCAAAATTTAGAGATTAATGCTTCTTCCTCACATCAACCACAAGCAGTTTGAATGACATGAAGCTGGGATGCATGGACACACAGGGGGAACATTTTTGAACTTATCTAGTCCATAAAAGCAAAGACATGCAGATCCAGACAGCTGAGCTGTTTCAGTAGACAGACAGCAGTCACTTTAAGATGTAGACACCTTCCAATAGATATTTCCTTTTGTCCTAATGGACCTCAGACACACAGGAGGGAAACTGATAATTTTAAACTCCATAGAAAAGGTCCAGAAGAGCCAAAAGAAGCAATCAAAGTAGATGAAAACGCAACAAAACATTTACAAACAAAATTGTTCAACTTGTTATCATGAGGTTTAAGCAGATTCACCTGAAAGTATTTCAGTCTGATTCTGGTTCATTTAGACCAACAAACGCAAAACGACCACCTCTCTCCAGGCGCAAATAAATGGCTTGGAAGTCCCCACCATTGAACACAATGCATGTTTGAAGAAACTTCAAGATAAAATTACATCAATGGACGATCACAACAGGAGGAAAAATCTCTTTATAATGAATTTGTTGCTGTGCTTCACTACCGACTACAGCGATACCACTGCTCGCAGACGCAGACACCTAAATGCAAACTACTGCCTTTAGTTTGCATTTTTTTCAGATAGAATCCTCACTGTCTTTTTCTGATTTAACTTCCAATATTCAGCCAAGTGATCGTTTTTTTGCTTTTAAACCAGTCAGCCCTGATGACGTCTCTGAGGCAGTTAACAAGTTGTCTCTTAACAGTGGTCCTGGTCCTGATGGGATTGAGGCTAAATTTTTTAAATTTACATCTTCCGTTCTGTCATCTCCAGTAGCTGAGCTCTTTCATTTGTCTTTTTTCTTCTGTAAAGTACCTCTTGCTTGACATAGTGTTAAGGTTATTCCATTACACAAGAGAGGTGATACCCAAGAACTGAACAACTACAGGCCTATTGCAATCATTAATAGTTTTGTGAAAGTCTTTGAAAATATTGTTTTTAATCAGTTATCTAGTTTTTTAACTGCTAACAATTTGCTAGCACAATTTCAATCTGGCTTTAGGAAACACTACTCTACTACAACTGCTCTCATGAAATTTACAAATGACATCGTTACAAATTTTGACAGGAATATCTACATCGGTGCTATTTTCTTGGACCTTACAAAGGCATTTGATTTAGTCGACCATTACCTGCTTTTAGACAAACCGTTTGCCATTGGTCTCTCCACGCCATCCCTCCTGTGGTTCAACTCATAATACCGGTAATAATATTAATAATAATAATGGATTGGATTTATCTCAGCTCTTCCAGATGCTCAAAGCTCTTACAATGTATATCCATTGTTCCATTCACACCTCATTCATACTTGGTGATGGTGAACTACTACTGTAACCAAAGAGGCGTGGCTGCCAGCGTGCACCAAACGGCCCCTCTGACCATCACCAGTACATTCATGCGCATTCACAGACCAGTAGAGGAAGGAGGGTTAAGTGCCTTGCCCAAGGACACAACGATGGTTGGCTGGAGGGAGTGGGGATAGAACCACCAACCCTTCGATCATTGGTAAACCTGCTCAACTACCTGAGCAACTGCCGCCCAAATACTTTCATCAACTTCATCAATGTGTGTCATATAGGGCAGTCAGTCAAACTTGACAATTATTACAAAAACAAGAATCCTGCAGGGTTCTTCTCTTTCTCCTTCTCTCCTTTGTTATTTTCTATGTTTATTAACGGCCTGCCAAACTGTTGTTCCAAATGTAATATTCATTTATATGCTGATGACACCATAATATACTGTTCTAAACCTAGTATTTCAGATATCTGCATTACATTGCAGCAAGACATCGATCCTGTACAAAAAGTCTGTCATCTAATAAGTCAGTTTTGAATAACACAAAATCATATTCTATTCTATTCCAGAAACAACATGAATGTTGACAGAATAATACTTAGCTTGCATTTCCTAGATTCCTCTCCATTTGAGAAAACTGATACTTTCAAATACCTTTGGTGTTTGGCTAGAAACCGACTTATCTTTTAAAACTCATATACAATCTATTACAAATAAAATTAAACCACAGTCTTAAATCATTGTATAAATCAATCACCTGCTTTAATCTCCCTGTCAGAAAAAGAACAATTTCTCAACTCTTGCTTCCTATACTTGACTATTTAGACATTATTTACTTTAATACTACCGCAGCCAGTTTACACTGTTTAGATGTCATTTACAATAGTCTCTGTCGTTTTGTTCTCAGCTGCCCCTACATGACACTTCACTGTACAATGTTCCAACAGTTAGGTTGGTTTTCACCATCAGTAAGAAGAAGGTATCATTATTTACTGTTTATTTTCAAATGCTTTTATTTAACACCTCCCACTTCGCAACCCAACCCCCATCACACCGATCACATTTATTTTCTTGTGCCCAGATTTAACAGAAAACCAGGAAAATAAACCTTTATCATTTGAGCCCCCACCCCCCTTCTCAGTGCGTTCTTATACATCTTTAGCATTATTTAAGAGAGCTCTGTTATGACATTGTTCTTGTTTTCATCACATGACTAGGGCTAGTCTATTTGTCTATGTTCTGTGCTTTGACTGAATTTATTTTGTGATGAGGGGTGGAGGATGAGAGCTGATGTGAATGTGTGTGTGTGTGAATGTGAGTGTTGACTTTATACTTAGTTGTACCTCAACAAATTCTGTGTTTATGAATTACACTATTCTCTGACTTTTTTTCTTTTTTCAGTTGTTATCTGCTTCAAGAAGAGCACCTCGAAATCGAGATGCGCCATCTCAAGGGGCTGATCCTCCAGTTGTTTAGAAATATTAAATAACTAAATAAGTTCTTCACAGCACATTGGGTCAGAAACATCTTTGGCTGCACAAGCATGTTTATAATCTCCAAAATAAATGTATCTGAAGCTTAGATTTTAAGTTTGTAGCTTTTACTGTCTTACAACTCACAGCAGTGTTCAAATGGTACAAAGTTACATTCATGGTAATGTTCCTCACATAAAGAGTGAAGTATTAGTATCGGTGTCTCGCCTTAAATCCCACCTCATCCATTCCTAATGTCTGTTTCCCTGTCTTTGTAATCCCACAGTGGTTCAGTTCCTCTGCAACACACACAGTTCTTTAACTTTTCTCCTATAGGAGATCATTCTCAGCAACACAAAGACTGCTGTCCAGCGCCTTAATGCCAAGTCCACCACATGAAACCACGTGTATGACTTTATATCATGCCTTCTGCATCTTTGCTCACCTTAAAAACAAACATCTCTCGCCTGAAAAAGACCACAGTGTTGAAGTTGCCGTCGCAGATGTTGGGTTTGCCGTTTCCCGGCAGTGCAGGTCGGTCCCCATGAGGGCGGGCTGGACGGGAGTTCCGGTCATGTTTGCGCTCTGAAGTGGAGTGTGTCCGACGAGAAGGTAATGTGGGTAAGGGGCGAGTGGGTTCCAGCATGGCTGTAGGCACACCTGGAGAAGCAACATCAGACAAACGTTGGGACGTGGATGCTTGAACATCCAGATCCAGATTCTGAGTAAGGATTTGGAAAAATAGTTTCTTCATTGGAGTGGGGTTTAGATTATGTTCTTTCATTGTTTAGGAACCTTTTGCTTTGTTTTCTTGGTGAGTCTTAAATTTGTTGAGTTTTCTCCTCTCTTCATCTTCTGGGAGAAACTGCTGTTTTTGTGTAGTTTATTCTTCAACAATGTCAGATTGTTGTTGCACATGCCCGCTCAAACTATTTGAAATGTCAGCTTCATGTCTCTGGCTTTATCACATCGTGGTGTCATTAACTATGGTGTTCCTGTTTTTCTTTATTATTTTTCTTCCGTACGTTTTTCGAAGACCTGTAACTCTTCAGCTCTTTCATCTATTCAGCTCATTCAGCCAGCCCTTTACCTACTGAGAGGCTGTGTTTTCATAAAAATTATTTGAACACAGGTCCTGCAGCTTTCAGAGCTCAATGTGGCACCAGGAATTAACATGTATGACCACTTTTTGCTTTGTATTTTGACTCCAGTAACGATCCACCTAATTACACGTCTGAACAAAATTTACTAAATCACCATTAAGCCTCTATAGTAGCATCATCCTAGCTTTCTTTTAATAAACTTTTTAAATTTTTGAACTACCTTGTCAGTTTGCTGTTATATTATAATTATGCAAGCTCAACTAGCTAATTTTACATCTACTAAGGTTTTTTAAAACAAATTTTGTATTTAGCTATTATTTTAGCATTATGCTAGCTGTTTTGGCTAAATTAGA
>BSAI01000073.1:27430243-27441111 GCA_036245035.1 Adrianichthys oophorus | reverse complement strand
TAGCTATTATTTTAGCATCATGCTAGTTTTTTGGCTAAATTAGACATTTTTCCAGTTATTTCAATTAATTTGGAGTTTAGCTATTATTTTGGCATTATGCTAGCTGTTTTGGCTATATTAGACATGTTTCCAGATATTTCAGCTAATTCAGATTTTAGCTAATATTTAGGCATTATTCTAACTGGTTTTGCTAACTTAGACATGTTTGCAGTTATTTCAGCTACTTCAGAGTTTAGCTAATATTTTAGTATTATTATAAGTGTTTTGGATAAATTAAAGTTTTTTTCCCAGTTTATTCTGCAAATTTGTAGTTTAGTTAATATTTTCGTATTATGCTCACTGCTTTAATTAAATTTGACAGTTTTCCAGTTTCTTTGGCTAATTTGGCATTTAGCAAACATTTTTGTAAACTTTCAGCATCAGAGTTTTTAGCTATCAGTTTTAGCGTTTTCAGCCATCAGCACTAGCATTTTCAGCTGCCAAATTCAGCTTACAGCATTCACACTTGCATTATCGTAGGTAATGTTATTTATCTAGTTTTAAATAGTGGCTTTGATGACTTCAGTGAACTTGGCCGAGGAAGAGCCAAATGAATGCTAGTGATTCTGGATGGGTGTTTTCTGGAAAGTGGAAGGAAAAGCAGCCTCAAAACATTCAATATCCCCATTTCGGATCCAGCAAAGGGTTTCCTTCTTTTCCTGCCTCTTTTTTGTACCCTACCAACAAAGCCCCCCGCAGCACATGCAGGCGGGTTGCTGGTTAGAAGCTGCCCTCTTCTTGATGAAGAGCTTCAATTGAGAGCATGCAAACTGTTTCCTTCTCTTCAGGCATATGTTGCCCCAAGAAGTCAGACTCTATCCATGCTTGCTACTAGATCAAATTTATCTACACATTTATCTGTTTTCTCTCTTGCAGAATGCAATTTATATATTTTAGGAGGAATATTTACTTTATAACCATTTTTTGTAGTGTACTGATACCTTTTCCCGTTGGTCTGATAGTTTGCAGGTGCTGTCACACTGCAATGTTTTTAGCATAGTTCAAAAGATTCAAGGCATAATAACATGTTTCTTGTCACCATGCATGAAGGAAAACCCTCTGCTCTTTTTTCTGGTTTGGCTCAGTTACTTGTCCACTTTTCATTACTTTGTTTCAGCTGTTTCCAGTCACCATTTTTTCAAATGGAATTCAGTTCAATTTTAAACTCTCCTCAAACTTTTGTTCAATTTCCCTCATTTCCTTCTTGCCTTTGTTTGGTGGGTTTGTCTAGGTTTGGTGTGATGGCAGATTTTTTTCTGGTTTTGCAGAAAGCGAGGATTTCCCCTCATGACACATCAGCCCAACATGCTCACCGTAGATTTTCTGAATGCCCTGCAGGTCGTCCAGAGGCAGCTGGAAGCCTCGAGTGTCCATGTACTGGTAGAAAGGAGCCATGATGGCACTGGGATCATTGGAGTGTTCCAAACCCAACGCATGGCCCAACTCATGAACCGCCACCAGAAACAAATCATTACCTGGGCAGAGAAGTGACAAAAGTAGTGGGCTGTGTTTAAAAAATAAATTAACTTTCTACGACAGCAGACAATTTCTGCTGCTCTGTGTTTTTCTGAAGACAGTTCCCCTGAAAGCAAGGGGCCCAAATGGCAAACCGCGGTTAGGACCCCAGGACCCTTTTATACGGACCGCCAAGCATTTTTGATAAAAAGTATGATACAATGTCTATGTTTACCCACAGCCATTTTTCAATAGGCGCGTGTGAGGACAGCTATATGGGAACCGGGTACCCTCAACCGGTACAGAGTGGTGTGCTGTTGTTTACATGTTTGGGGCGTACATTATTGAGTCATGGAGTGAACAATGGCGCTGTCTAAAATGAGAAAAATGGACTCTGAAAATCTTGTCTTCCAAGATGAGGGAACTGAACCTTATGATTTCATTTTGCCAGCAGTGAGTTCTACAAGGCCAGTGTGTGTTATATGGATGGAGCCTGTTGCTTTTGTTAAAAGCACCAATAATAAGTGGCACTACAAGACAAAACACAAAAATATTGACACAAGTTACCCGCCAGGATCAGTGACGAGGGCACGGAAAATGCATGAACAGCAACAAGAAGAGCTGAGCTGCTTACAGAGATGTGCAGTCTCAGCTTCACACCGCTAGAATTCAAAGTTCCCTCTTTGTCTCTTTAGCTGCTGATGAATCAACTGACGTGAGTGACAATGCACAGATTTTGGTTTACGTCAGGTTCTATCATGAAGAGTCAAACATTTGTAGAAGACATTTAGGCATCACAGCTTTGAAAACGCTACAAGAGGAGCAGACATGGATTTAACCATAAAGGAAGTGCTGACTCAGCGGGGAATAAATAAAAAAAAAAGTTGTCTCCATCACTACTGATGAAGCACCTTCCATGATGGGAAGAGGAAAGGGTGCAGTTACTGGACTGAAACTGGACAATCCAGAAGTCTTGTCATATCACTGCATTATCCACGTCTGTCCTCTGCTCATCACTTTCAGAGCAGTATGGAAAAGCTGTGGACACCATCACCAAACTAGTTCACTTCCTCAGAGCTTCATCTTCTCACCAGCGTCACCTGCTGAGGACATTCTTAGCAGAAGTAGATGTACCTGCCAATCACCTACTACTGCACTCCAATGTTAGATGGTTGAGCAAAGGAAAAGTGCTGAAATGTCTTTGGAAGATAAGGAATGAAAGAATTCCTGGCACAACAAGAAAGTCCAAAGGCTCAGGTTTTCTTGGAGTTTTTGGAGGAGGAAAGTAACTTGGAAACACTGACCCTTCTGGTTGACATCACAGGACACTTAAATGACTGAAATTAGCAGCTTCAAGAAAAAGACAATCCTGTGTGACTTGGTGACTGATGATCAGTCTTTTCAGAAGAAACTGCTCTTTCTGAAGATGATCTGGAGGAGGACTGTTCACATTTTCCTTCATTGAAGGAGATTAAAGGGATCAATGTCACTGTTCATTCTGACTTTATCAAAAAGTTGATTGAAAACTTTAAGACTCTCTTTGATGGCTTTACTTTGGGAGACCATCTCTTGATGAATGAGAGAAATATTTGTTGAGATAGGAAGCTAAAAAACTTATTTAAATAATTTGACTAGACTGCAATTACAAGAACAGAAAAGTGAAATATGGTCTGAATGTTTTTGCATGTTTGAACTTCCCAATTGCCAACTTGCCAATTCAGTCGGGGACCACTCCCTTAAAACAATGATCTGAAAGAGAAGGAAACCTTTGTTTCTTCAGATGCTGCAGTCAGATGTGGTCAGTCAGGAAACAGCAAAATAACCAAATTGAGACTTGAGGTTTCACTGTGTGCATAAATGATAAACTTAAGCTCCAAAAATGTAACATGAGCAATTAAAGAAGCTGTGCACTTACAGGAGATGGAAACAAGAGCAGAGCCTTTCTGTTTCCATCCCCCTAGCTCTGTGATGTGGAATATTAAATTGTTTCTACTTACTGACATAAATGAATCAAATTAAGTGAATGAATTAAAAAAATAATGAATGAAAGAAAGACAAAATTTCACAAGTGTAAAAGAAAACACATTTTGCTGCATGTCAGCAGCCGTTATTGTGCCTTAGACGTTTTGACGTCCCCTGCTTTCCATGAGTCAACTTCTGTTTCTTCTGGAGTGTTGTGAGTTTTCTTGCTAGCAACTCACATGTTTCAGACTTTTAAATGCAATTTACTTTTTTAAGGCCAGCTTTGCATGAGGACAGTCACTTTCACCAACTGAACTTTTCACCATCAGCAGCTTCCTTGGGCTTCTTTGCAAGTCCTGTAAGGAGGAACTCATTGTGAGAGGCCTGTTTTCCACACTGACCTGTGTGCTTAAAACCTGTGCTTTGAGTGTCAGGACTTTGTTTGTGGGTGCAAAAGCAATTCTAGAAGCTTTGGACCGAAAGCATCAAGCTCTGCTGTAATCAGATTTTTCAGCTGCATCACTCAGCAGCCAGTGGAGCTGTTTTCCCCTCAACTCTGTTCTCCAGGCGTCAGCATGTTAATAACAGCCTGTCTATTGACTAAGGTGAAAACAACACTTCACAATAACTACCCTTTAAAGCTAATTAACAAATCATTATTAAAATTAGTTATTGAGATGAGCTCTGTCATGGTTTAACTCAATTAACTCATGAATTAACTCAAGGAGGGGCCACGGTTAATGCATACTCGCTCAAGTTTTGGACTCTGGCAGCCCAGTCAGACTGTACCCTGGAAACTCTCAGACGGCTCTCTTGTCATGGACTCTCTAGCGATAGAGAAGAAGGAACTAGCCTGCTGTGACGAAGATCTGAGCATGGAAGCGCTCATCCAGCTGGCCATTAAGCTCGACCATCTGATGCGGGCATGGCTCCCTTGCCTCGCAGCTCCCCGTTCCTCTGTGACACACCCGACTCTTTTCTGCTCCCTCCAAGCCTCTGAACCTGAACCTATGCACCTGGTTTCGACTCAGATCACAGGAGAGTCATCGGCGGGATAACCTGTGTCTATACTGTGTCTATACTGTGGTCAGCCAGAGCATCTGCGACACCTGCCTTGTCCAACCACCAAATCGCCTCAACGAGCGGGTAAGCGAACTGCCGATGACCTTTGAAATACCTGTGACATTAGTGGTGCACAATAATCAAGTAAGAGCCCAGGCTATGATAGACTCTGGCGCTGCAGGCAACTTCGTTGACTTAACCTTTGCCTGTGATCATAAAATGCCTTTCCTCCCCTGTAATGCTCATGTGGCAGTATCAGCTCTCGACGATCAACCGCTGGGCTCAGGGTAGATCCAGTTCATCACGCAAGACATCAAGCACATCATGCCCACTAATCATCACGAGTCCATGCAGTTCTTCACCATTGACTCTCCTCACTGCCCGGTTATTTTGGGGCTGCCCTGGCTGAAGAGGCACAACCCTGCTATTGACTGGTCTGCACGGCAGCTCTCTTTTCCTTCCTTCTTCTGTGTCAAGCAGTGTCTCCAGACTGTAAGAAGAGAAAGGCCTGTTCCAACATTGCAGTGTGGTTTCTACCAGTCTGGAGGGGGCTTCTCCTATGCCCGAGGATGGAGATGTGCCGGTGTAGGTACCAGATCTACTCGGCCTGTAAGAACGGCTTGGGGTCCTTCGACTAATGATGACGTCACCCTACGGTAACACCACTTGGACAAACTATGTAGCATAGAGATAGTCTCGGGCTCACAATATTGTTGTTTTCATTTTATGTTTCCTTTTGTAATCTAAAGTTGTTTTTACTCATAACTAATAATGACATTTTTAATTTTAAGGTGTGTCTGACATAATTGTTTGTTGTGTTTGACATTATTATTTGTTACACCAAATGTAAACTGTACTTTAATACATCAACACATCTGTATGTATTAAAGGGAGACCTATTGGCAATATAAACTTATTTTTCCAATGTGAGTAAATGTATGACTGTATAAAGAACAATATTTATGTATGGTTTGCAGTCTGGTTTAATTGGCCCAAATGTCAGTTTTACTTTGTTTTTATCTCAGAAAAAAACATAGTCATATTGATAACTATGATCAAAAGCAGCGGCCTTCAGTCCTAAGCCTTCATCAAATTCCACACTATGGAATTACAGAACCTCATCAGATTTAACAGTTATGATTGTAAAGTTTATATTTCCCTTTTGAAACATGTTGAAAGCATAAAAAACTAATTATTCTTTGAAGTGAGGGTGAGACTATGATAAGTCCTTTGTGCAATGTAATGGGAAATTTCGATGTACAAGTCATCCATGTTTCTCACGAATAACTGCAAGTTACGACTATCCTAATTATCGTTATCGATTTTGTCTGGGCCAAGCATTATCTTACATGTCATCATGCCAACTTACAGCCAATCAAATAGTGTGACGTCATCATCAGTCGCAGGACCCTGAGTTGTTTTGACAGGCCGAGTAGATCTGGTACCTACACCGGTCCAATACTGGGGCCTGAGGGAGGCCTTTAGTAAGCAGAATGCCACTCAATAACCTCCACACAGAACTTTTGACTGTGCCATTGATCTCCTACCTGAGGCTATACCTACCAGGGGAAGAATTGTTTCCCTGTCCCAACCAGAGACTGAGGCCATGGCTGGCGTACATTTAAGGAGGAGCTGGCCAAGGGGTTCATCCGACCACCCACTTCTCCTGTGTCAGCTTGCTTCTGCTTCGTGAAGAAAAAAAACGGTGGTCTAAGGCCCTGCATAGACTTCAGTTGCCTGAATGACGTCACAGTAAAGTGCCGATACCCTCTACCCTTGGTTCCAGCAGCTCTGGAACAATTACGCACTGCACGCTTCTTCACAAAGCTGGACTTGCGCAGTGCGCATAATCTCATTCGTATACGTGAGGGTCAGGAGTGGAAAACTGCCTTCTCCACAACCACTGGACATTATGAGTATCTTGTGATGCCCTTTGGCCTTTGTAATACCCCGTCAGTGATTCAGGTCTTTGTCAATGACATCTTGCGGAATCTCCTCGTACGCTAAACAAGAGAAATGTGAGTTCCACCTGACTTGTGTGTCATTCCTGGGCTATATCAGCAGTGTCAAGGGGTTGGCTATGGACCAAAAGAAAGTGGAGGCAGTACTTCATTGCCCCCGCCTACTACCATCCGGGAGCTCCAACGATTCATGGGCTTCGCAAATTTCTATCGGCGGTTCATTCAAGACTTCAGCACCGTAGCAGCACCACTTATGTCACTACTCAAGGGAGGTCTGAGACAGCTACAGTGGACGCCTGAAGCCTCTCACGCCTTTGAAGAACTCAAGGCCCGCTTCTCCCAAGCTCCCATACTCTGTCACCCAGATCCGACGACTCAGTTCATTGTGGAGATTGGTGCTTCCAGCACCAGCATAGGGGCAGTGCTTTCCCAATGTCAAGGACAGCCCCAAAAGACTCATCCCTGTGCATTCTCCTCCTGCAAGCTGACTGCTGCTGAGCGCAACTACGACGTGGGAGATCGGGAGCTACTGGCCATGAAGGTGGCATTCGATAAGTAGAGACACTGGTTAGAGGGTGCTGCTAAACTATTCATTGTGTTAACTGATCACCGGAACCTGAAGTAAATCCACACAGCCAAGCGTCTCAACCCTCGCCAGGGTCGCTGGTCTCTGTTCTTTTCCCGGTTCCAATTCCAGATCACCTATAGCCCTGGACCCAAGAATGGCAAGGCAGACACGCTCTCCCATCTCCACGATGCCTCTGCTGACACTCCTTCAGTCCCTGACACCATCATTCCACCCACGCTTGTGCTGGCTCCTGTTCAATGGGACGTCATGGCGAAAATTGCTGAGCTCAACGCGCAGCATCCTCCTCCTTCATCATGCCCAGCTTATCAGACATACATACCTCCGTCCCATTGCCAGCAAACTCTACATCTAATCTATGACACATCCGCTGCCGGCCACCCAAGTACCTCTGTTATGCAAACACCAATGTCCAATCTGTTCTGGTGGCCCACCTTACAGGCGGACGTGGCTCAGTTCGTCCATCAGTGCTCCACCTGTCAATGGACCAAGGTGCCGCGCCAGCGTGTCGCAGGACTCCTCTAGCCACTACCCATACCACAGCGACCTTGGTCTCACCTAGCTGTGGATTTTGTTATGGATCTCTCTCGGTCTCAAAAAAACACCACCATCATGACCATCAACCATAATGCTTGATCGGTTTTCCAAGGCCTGCCGGTTGATTCCTCTGCCCAAGTTTCCATCGGCTCTGGAGACAGCTGAGCATCTCCTGAACCACGTCTTATGCTATTATGGCCTGCTGAAGACATCATGTCGGACCGAGGTCCCCCGTTCACCTCTCGAGTGTGGCGGGCCATCTGTGAGGGGTTGGGCGTCAACATCAGCCTCACGTCAGGTCACCATTCTCAGTCCAATGCCCTGCAGGAAGCTGAGTCCCCATTATTTGTGTCCATTTCCGATTGAGCGTCAAGTAAACCCTGTGTCATTCCGTCTCCGTCTGCCTCCAGAGTACCGTGACTCCCCCACATTCCATGTGTCTCTGTTGAAGCCCACAAGAATGAAGATGAACCACAGTAATGACCATTCTTGTCAACTCTGAGCACTTTCCTCATTGCTTCTCTGTTCACAACTCCCAAGATCTGTTAGTCATCCTGTCTGTCAGCCGCCTGCCTTGACTCCTGCCTGCCCCTGACCAATGCCTACTCTATCTTTGACAAGCCCATGCCGGTTCTGACCCTCGCCTGCCTGACCACTGCCTATTTGAGAATTGCCAAACCCTGCTTCCCAAATAAACACTGCAAATGGATCCAACCGCCTCTGACTCTCTGTTACAGTGGAACAGTGATTAGCACTCTTGCCTCACACCAAGAAGGCCTCAGTTTAAGTCCCAACTGAGATCTCTCTGTGTAAAGTGTGCATGTTCTCCCCGTGCATGTGTGGGTTTTCTCCAGCGACTCCAGTTTCCTCCCATTGTCCAAACACATGCTTCATAGGTGAATTGATTGCTAAATTTTCCTTAGATGTGACTGGGAGTGTGTGAGTGCGTGATTGTGGCCTTACGACGCAACCCCTTCACTCAACAGTAGCCGAGTTACAGGGTCCTGCAGCCCTGTGAGGAATAAAACGGGTTAAGAAAACGAAAAGCTGGTTTATTCTTTATTATTTTATTTTTAAATATGATTCGGATATGCATTTTTAAAATATACCTTTTATAAAGAGGACTAATTACAAGATTGCTAAATTTGCTTGAAAAAACCAAAATGAAATGAGTTTAACAAAAAAGCAACTGCTGAATGTGCTCACCATCATTGCTGGGGTTTCCCAGAGTCCAGGGCTCATCTGAGTCAAAGTGTGTATCTCCTCCGATACCTGCACCAGGAAAGTATGCATGGGCCAGGAATCCCCCTTCACCGTCAAATGGGGAGCTGTCACCGTGGAAACCAGAGGCAAAGAAGATCATGATGTCAGCCTCTTTACCTTCTTTCTTGATCTCTGAGTAAGGAACCTCCTGTAATCAGAGGGAAGAACCTCAATCTGACAGGTGCCCACGGGCATGACACATTTGCAACCTAAATTTTTTGAGAAGATTTATTTTGCAGTATGATGAAACTTCATTTATGAACTTTGAGAGGTTCAATCAAATTTAACTCATTTCATTTTAAAGAACAGAGCAAAAAAATTCAGAACTCCTAGATAGAACCTCCTTTTGTTTCTAATCATAGAAAAATAGCAGTTTATCAGTACTTGCAGAAGTAAATGATCCAAAATGAAGCAGGTGGTCAGAGGTGGCCAGCGGTTCTTTAGTGTATGGAACTTTTTCTGACAGTACTAATCCCACCATGACAGACAGCAGAACAGCTCTGTGTGTGTATGTGGGGGGTGGGGGTGGGTGGGTGATGGTCTCTGTGTGGATGCAGTGGTAGGGTGGCTCAACGACAGTTTCCTGACCTGAAAGGAAAGCGGCGTGACCGTCTGCCACACGCTGAAGGCCTGCCGGATGGCTCTCTGGGTGTCCTTCTGCCCAACCTTGGGGGTGTAGTTTGATATGCTGTGGAAAGGAAGACATTTGTGTTTCTGCTGGTGTGGATGTTGATCAGCCCCACAACCCTCCTCTACATTCCATACTTGGGAAAAATATTTCAAACAGAGCCATCATTATTAAAACAAGCCATTAAAAAACATTGAAAAAGGAATATGGAGCTTTTGAAAAACAGGAGGACAAAACTTTTCTCTCCTGAGGAAGAGGAAAATCAAGACGACTCCTTCCACATGTTCTGTCACCAGGAGTGACACCAGTTAAGGAGGGCTGATCCAAGAAGAGCCTATGGTGACAGAAGGATGTGTGTCATCTGTGCCAGTAGAGCAGCGAGATCGCATTTGTTTGCAATTTTGTGCTGAATAATCTTTAAAAAACAACTGTTACCTCCAATTTAATAATATCAAAAAATATTAAATTTTAAGCAAAAAAAAAATAAGTTGAAAGGGTTCCTGGAGATTTGCAGAAAGATACCAGACCTTCTCTGCTTCACAAATTTCATCACGCACCGAGTTTCATCAATGGGGACTTTCAATGTTCATGCATTTCGGATCAACTCAGAAAAAATAATGTTTTTCTGGCAGAACTTCAATTCAAAGAGAAACACTGTTGGACTGGTAATAAAGATGTCAAGATAAATCATGTGCACAGCAGCTCAGCTGATGTGAAGCTTGCTCAATCGTAGGAGATATATAAAGCACACATTTAATTTAGGAAGAAGAGAGTTGCCTGTCAGGAGTCAGCGCTCTGTCTCCCCTTCTGGTCATTCATTCATTTTCCAATCCGCTTTATCCCTTTCGGGGTCACGGGGTTGCCGGAGCCTAACCCGGCTACTCATGGGCGAAGGCAGGGGACACCCCTGGACTGGTCGCCAGTCTGTCGCAGGGGCCACACACCCATGCACACTCACATTCACACCTAGGGACAATTTAGAGTAACCAATTAACCAATGAAGCATGTTTTTGGACGGTGGGAGGAAGCCGGAGTACCCGGAGAAAACCCACTGGTCACCGGTGGGAATCATCCTCAGAGTACTGACAGGACTTCACCTCCCATCAACCCCAAAGCACAGTCTCTGGATGCCTCCACACCTGACTCTCATCAGTCAATCAGACACAAAGACACTTAAGCACTACTCAGGAACACATGCAGTGTGAAGTATTGTTTGTGCCTTCTTACTGATCTGACCGCCTGCGGCTGTGCGGCTGTGCGGCTGTGCGGCTGTGCGGCTGTGCGGCTGTGCGGCTGTGCGGCTGTGCGGCTGTGCGGCTGTGCGGCTGTGCGGCTGTGCGGCTGTGCGGCTGTGCGGCTGTGCGGCTGTGCGGCT
>BSAI01000073.1:27400626-27417386 GCA_036245035.1 Adrianichthys oophorus | reverse complement strand
TGAGGAGTGTGATTCCCCGGTAGTTAGAACACACCTTCCGGTCCCCCTTCTTGAAAAGGGGAACCACCACCCCTGTATGAATACGATTTGTCTTTATGAATACAACTTTTTCTTTATGGATATGTTTCTTATTGACAGCTATCTTACCTCATACTTTTCATGTCTCCCAGATTCATGAAAAATGCTAGTAGAATGCTGGTTCATGGGAGTTTTCTTATAAGTGTGTGTTTTCTTATTTGAACTTAGATTGTGAATGATATCTGGCGAAAACTTGACATTTTCCCACTTTCTTAAACGGCTAATTAATTAAAAAAAATTTTTTTTTTAATTCACTCACTGCTATTCAGGTGCTTCTGAACAGCACCTCTGCTCAATAGGAGGGTGTAAGGGCAGAGATGTTTGTCCAGCTTGGTTTGTTTAACAACCAGCTATTGTTTACATTTTTATGTTTGACTTTTTGTTCTTGCAATATACTGATGTCAGTCCAATGAGACGGCTACAGCTGTGATATTGGGCTATAGGAATAAAATTGAATTGAAATTGAATACAAAGGTGTCAGAACACAGGGGGTCCTAGATCAAAGGAGCCCAAAGCCAAGGAGTAGTAGATCAGGAAGCAAGGAGATCCACAAATCAGGAATATCATAATGAAGAAAAAAGACAAAACACAGACAAAGTGTTTCCAAATTTGACAAATTTTACTAGCAATGTGAGGGTGTAATGCCTTTTATGCCAGTATGCTGGTTTATATAAAACCTGCTTTATGGTTTGCCTATTTACAAGACCCAAACATTGAAGACTATTTTTGTGTGCATGTTCTCCCCGTGCATGTGTGGGTTTTCTCCGGGTACTCCGGCTTCCTCCCACCCTCCAAAAACATGCTTCATAGGTTAATTGGTTACTCTAAATTGTCCCTAGGTGTGGATGTGAGTGTTTATGGGTGTGTGATTGTGGCCCCTGCGACGGGGGTGTACCCTGCCTTTGCCCATGAGTAGCCGGGTTAGGCCCCAGCATCCCGTGACCCCGAAAGGGATAAAGCGGATTGGAAAATGAATGAATGAATGAAAATACATAAAACTTGTATTATTTCCGATTAATCTATTATCTGATTCCAAGGGAATTTTTATCTTAAAAAATGTTCCTAGACTCCACATCTGTCTTTAACTGTTGTTACATGTCAAGAAGTTCGCACTGCCTCCCCCAACTGCACACACCTGGCACAAATGTGACTTCATACAAATTGGGGGTGGCAAATGTTGTGCTTTTAACTGCTTTATTTCCCACTATTCCGTTTGACACAAGTATGAAAGTGTTCACTATATACAGAGGTGAGGCCAAATCATTGTCAAGTCCCAAGTCAAAACAGGATGGTCCCAAGTCAAGATCAACAAGTCTCAAGTCACCTCCAAGTCCTACTGTTCAATGTTTCAAATTATTTCAGCAACAGAGTAATATTATTTACACACACCATGCATGATTTTAGGAACTGTATTTATCAAAATGTTGCAAACATAATAGGCAAATTGCCTCTGAACTTATCTTAAAATGCCACTGCGTGGTAACCTAAATGCCAGTTTTTCCACGAATTTGGTAGGTGGCAGCGCTACGGCATTTGTAATCAGGAGGTGGCATTTGCTTTTTTACACGCTGTGCGGGTCCAAATGGGAAGGCGGCATTAACGCTGCACAAAACTCATCATGGCATTGAAAGCACCACAGCAACTCCAGGACCTGAGTTTTAACAAATTGCAGTTGACGCTGAGAAGAATACGAAGAAGACAAAACATTTTGCTGTCTCGGGAGGCATGTTGTCTAAAAATGTTAAATTGACAAGATTATAATGTTATGAGTTGCGTATGACCAGTGATGCAGACTGGCCCGTTTTTTATATACACCGGCTCTACCGGGTGGCTGGCAGTCGCTGGCACTTGATATTGACAGCTGCCATCGTTCAATCAGAGCTGCTGCCGGCTGGTGATCTGGTTTCCACCATCTTGTGGCCGCCTGATTTTTTGATGACGTAAAAGTTGCCTGTCTGCTGCCCCTCAGCATTCATGACCAGGCTAATGATTTAAAAAAAATGTAAGCTAATCTTGAAGATGCCTCCTCATCGCATGGTAGCAGTTGTACATGGGGCCGTAGCATTTGTTTGAAAGAGTCAGTGCCTCATCAGCCACAAAGTCAAATCTACAAACAGTATAAACCCAATATATTTACCAACTTCTTATTGTGTGTCATTTCATATATCAGCATCTTTTATAAACATAGCACATATATATTGGACAGAGGAAGAGCAAATGTAAAAAATAGAAAAACTATGAATGCATCATGTAGTTTTATATTTAACGTTTCTGTGGTAATTACAATTTGTCTTTATTTTGAACACAACTTTGCTTTGTCTTGAATACAAAATTTCATCTGTTAAAAATACAACAAAAATACTGTCAAAAAAATGTCATGGGATCACAGGCATGTTCAGTGAGGCAAATAAGTATTTGAACGCTGGGATTTTGCTATTTCTCCCACTTATAAATCATGGAGTAGTCTGAAATTTCAAACTAAAAAAATCTGGAAATTATATTGTATGGTTTTAAAAAGAACTAACCTGTATACTACTGCTGCAGATACGTATTGGAACACCTGTCTTTCAGCTAGAATTCTGACCCTCAAAAACCTGTTAGTCCACCTTTAAACAGTCCACCTCCACTCCAATTTTTATCCTAAATTAGAAGCTGCTGTTTGAGCTGGTTAGCTGTATAAAGACATCTGTCCACCCCATACGATCAGTACGACTCCAACTACTAACATGGCCCTGACCAAAGAGCTGTCCAAAGGCATCAGAGATTAAATTGTTGAAATACACAGGAGGAGCTGGTCAATGACCTGAAAAGAGCTGGGACCACCGTTTCCACGGTGACTGTTGGTTATACATTAAGACGTCATGGTTTGAAATCACGCATGGCACTGAAGGCTCCCCTGCTTTAACCAAGCACATGTCCAGGCCCGTCTTTAAGTTTGCCAATGACCATTTGTGTGATCCAGAGGATCATGGGGGAAAGTCATGTGGTCAGATGAGACCAAAATAGAACTTTTTGGTCTGAATTCCACTCACTGTGTTTGGAGGAAGAAGAATGATGATTTCCATCCCAAGAACACCATCCCTGCTGTTAAGCATGGGGGTGGTAGCATCATTGGATGGGGGTGTTTTTCTGCACATGGGACAGGACGACTGCGCTGTATTAAGGAGAGGATGACCAGGGCCATGTATTGTGAGATTTGGGGGAACTGCCTCCTTCCCTCTGTTAGAGCATTGAAGATGGATCGTGGTTGAGTCTTTAAACATGACAATGATTCAAAGCACACAGCCAGGAGAACGAAGGAGTGGCTCCGGACTTTGGAGGGAGCTCAAATTCTCTGCTTCTCAGCGAGATCCCAGAAACCTGACTGATCTAGAGATCTGTGTGGAGGAATGGGCCAAAATCCCTCCTGCAGTGTGTTCAAACCTGGTGAAAAACTACAGGAAACGTTTGACCTGTGTGATCACAAACAAACATAACATTGATGTTCTCAGATATTTAAATATTTAATGGCAGCAGCAGGGTACAAATAAATTATTTAAAGGAATCATACAATGTGATTTCCAGTTTTTTTTTATCTTTTTTTTTTTTTTTTAAAGATCCCTTTAATCATGGTCACAGTGTTGCAGTGGTTAGCACTCTTGCCTCACAGCAAGAAGGCCCCTGGTTCAAGTCCCAGCTGGGGGACTTGAAACAGTGTCATCAATGGGGGACCTTTCTGTGTGGAGTTTGCATGTTCTCCCTGTGCATGCGTGGGTTTTCTCTGGGTACTCCGGCTTCCTCCCACTGTCCAAAAGCATGCTTCATAAATGTTTTCAGCTCCAGCGTCACATTCAGCTTCAGAACTGACAAAAAAAAAAAACTGATCTGTTATGACAAAACTCTAGATTAATGGTGCATGTAACTTGTCGTTACTTGTCACCTCAAAGTGCTTTATTGACCTTTTTTATTACAAGCTTTAGAAATGTGAACAACAAATCACCTTTTGAATATCAGATCTAAAAGAGATACCTCATCTTTGATCATTAAAAACCGTAGCCATCATACAAAGAATACAAAGAGGTGTGAGGAGCTGTTCTCTCATAAGCATCAGTTTTAACGCACATAAGAACTGTTGATAAAGATAGTAATTAACACAAAGCACTCCCCCTAAAAGTCTAAGTTGCAGCACAAAAACTCACAGGGGTCAGAAATCAGATGTAGCAACATAAGGAGCATAATAGAGTGAGTCAGACAAAGAGCTTGGAGCCTCCTCTTCCTCCTCCTGTACAAGAACCACCGGTGTTCTCACTCCTGAGCAGCACACTCAGCCCTGTCTCTGCAGAAATCACTAACCAGGTATCGGTCTGTATGTTTCAGGTGCAGCAGTTACAGCTCATTAAGATGGCAAAGTTTTTTTTGACCTCTGTTCTTTTCTATCTGTCTGTGTTCATTTGACGCTGCAGCAAACATTTGGATTGGGCATTTCTTTAGAAAGGGAACAATGTAAATGCAGGACTAAAGCTTTTTTTTACAGCCACCCCTGTACTGAGCAAAAGACACAGACAGCAATCTGGAAAATGACTGGGAGAGTAAATTCCAGGCATTCACATACTAAACTCTCTGAAAGATCCTATGACTGTCTGCCGAGCCAGGATGAGAAGGTACTACAAAGGTAATTCAGGTGTTGATCACTAAGATCTGTCAATGACTGATGGATTGATAAGTGCACGTTCATGGTTCTGTTTCAAAGAGAGCATGTATTGATCCTGGGACTGCTGATTTTAAATGGAGAAAGCGTGCAGCATACTTCTCACACAAAGGGCAGCAGCTTGTTATGGAGAATTACAAAGAGGGAAAATGTGCTGTAATGGACTGACAGATGGGTAAGTCAGTTACACTTAAAGGCTGTGTCTGCTCTTCAAAACCCATAAAGCAGAGTTTTGACTGTTAATGCGGGTCATTTAGGAGTTTCATTGTAGGAAAACCAGGCAAGGCTGAAGACTGAAAAGTAAAAGCAGGTGTGAAGGAGACAAAAGATGAACAGTGGCTTGTGTAGCATGTTGTAATCCAGTCATGGACCTTCTGTCCTTTTTCTATTCCTGCTTCTTGTTCAGGGACTGCTGAAGTCTACCCAGCTAATGTCAGGCAAGGGACAATTCACTAAACTGTACGGTTAGTCTGACCAAAACTAATGCCAGAAACAATAGGTACAGCAACAGGCATTTTGTTTTTCCTGAGAAACATGAGCAGCTTTTAGTTTTTAACAATGCCTGTAACAAATACATCAACTCATTCATCAAAAAGACGTTAGGGTTCAGGTTTGGGTAAAATAATATTTTCTCTTTATTGAAAAGCAGGTGATATTTAAATCATGGCACATTTCTGTGTATTTTTTTTCAGCAAAAATAAAAATGTAATTAAAACAGAGAAAACAAATGTGACCACGCAACGAGCGGCATTGGATGGCCCGCAGGCGCTACTCACCCTCGCCGCCCACCTTTAACCTGACCTTACTTGCAAAGCAGCCACAACGCACCCTTGAGCCCCCATACACTTTCTGTGAAGCTGGTCTGAGCTGTGTGAGAGAAAATTTATGTAAAAAGTACTTTTTTCAAACTGGCAGCTTTTCTGTTGGTTTTATCTCCATAGCAACCATTTTATGTTTTGGTCACCTGGTGATACCGAACAGATTGAAGTCAGTTTCAGAAGAATCGTCAAATGAAAACTTTTGAATGTCCAAATGATGTCCAATAAATTACAAGACAATCAATGAAAATCCCTAGGACAAGTTTTCAATTTTAAATAGTACTAAAGGTGTTTTTTTTTTAAATTCAAAATGGCGGCCTCTCCCCAAGGTCAAAGGTCAACAAAACGACAGAAGCGTTGTAGACTTAAGCTAGCAGCATGTTTGTGAAACTTCATTAAAATCACCAAAACAAAAGGTTCACGTGCTTGAAAATCGCCAAATCTAAGATTTTGCCACGAAATGGACGCCAAGCCGTAGGTCATGTGGCCACCATACCATAATAGTTTTAAAACTTCCTTTGGATATCCCCAACAAATGTGTTGGGGTTTTGTTAGTGGATTATTTTTTTGTGACGGTAGCCACAATTTTAACATTGTGATATCTTATGTTATATTGTTACGTTCTGCTTGAGCCACCAAATGCATGGATACCCTTTTTACGGCATTCCAAAAAAACATGTGCGAGCTAGCTAAGATTGCAACAGTTGCAAACTCACCACACGAATGCCGTTTAAAATCTACAACTTCTAATTCCAACAATTTTTCCACAATACCATGCCAATGATGCTCGAGAAGTTACAAGACAATCGATGAAAATCCCTTGGATAAGTTTTTGTTTGTAGCTTGTACTAAAAGTGCTTTTTATTTACTTCATTATGTCGGCCTCTTCCCAAGGTCAAAGGTCAATGACACTTCTGTGGTGGTTGT
The DNA here is from genome assembly GCA_036245035.1 of Adrianichthys oophorus. Taxonomy (NCBI): domain Eukaryota; kingdom Metazoa; phylum Chordata; class Actinopteri; order Beloniformes; family Adrianichthyidae; genus Adrianichthys; species Adrianichthys oophorus. The sequence goes on along the minus strand of BSAI01000073.1, from coordinate 27,410,876 downwards.
AGACTCCTACTGGCAGCATGTTTGTGAAAGTTTGTGAAAATTGGAAGAAAGAAAATGTTGTTTTCCCATATGGTGGAAATGCGTGAAAATGTCAAATCTCACACTTAGTTACAAAATGGCCGTCAAGCCGTGGTTAGGGGGGGGCATCCCATAATAAATTCAAAAGTTCTCCTGGATATTCCCAACATGTGAGTTTTGGTTTCGTTTGTCTATTTCAAAACATTTTTTTTGGCTCCATTAATGATTTTCATTTTTGATTTCCTCTAGTGTGTGCACATTTTGGTGACTTTTCGCGCATGTGGCGGGGGTCCAATTGTTGACTCAAATGTGCAGAAATGTTTACAGCTGAGAAAAGAACCTGGTCCTCGCAGTCAGGACTGCTGCTGCGGCCATAATAACATTGAAGTCTTTCATTTGAGTCTCTAGACTGCTGGCAGAATCTCTGAAAACAGCATGTGGTGTCTGAATATGTCATGGGTGTTTGCCTTGATGTTGAGCACTAAATAATGTGTGGTCATTTGTTATGGACTCTGAAGAAAACCTGTCTGCAGTTGCAGAGCATCAGCATGGCCACTTCCAGCAGCGGTGCAGGCGTGACAGCAGGATAAAAACACGTCTCAGCCTTTGTGCGGCTCTCTTACAGCTGCTGCAGGCACTCCCTTTCTCTGAATCAAAGTGTCTCCAGCAACATAAGCTGAGCAGCACCACCACTGGTCGTGCCTCCCAGAGCTGCAATACTAATGTGTAACCCACATAGCAACAGCAGACTCAGCACAATCAGCAAACCCCACCTGGCAAGGCTGAGAAACGCCAGCGGGTACCAACATGCCCGGCATTAGCAGCAAAGACGCTCCTGTTTGTGAATGTGTGGTACCAGCCCGGCATAAACACCAGCTGGACACCAAAGGGGCTTCAGATTAACCGGATACCTCTGTATTCCCTCCCCCATCTCTCCATTGACAGCGGGCAGCTTCAGGAGGTCGTGGGTAATTCTTCTCAGTGGGGAAGCCAAGGAAGAAGCAGGTAAAAGCAAAGGAAACATTCTCTAATGACCCCTTGAAAACATCCACATCACAGGGAAGAGTCTCCCATCATCAGAATGTGCTTTTGCTCATTTCAGCCATCATCAGCAGCCCCTTCCAGGCAGTTTGTTCTTCTCTCTGAATCTCTTATCAACACATAAACATGTCTCACTTCTAGTCCTGCTTATGTAGTTATGTCATGAGAGTTCTTCTTTGGAATCCATGACAGCTAATTCCAAAATGTGTTGAATGAAGGGAACAAAGTCGCTGGAACAAGCTGTTGCAGAACAAGGCTGAGTATCACTGCTAGAATTCTGACTTGATGTGAACTTTGACAAAACCACAGTTGTGTGTGTTTTCTATTCAACCCAGTAAAACATTAGTTCATTAATGAAGTTTCCATCCTGAAACTAATTTTGTATGGTGATAAAGCTGTGAATAAAATTGGAAATGTAAAAGCAAAACTAAAGAAATCTCCATCTACAGCAAACAGAAACACTGGTCTTAGCTCCAAGACATAAACAGACTTCCTGGATGTAACTTGAGCAGAGGTTAAGCCGATGAAATCCTTTTCTGAAATGCAGCCGTTGTGTTAACAAAGACAAGGGTCAGATAATGTGACATTCTCTGATGGAGAGAAGCAAGAGGTTGGTAAATACTGAATGTGGAACAACAATAGTTAAAGAGGAGTCCAAGAGATGGTGTATCTACAGTATGACTCACTGCACACAAGGTCAGCTTAGTCACAGCAAAGAAGGACTCAACATCTTGTAGATATTTAGCTGAAACAAGGCAGGAACCTGCTGGTGTCGTCAGCTCCCTCACCTTCTCTCTCTGCCACTTAGCTCTTTTCCTTGCAGATCGTCTGCACTATTGTGAGTCAAAGGAGGAAAACCATCTGCAGATCAGAACCAAGCTCTGTTGGACTTTCTGGACTCACCTTTGCAGCAGAGGTCGCTGTCCACTCTGCCCGCCCCTCCTGCACAGAAATGACAGAGGTGTTAATACTTTGTGAAGTGAATCTTCTTTGCTGTTGATGATGATGGTGATCATTCAGGGAGAGAGCTGGGGAACTCTGTTCTCAGAATGACAGGATGGACATCCTCCTGACGGCCTACGTTCACGCGCTCTCCGCTCTTGTATTTGTCAGAAACCTGCAGCGCTGCGCGTCCATCTCCATAATTCATGGGGGCTGCTATATTTGGACTTTAAATCAGAGGGGGCGCACATGAGAGCTGCCTGACTGATGCGGGCTGTTTTCCTGACAAACAACTGTGTCGCTGTCTCCAGCTGCGCGCGTGCCCGCGTGTCCACAACTCGCAGATGTGCAAAATATCTGAGCACACAGAAGCCAAGAAAGCGGCTGAAGGCGGCAGGACACCTGGTCAGGTGATGCTGATGACCATGTATCGATGAAAACAACGCGAGTTTTCTTTCATGAGCGACTCGTTGGTGTCCGTGTGGTGGCAGCGGGAGACTGAGAGTGGAGGCGCGCTGAAACCTCCCCAAACGCGCGTCTAAGCGCGAGCCCCCGCGCCTTTCTCAACAGCATGCTCACAAAACAGAGCCGCCAAAAGTCAAACAACTGCGGGGCTCTCACCCTGACCAGGCTCTGCCTCCCGCCCGCAGAAACGGCCCAGATCAGCGCCGTAACGCAGCAGGTTTTCCAGCAGAATCCGGAGAGCCCGGCTTTCCTCCTTCGCCCCCCTCCTCCTCCCGTCGCCATGGCTGGATCCCCGGAATCCTTTCGTCGTCCTCCGCTTGCCTGAGCCCCGCTCCGCTCATCAACGCAGGACGCGCTCTGCGGGCTGATGTTCCATCCGGGCTGCGCGCAGTGGGTTCGGTTCGTTTCTTCTGGGGAGCTCTGCTTACGTCTGGAGGAGGAGGAGGAGGAGGAGGAGGAGGAGGAATGGATGGATGGATGGATGTTGTTGCAATAGCGCTTTGAACTTGGTGGGGGCGCTGCAGAGCTGCAGACTTGTGCTGGACTTTTGAACTTGAAGATGTTTTTAGTGTCCTCCTAAAATGTGTATTCAGTGAAGAATTAAACACATAGAAATACATAGAGCAAATGTGAGACCAACGATAGTGCTTTGGTGAAGGAGCCACATCATTCGTTTGTGCCAAGACTTTGCTCATAAGAACTGTTTTTAAAAGTTTATATCTCATCTGTCTACTTCTCACTTCTGAAGAGCTGTACGTCCAGGAAAAGCAGGAAAACATAGTTCCAGGAATAACAATGACGTTCAAGTCACTTTATGTGAATGTAATCACAACTTTAGACCAAAACAACAAAGTTTGTGTTTAGGGCTTATGGGTCAGATTTGGTGTGAGCTGCAGCTGGAGAAGCTAACGGGAGGAAAAGAAATGGGAGTTTAGAACACAAGTGTGTGGCTGACCTTTAGGGCCAGTGCTCATGATGGAGCCTCAGTTTCTGTCCCTTTTTGAAGGTTTTTTTTATATTTTACCAGGAAATCCCATTGAGATTAAATCTCTTTTTAAGGGAGACCTGGGTCAAAAAGCATCATCACAAGAAAATAAAAACAGTTAAAACAATAAAGTAGACATAAAAAACATGATTTAAAATGAAGAGTGTGACAGTTTTTAAAACGTTTACCAAGAGTAATACAGTCAGGTCTAGAGTGACATGTGCATATTTCTTTTGAAAGCTCAAAACGTTTTTCTTTAAAGCAGTTCAAAGATCAGTTTTGAAAATTATTCCAGGAAAGAGCAGCAGCAATGGAAAAGGCTGTTTTTCCTAGTTCTGTGTGGAATCTGGGAACAGAGAGAAGTAATGTGAGTGAAGAGTTACATATGCTGATAGCAGGCGATAGAAGACGGCATAGGTATTGAGGCAATTTACCAATAATGGCCGTATAGGTGCAGATTAGCCGTGTCTCTGTCGCCTGACTTTGAGAGAGCAGCGAGTACAGTTACCAGTAGTGAGCTCTGTAAGCGGAGTTTGTGATCAAACGGAGGGCACTGTGATAAACTGTGTCCAGACTACGGAGAGTTGAAGAGGCAGCGTTCATGTAAAGAATGTCCCCATAGTCCAGAACTGGGAGGAAGGTGCTCTGAACAAGTCTTTTCCTCACTTCCAGGTTCAGAAAAGATTTGTTCCTGTTGTAGAAACCCAGAAATGCCTTTAACTTTTTTTGTAAGTGGTCAGTGTGAGAGGTTAAAGGCAGTTTGACATCAGTCCACACACCTAGATATTTATAGGAGGATACTTTTCCAGTGTCCACCCCTTCCAATGTAAGAATATGGTCTTTTTTCATTTCAGATCAACTGCAAATTATGAAGACAATGCTGAAGTTGATGGAAGGCTTTTTGAAGCTCATTTACGGCATGACTGATAGAAGAAGCAGCTATATAAATGATGGTATCATCTGCATAAAGATGGAATTTAACATTTGGTAACTCTGGTAATTTGGCCATTTTTGACTACTCAGGTCATTAATGAATGTGGTGAAAAGGACAGGAGCCAAATGGACCCCTGTGGAACTGCATGATTGATGTTCATGAAGTCTGATTTTGCATCTTCAACAATCCCACACTGGGTTCTCTGTGAGACATCATTTCTGAACCGCTCAATAGCAGAATCACCTAGACCAATAAGACTTAGCCTTTGTATTAAAAGCTGGTGGTCAACAGAATCAAAGGCAGAATCAGTAGTAAAGTCAACTAAAGATGAAAGCATGAACTAGTTTTTCCAGGTCCTGCTTAGACATCAAATCTTTAATCCTTGAAATATTTTTGAGATGATAATAGGCTGATTTTGTCACTGCCTTAATGTGTTTCTCAAAATGTAGATCTGTGTCCATCACTACAGCCAAGTTTCTGGTCTGGTTGGTGGTGTTAAGATGAAAAGATTGAAGCTCTGTAGTGACGTCCAAACGTTTCTCTTTAGCTCCAGAGACAATAACCTCAGTTTTGCTTTTGTTTCATTGAAGTAAGTTGTGACAGATCCAGTCATTAATGTCCTCAATGCATTTACCAAGAGCCTGTACAGAGCCTCTGTCTCCTGGTGTCATTGTATTATATATCTGTGTGTCATCTGCATAGCTATGGTAACTAATGTTGTTGTTCTTTATAATCTGGGCCAGTGGGAGCATGTAGACATTAAATAGAAGTGGCCCCAGGTTGGAGCCTTGGGAAACTCCACATGTAATTTCTGTTGGCTCTGCTGTGAAGTTACCAACTGACACAAAATATTTCCTGTTTTCCAAGTATGTTTTGAACCAGTTTAATACTAGGCCAGTGAGACCCACCCAGTTTTCCAGTTGACTTATCTGGTTAAATTAAAGTCAATAAATAAATAAAACTTAATCAGAGTTAATATATGTTGTAGCATCTCTCTAATGATGGAGGCTGACAGGAGAGTTGAAGGAAACTCTGACTTATAAGCTTCTATTTTTGGAATCACCAATTGTTGACATCACAAGGAGGATCATTATCATTCCCCACCTTCTCACTCAACAGGACAAAATAATAAATGCAAACAATGTAAAACAGCCAGACAACAAAACACATAATGAAAAACCTACACTTAAACTTAACTTCAACCGAAGAAGTAAAGGAAATGGTGTCCCATAATTCCTAGCACTGCCAAATGAGACAGCAGGCACAATGTGTCTGTGACCACCACTACAATACTTTTAAAGCCATAACCTTTTTCACAGTATGAACATGGTTCAATACATAACCTGGCATCATTTGAATTCAGTCAACAGTGTAAAAAATGACAAAACATATGTGATCTGTGCCATAGCTCAAAGTCAGATGTGGAAAAGATTCTTTCATAATATTCATGTCTATCAAATCTGAAACTGAGCCAGTTTTTTTTAAAACACAAAGAACTAATAAATGCCTCCATCTACACTTTGGCCAACTTTATGTGTCTGTCTTTTGTTCACAGTTCTGCACAGCTGAGAGTCTACCAAACTATGCACCCCGCCCCCATGGAGTGAATTGACCAGCGCCTTGAAACTCACATTGACCAGTGGCGTGCAGCTTAGAGAGAAAAAGAAAGGAAGAAAAAAAGGTGAATTAATATAGAGATAATCGTCTCGGAGTCCCAGGAAGAAGCGGACTCTTGTCTTTCACACCAAAGAGTGGTTTCATTTGTAACAGACACATCAGTTCACAGGGAGGATCTCTGCTCTGACGCTCACCTGCTGCTCTGCAGGGATGACAGGACACCTTTCAGGACAGCATCTCTTTTTGTCTCATCTTTGAGCCAGTTTGGAAAGCACCTTGACTGCAGCAATGAGAACTTGTCTGTACTTTGACCGATCCTGGACTCTACGTGCACATGCGTGCACGTTTGCCCCAATTACTTTGTTTGTTTTAAATGAATCTGCATTTTCGTTTCATTTAACCAAGAGAAAATGTCAGAGCCTACAAAACCTAAGTAATGAAGTAACGAGGGTTTCTATAGTCCAGTAACTCTAATTTATTACCAAAATTTTAACTGTAATTCATTATGGTACTCCATTACTGATAAAAGTAATTAAATTACAGTAATTCATTACTTTGTAATCCGTTACCCCAAACACTGATTATAGCAATTCCAGAAATGCAGCTGATGTTGAACGACATTCCAGTTATCAACAGTAATGTGAATCGGTTGCAAACACTACAGCATTAGAAATCCCGTGCATTGTTTGAAGAACTATGAATCTGCAGTGAATAAATGCCAAGAGGTGTGTCTATGACAGGATTGTATTCACACAGGCTTAATGTGACTTCTGTTCTCGGACGTCAAAGAAAACATTGAGCCAGAAGAGACAGAATCTTCTGATGATACAAATGTCTGTATCCTCTGCATGGAACACCTCCATCACTCAAAGCCAAAAGAAGTCTGGGTGAAGTGTGCAGCCTGTCATCTGTGGGCTCATAAAGCTTTCACTCCTGGAGTCCCATTTACCTGTCATCACTGTCTACCTGACACGACTAACAAACTAGTTAGATCCAGCCCTTTTTGTCACACACATGCTCACTGGTTTAAACCTTTCCATGCCAGCACATCTTTTTGTTGTTTGATTCAACTGTAACATTTCACTTCACGTGTCTGAGAGCAAGCCATGCATGTTGTATTTGTGTTAGACTGCCAAACTCTGCACCATTTATTAGCAGACACTTGAACCATGTTTGCAAAGAAGTTTGAGGACCATGGATTGAAAGAGCTTAAGTTAGGGCTAAAAATGTCAAAAATGTTCCAACTGTCCTGGGTCTCCGCCACATTCACACACTCATTCAGCACAGACAGGTCTACATATGAATTTAGCCGTGGATTACAAGGATTTCACGGTTCTTTTTCTTTTATGAAATTTGAAATTTTAAAGATCTAATTTTTTAACTAATCTTGCAAAGCCAACAATGTTTGCTTTACAATATTTTATACATGACATGTCCACATGTGACACTACATGAAGATTATTTATGCTGGAAACTGAAGTTTTGTTGCTACATGTGACACGCTGGTCTTTTTTCTTCCATGCTGATGCAAGTCTGCAGTTTGGCCTATAGATATCACAAGTTTCAGTGTTTCAACTGCTTCACATGCCCGAACCGTTTTGATACAGTTTGATTCATTTTGGTTCAGTGGCTCAGAAAGCTTTGGTTTCTCCATCATTTTCACATGCGGCTCTGGAGCCGCGGGTTGCCGACCCCTGGTATAAGCATCACTTGTCTTGGCACATGCGTGTTTTCAACAGCAGGCAGGAACACCCCCACCCCCCACCCCCACCCCCCCGACACACACACAAACATGCTGTCAGTGCTTTAGCAGGTACATGTGACATGAGGGCACATGGTGCAGGGCAGGACCCTCATCTCAGTCCACCTCACAGAAAACATCTACCTACTAGTCCAGATGCTGAAGCCAGAAAGGGACGTGACGCCTCCCTAAAGCTGCTGCAGTCAGTGGAGGCAGCCACTGCTCACGCCACTGCAGGGCTATTTCCCTCCACCTGCCTCCTCTGAAGCTTCAGTTATGAATGAGCAAATGTGCTTTCCTGATGCATTTGTTCTCGAACATCCACACACTGGAAAACAAAGTTGAATGCAACAACAGAGATGAGCGATCTTCTGTTGCTCTGGCTTTCATTTACCAGGGCTGACCTGACAATGCTTCACCTTTTATTGCAAGTTTGTTGACATTAGCATCACAGAGCAAGAGCACTGTAGAGATGTTATCTTGAGCCTGGCTGTGTGTGACCTTTGGCTCTGGTTTTACGAAGCTGCTGCTTCTGTTCACTTTATGAACACATCACTGCAGTTTTTCTTTTGAAAAGAGGAGATGCTTGTTCCAGCACCTGACCAGAGTTCACACCCACAATCCTCTCTGGCTCCAGCATGTGACGGGCCAAGCATCATCATTGTTTGGTCCTGGTTAAATGTGCTCTGCTCGCCCTCCTTCCCTTTCACACTCCTTCATGACTCCTCTCCTTTAACACCTCCCTCTCCCTCCTGTTCAGCTGTAACAGTTTCTCATTTCTGGGTTGTGACCCACTTTTTAGTAGCTGGCATGTTCTGCTTTACTGCAGCACCAGGACTCCTTCTGCTGTGAGGCTCCACCACACATCCACCAACACGAAATGTGGTTAAAATAACAAGTATCCAACAAACACACACTGTTCCGCTTATTATGCAACTGACCTTTACCAGATAGCAAAAGAGAAAACACAATGTTCTGGTTTTCCCTTTGCATCAGCTTCATTCTCATCAGTTGGAGAAAACACATTCAGAAAGTTGAAACAAAGAATATTTCTTTCTTTACAAGCTTCAACTGAAAAATGGAAGAACTGTGCCCAAATGCTGTGCATTTGTTCTATTTATTGCTTTGAAGGGATTTTTTGTCTCTTTTGCTTCCATTTGTCCTATTGCAAGCATCAACTCAAGAATATAACATCAGAAACATTCTAAACATTATTTCAGTTTGCAGACCCATAACATGTCCACGTTGATCATCTTCTGCTCACTTGGTTGATCAAGAAGCTGCTGCTGTCCTCACAGCTTCACATCTGCTCCTGTGGAAACCACGGCAGTGCCAGGACGGTTCCCAAATATTCACATTGCTGCATTAGGGGGTCCATTTTTTCTGAGAACATGCCCACAATTTTCTACAGATGACATGGCAGCGTGCCTCAGTCAATGGGAGGAAGGGCTTTTGGTAGTTTTCACATCACAAACCATCCAATTGTCTCTTCTCTGCTTTTCTGACTTCTTTGCCTTCCGTTACTCCATAAAGATGAACAGAACGGTTGCTTTCGCTGTTCTTAGTTCAGGAAAACATATTGTAAGAGTGGTGATAACATCATTCAAGCTTTGTAATATTTCTCAGCAAAAGCTATAAAACGTCCCTTTAATAAGATATTCCACCCTGAAAAGCTGATTGATTCGATTGCTTAAGAAGACCTTTTAGCTGGTTTACAGTTGATGCTGCCCAAGCCAGAGCAAAATCTCAGATGAAGTTGATTTTATTTTAGAAAAAAACCACAGGAAAAAATCGGAGCGCACCTATGAGGAGTTTTTTTCTGATTGTATTCCGTTTGTGCTAGTACTTTATAGCATCACTACAGTATATGGTTTCCTGGTTCCATGTCAACATAAGATTTGGCCACTAGATGGCAGCACAGCCACTTATTTGGCTGCCGTTTAAACTTAACAGGCTGTCAGAAAACTACAGGCTTGAGTGAACAACTAAGATGCAGGAGATGCTGTAGTATCGCGAGACCCGACGAGACAAGTGTGTTGATTCAACTTGGTGGCACGTTAGTAGCTGAACAAAACATTTTGGATTTCGGTCTTATTTCCGCCATATTTAAATTATATATATATATACAATAACGAAACCTCTAAAAAGAGAATTAACTTTTTGACAGCCTGGAGAACTTCATAGACGAGTGTTATAATACCTTCGTCATGGGGAAGACAAACACCACCACTCCTTCCTCCAAACGCGGCCGTCCTGAAGACTCTCCCGGGGCCGCCTCTTCTCCAGGCAGCGGCATCAGCGAGATCCTGGAGTCCATAGATAAAAAGCTCTCCAGCCTTGATTGCCGCCTGAACCTGCTGGAGATCCTCCATAAAGAGTTCCAAGGCCTGCGAGAGTCCCTGGAGTTCAGCCAGCAGCAGGTGCAGGAGCTGCAGGAGAACCAGGCCCTCAGAGAGACCGTCCAGACTCTGAGCAGCGACACCGCTCGTCTCTCTGAGGAGAACCGC